>CM060362.1:59878000-60236967 GCA_030545235.1 Helianthus tuberosus
AAACAGTCTGCAGAGCTAAACGTCTGTGCAGCGCAGACATAAAAGATCAGAAGAGTTTTTTCTAAAAAAACAAACACCCCCTAAAACTAAACCAGCTAGTTTGACGATTTTAACCGATTATTTTACAATTTTACCACTAGAAGTCAACCCCCACCCTACGGGACTTTTCAACTTAATTGTATACCAAGTCTTTTTGAGAGACTGACGCTCGGCAGTAGTTTTTAAGGTTTACAAAATATTGTCTTGACGATATGCATATTTCAGGTAACTTTCCCAACCCCTTTTGACTTTTTATGAAATAACGGTTTTTATTTAGATTATATGGGTTAGGATATAATAGGAAGTTTATTTGGGTAGGAAGGCTAGGAAGTGATCTTGACCATCCATTTACTTAATCAATGGCTAAGATTAAATGGGTGAAATTGAAAGAAAAAAAGGAGGCGCGTGGGTTTGTTCAGGGACATTCTAGTCAAGTCAAGCTAGGGCTGTCCAAACTGCTCGACGATCGAAGATCGCTCAACGATCGCTCGAAAAATGCTCGAAAAATGTTCGCTCGATTCCCGCTCAGTTTGTAAATGAGCCGATCGGATCGGTTCGATTCAAATTCAATCCGAGCATGAGCATAGCTCCGCTCGCTCGTCGATCGCTCGGTTTCGCTCGAATTATTTTTATTAATAATTAATATATATATTTATATTATAGATTTTATAGATTAAAAACTCAAAAAATATAATAGCCCAAAAAAAATTAAAAGCCCAAATCACATTCAACCCAACTTAATATTTAATACGTAAATCTAAGTATCTAACCCTAAATCCTATTCAAAAGAGTATCCAGTATTCACTCACTATTCAGTCGCCGCTCCTGTGTTTCGCTCTCTAGTCTCCGACACAAACTGAGCGGTCTTCAATCTCCGGTCTTCAATCTGCAATTGTTCGTCGGACGGTCTTCAATCTGCAACGGTTCGTCGGACGGTCTTCAATCTCCGGTCTTCAATCTGCAACAAGTGAGTCGCTCTGTTTTTTTCTAATCTGCTTCTGTTTTTTAAACTTGTTTGAGTTGTTTCAGTTGTATAACAATCGTTTGTAAATATCACTTGTTTTGTTTCAGTCGTATAACAATCATATAACTTGTTTCAGTTGTATAAATCGTTTGGTATGTTAAATCGTTCAGTCGTATAACTTCAGTCTAATGTGTAGCAAGCTGCAAGAGATGAAGAAAAATTGGAAATTGATGTGTTGACTCCAGATGGGTCTGATAATAAATGAAAGGTATTTTTATAATTGACAAAACCTAAAAGTTGCTTTCTAATGTGTAGAACTTAATGGTTTTGTTTAATGCTTGTGTTTATAGGTTATATGTTGATGTGAAGTTGAATTTTGTGGATGAAGATGAACAAGCTTAAAGAAGAAGTTTACGGCTTTTGAACTAAATGACAATTTGTATTCGCACTTTATTTTGTGTTGCTTTTGTATTCGCACTTTATTTTGTGTTGCTTTTGTATTCGCACTTTAAGTTAGAATTTGTTTTTGTTGAACGAAGCCTTATTATTCAATCGAGCGAAAACGATCCGCTCGCTTTTTTTTAGGATTTGATAAAAAACGTGCGAAACCGAGCCGATCGGATCGGTTCGATTCAAATTCAATCCGAGCATGAGCATCACTTTTGCGATCGGTTTTACAAATTTGATCCGCTCGGATCGGATCGGTTGTAATTCAATCCGAGCATGAGCAGACCCTCGATCGGATCGGATCGTGAACACCCCTAAGTCAAGCCAATAGTTTCTCTCTCCTCCAATTCCCCCCATTTTTTAAACATTAATAACTCTTTCATACGACATTATTTTTTTTATAAAAATTGCACCAAAAAAACGAGCGTTTTTTATCTATAAAACGAGTATACTATTGCTATATTTTTTAAAACCCAGTTGCGTAAAACGCAATAGAAAAAAAAACCTAAAAAATGGTGTTTTTCTAAAACGCAATGCACAAAAAACACAAAGAAATGTCTTATTTGTAAAACGCAATTGCCAGAAAACATAAAGATATGTCTTATTTCTAAAACGCAATAGCTTAAAAACACAAAAGAAATTGTACTTTCTAAAACGCAATGGACTGAAAACACATAAAAATGTGTTTTACCTAAAACGCAATGCACAAAAAACACAAAGAAATGTCTTATTTCTAAAACGCAATGGCCATAATACACTTAAAAATGTCTCCTTTCTAAAACGCAATGGCCTAAAAAAACAAAAGAAAGTGTTCTCTATAAAACGCAATGCACCAAAAACACAAAGAAATGTCTTATTTATAAAAACGCAATGGCCAGAAAACACTTAAAAATGTCTCCTTTCTAAAACGGAATGGCCTAAAAAAACAAAAGAAAGTATTCTCTATAAAACGCAATGCACAAAGAAATGTCATATTTATAAAACGCAATGGCCAGAAAACACTTAAAAACGTCTCCTTTCTAAAACGCAATGACCTAAAAAACAAAAGAAAGTGTTCTCTCTAAAACGCAATGGACTGAAAACACCTAAAAATGTGTTTTACCTAAAACGCAATGACTAAAAACACTTCAAAAATGTGTTTTTCTAAAACGAATGGTCAGAAAACACATAAAAATGTCTAAGTTCTAAAACGCAATGGCCTAAAAACACCAAAGAAAGTGTTCTCTCTAAAACGCATTGAACCAAGACTTATCAGCGATCGAATCCGATTTCTTCAACGATTGACGAAAATTGAATGATAGGAACACTTATCAGCGATCGAATCGAACGTATCGAGTAATTATCTTCAAAATCATGAGAAAAAACGAGATTTTATATGAAATTAAACTGGGTTTTCTTCAAAAAAACTGAAGAACACGTTGATCTGGTGTTTGAATCATTGATTGTTGACGAAAATCGCACTATAATGTAGTGATTATTGAGATAGAAAGTGAAGGAAAGGTTGAAGATGGTGGGTTTTGAAGTTACTGGGGAGAAGAAGGAAGAAGAAATGATACGATTGACTAAAATACCCTTGCTCTTTATTTTAAATGTTGCCACATGTCATAATCCTATTGCTTCCTACACTTCCTATCCAAAATAAACTTCTCATTTGATCCTCACCCTAGATTATATTTTAAGGTTTTTTTATCACCTTTAAAATATATCAAAACAAAAATAGTATCTTAAAAACGTGCGTAAAATAAATCCATACACTTAGCTAGAATTATTAAGAGTAAATTACGTTTTTGGCCCCTGTGGTTATATCACTTTTACTATATTAGCCTAAAATAAGAATTTTTAACATATCTGCCCTCATGATCTCTATAACTAACCATTTTGGCCCCTAAGTCTAGAGATCATGGGGGCCAAAATGGTTAGTTATAGAGACCATGGGGGCCAAAATGGTTAGACTTAGGGGCTAAAATGGTTAATTATAGAGACCACGGGGGCAGATACGTTAAAAATTTCTTATTTTGGGCTAATATAGTAAAAGTGATATAACCAGAGGGGCTAAAAACGTAATTTACTCAATTATTAAAATTAGATCTTGCATTTAAAAAATAAATAAGTTTCTTCGGTTAATATTCGGTCAGCCTTTACGCACCACTTACATACTATCCACACACCACTAAGAGTTGATACGGGTTGTGTAGCATTTTGCACATATCGATCATACGAGTTGTATAAGGTTATAAGCCTCTATGATACTAATGTAGCATAATTTATACGGGCTCACATAAAAATAAAATAAGGCTATATACAAGCTATTATACATATTATTAGAAAGTGATGATAATAGTAACTCTAATTTTTTAAGTATTTGTTTTTTCAATTATAATAGTATTTTAATTATTATTTAGTTAATTTTATTTGAACTTAAAATAACTTCAATCTTTTAAGTACTTGTTTTTTTAAATTTTAATTTAATAGTATTTTAACTACTTTGATTCTAAATTAAAAAAAAAAAAACTAATTCCACATCTATGTTTAATTTTTTAACATTTGACGGTACGTTACTGAAAGCATTGGATCAGTATCGGTTCAGGTTGTTACACTACCGGTACGATACATGCACTTGGTAGAATTGTTTAAATGAAAAAAATTCGAAACCAAAAAACCATAAAAATAAATACCAGTACCACTACCTATGTTTTTTTTTATTGTTACAGTGTCTATTTATCAAAAGAAAAAAAAAGGAAAAATAAATACTGGTACCAAAACAGAAGTTCGTTTCGGTTCACTACTGGCACGGTATCCGTTGTCAAACGAGAAACCATGAAAATGATTACATACCAGTACTAATGTTCGACACGGTATGACAACGATACAATATCAGTTTATCGAAAGCAAAAATGATGAAAATAAATACCGGTTTCTATACACATGTTGTTGAGTCGGTTTCAGTTCGATTTTGCACCATAGCGGCACACTATTCATTTTTAATAAAATTTATATCGCAATGTTGGAAAAATAAACATAGAACGCACTGGAGTTATATCAACCAAACAACATTAGTACATGTATCGAAAGTGATGATAATAGTAACTCTAATTTTTTAAGTATTTGTTTTTTCAATTATAATAGTATTTTAATTATTATTTAGTTAATTTTATTTGAACTTAAAATAACTTCAATCTTTTAAGTATTTGTTTTTTTAAATTTTAATTTAATAGTATTTTAACTACTTTGATTCTAAATTAAAAAAAAAAACTAATTCCACATCTATGTTTAATTTTTTAACATTTGACGGTACGTTACTGAAAGCATTGGATCAGTATCGGTTCAGGTTGTTACACTACTGGTACGATACATGCACTTGGTAGAATTGTTTAAATGAAAAAAATTCGAAACCAAAAAACCATAAAAATAAATACCAGTACCACTACCTATGTTTTTTTTATTGTTACAGTGTCTATTTATCAAAAGAAAAAAAAAAGAAAAATAAATACTGGTACCAAAACAGATGTTCGTTTCGGTTCACTACTGGCACGGTATCCGTTGTCAAACGAGAAACCATGAAAATGATTACATACCAGTACTAATGTTCGACACGGTATGACAACGATACAATATCAGTTTATCGAAAGCAAAAATGATGAAAATAAATACCGGTTTCTATACACATGTTGTTGAGTCGGTTTCAGTTCGATTTTGCACCATAGCGGCACACTATTCATTTTTAATAAAATTTATATCGCAATGTTGGAAAAATAAACATAGAACGCACTGGAGTTATATCAACCAAACAACATTAGTACAGGTATCGATATTTCGATCGATGTAAGGTTTCCTTTTTTGATTACTATGCTGAGTGCCGGTACGATAACAAATTAAACCGATACCGACTGAATGCCCACCGCGAAGCGCGAGGGAATCTCACTAGTTAATATATGAACCGTTTGAGATGGCCTACAAAAGATATATCCATATAAATTGACTGAAACTAACTGGTGTGGGAGTGGTATGTCAGGTCAAAAGTTACACTAACCTATAACCTCATGCCTATATGAATGTGATAGGGTGGTGGTATGCAAAAATAAGGGGCTATTTGACAACTTTTGAATGGTTAAATGCTGAACGAGTAAGAGGTCTAAACCTAAGTGCTGAACCAGTAAAAAGTCTGAACCATTAAGATCTGGTATAATACTTAACCGTTCAGAGGCAAATGTCTGACCAATTCAGATTAGAGGTCTTAATCATTCAGACTCAGTATAATGCTTAACCATTCAAAGGCAAATGTCTAAACCATTAAGACATTTGCTCGTGAAACAAAACAGTCTGAACCATTAAGTGCTGAACTAGTAAGAAATCTGAACCATTAAGAGACTCATTAAGAGGTAAACAAACAGCCCCTAACATGGCCATATAACCGCATACACCCTGTATGATATATAATCTATATGTATAGCATCACTCGAAATATTTGGCTAAAGCTACCAAATAGATAAATTTACTCCTAGAACAGTAGTAAACCGTATTAATGGTGATCTTTTTGCCAAATGATATGTAAAGTACTTATATAACATCACTCTAAATATTTGGCTAAAACTATAAATCTACTCCTAGAACACTAGTACTCCGTGTAAATGGTGATCTTGAATCCAGTTACATGTACTAAACCCAAAAAGGAATAAGCTCAACTAAAACTCAAAAGCATCAAAGTTTTTGAAATTTTTCTCCAATTGAGGGTAAAGACTATGAAAAAAAAAAAAAAAAAAACACCACTTTGACCAAAAACCTAAGACTCTTGATAAAATCAAAAAATCCGAGTTGCCTCAGGTGAAGTCATCACATTCCACAGAAGCAAAAAGCGATTCAATGCAAAATACATATCATGTTCATTTACTCCTAGAACGCTAGTAAATACATGTCATGCGAAACCTAGAAAAGTGATTGAAGAAACACTAGATAGCACTACACTGTTTAGCCGGGTCGTCTCGTGTAGTTGGCTCAATCTCTTTCCTTCACTCGACGAATACCTGATTCTTCCAAGGTTTCCTGCAAAATGAACAACACCGGTGGCTCGCTACAAGGAGGAGAAGATGGGGTTCTTCTTGTAACCACCCTCCGGCGTAAGAATAAGTAATGGTTTTGAGGATAAGTGTGCGTGTGTGTAAAGTGAGAGAGTCGTAAGCGAATCCTTAAACCTGGAGGTTGAGTCTTCTATTTTTAGCCGGAGAATTGTGAAGGAGGATGATAGGAGTATGACCCCGAATCACCGGTTCAAAATCAAACGGTAAAATAAAAGATAGTTCTACGATTCGTTTGGATACAGATTCACCACCAAACGAAACGGTAGGGCTGCGATGTCTAACCGAAGATACAGACACACCACTACGGTTAGAGAATCGGGTCTAAGAACACCACCCAACGTGCCACGGTTGAGCTAGCATAGACATAATCAATTTAACTCAAAATCCATTGAGATAAATTAATCAAAGAGATAATTCTCATACTCAAAACACACTGCCTCTCTTATTCATGAATTGTTCAATACATATGGAAGAAAGGGGATACACCCACCCACGTAGCTACATTTAGGGAAACATAAATAACTGTTCTGGAATAATTCAAAATGAACGAAAATAAGAAAGAAATTAAAATTGACATGGAATTAAAATAAAATAACTCTTAACTGATATGTAGAAAACGTGGGTACTGCTTGTGATCAAGTGTTGGCTGAAATTGACTGAATCCAATTGACCCATGTGCTTCCCATGTGACTTCAGTCGGGTATCGGGTCAGGCGTCGAGTCGGGTATCGGGTCTTCAGGAGCCTGCCTATCAGAGGAGGACTGCCAGCTAGCCGTCGTTTGTCAGCTGCCTGACCAGCCAGGCCTGGTCGTGTATTGGAGGTGATGTGGTGTATGGCCATTCGCTCCAGCTTAGCGTTCTTTTGTACCGGTTGTCGGTCTGTCCCATGAAGATCTTGCGACTGGCGTCGGCGCCTTGAGATTGGTGTCACTTGTCGTTCTTTCTGTCTGCTAAGAGCATCTTCTTTTCGCTAGGTGTCCTTTTCCAGAACATTCTAGAAGCTTCTGGATGTCTTCGTATGGCGAGGTTGCAAGTTTGGAGTAGTGTGGTCCCGTTAACACTGTCTATATGTGATTTGAGACCATACCTCTTCACTGATAACCTCTACAAAAATTCAAAAAGTACCAATGATTTGAAAATTTTCTCAAATTGTTGGTAATAAGAGGTTACAATACCTTTGCCCTTGTGAAAATTGTGGGTAATAAGAGGTTACATAGAAATACCTTTGCCCTCGTGAAAAGATAATGAAAAGAAATAAGAAACCACCACCTTGCCCAAAACATTAAACCCTTGAAAAAATGAAGTCATCATATTTCATTAGCAAAAGAAAAGATTTTAAGTAGACACAGATTGCAAAATACATGTCATGTTCATTTCAGGAAAAAAAAAAAAAAAAAAAAAAAAGCTATTTGAGTAAATCATGACCCTACAAAGTGCTCATCTTTGAATCTCAACCCTTTAGGCTGTGTTCTAGAGATCCACTTAACAGGGGGAGGGGATGGAAAATGGGGTTTTTTTTGCCTGAAAATAGTCGACATGGATGGGAGGGGAGGGGAGGGAAGGGAAGGGGAGAGATTTTTAACTCGGGAACACACCGTTAATCTCAATAAAAAAACATGTAAAAGTGACGGTTATCGGAGGTTGAGAGTCTCCCTCCTACTTTTGGGTGGTTTCCTTAATTCTCGCTAACACGTTTACCCTAGAAGACGGTTCCCACTTGCAGGTGCGCTGATTAGGTTTGTTTATGATTACAATTCAACCGCCCACTCCCCCATTTTTAGGGGTCTGGGGATGGATAGGATAAAAGTCTCAAAATTAAAGCTAATGAATGAAGACTTCACACAATTCAAAAGTTGAAGACCGAGTCATCGTTGTTGGGTTGTTGCTCATGATGGCTATCACGGTAGTCACCATTGTTCTCGGAACCAAGGTCTACCACCCATCTCTATCATTCTGTCTATTTCTCCTTTCTCATCGTCATCAACCCACATCTCCGACTTATCATCATCGTCGTTCACTCTCTCGGATTGAGCCGGAACGGAACCACCACCCTCGACACCGTCTTCACCATTCCAGCGGCCTCCTCTCAGTAATTTTAGCAGCTACCAATCACCGCCCTCACGTCACAAGGTAATATGTCATCCCATCTGATTGAAACCAACATATCAGTATTAACCAAATTGCTAAAATTGCTCCTATTTGTTGGTTGATTCTGATACGTTAGTGTATTATGATAATATGATCTCACTTTAACTAATTTATTAGGGGGAACATGACAACAAGAAAGGATGTACTTGGAGTAAATCAACACGCATGAAGATCCATTCGACCCTGAGATGGAGGGCATTTTTTGTTGCTTCTCCTCCCTCTGAGGTCTATTTTAATCTTTGTTATCGTATACACATTTGATGTGATTCATCAGCAAGCAAACGTTAAATTGTTTCTATCCCCTAACTCTGGCAGGGAACACTTTTCATTATATTCTTTGTAATTAAATGTTGTTAAATTGTACGTTTTCATTTAACTATTAAAATCACAAAATTTATTTCATACTTAGCTGATTTGGTTCATGGTTTTCTGAATTTGTGTTAGTTGATTGTTAATGCGCTAAATTGTTGGTTTGCACCAGTAAACATTATAATGTTCATAAAATTAAGGATTCGATATTTTTTTATAAAATTTGAGATTTGTCTTTCTTTAAATTTGTAGGGGAAAGTGCATGGTCTGTATGATATGCTTGTGAATCACTACTTGGATAAGAATAGAGCCATTGAGAGACAATCTAAATAAGGTCAGGACCAAAAAGACTTGCACTTCAGATGATGAAAAGGATGGTCATGTTGCTTAATTGTCCATCAACGAGTGTCACGAGAAAGCGCATATTTTGATCTAAATTTTTCTATCTTTCGTTTTTTTAATCGCACTGATATAAGATGTTTATCATTTATATCAGTCATAACGTGTAAGCTAATGAGTTCAATTTTGTAGATGACTCAACTAAGTGACGACTAATGGAAACAATTTTTAATGGAAACATATCAAATGGGTCGGAAGTCACCTAAAGGCATAAATCCTCCTAAGTCATTCTATTTCAAAAGTATTCCGTGTTTCCATGATACTCGCTTTAAAAGGTATTCCCTGTATTTCCTCTAGAAACTGGCACAGTTAGGCTTTCATAAACAAAGGGAATGTCTAAACTAACATTTAGGCATGACCATTATTGATACGAAGGATTGCTCATGAGAGCAAGTATAAAGAATTTGTTAGTACTGCTATTTATTTAAAACAGGTTGCAACCGAGAAGAAAAGATTGGAATTATTGGAACATGCTAGGCTTTTTACAAGTGAGAAATGCAGCCAAGTTTGTCTCTTGGAAGTGAGATCCATAGTCACATAATTCGCGGTTCGCTCCGGTTCGGGTACGCGGTTCGGGTTCGCGATTCGCTAGTTGGGACGAATTTGGTTCGGAGGGGGGTAGGTTCATTTCGGTACGATTCGGTTCGGTGTACTATTCCGTCCGGTTCGGTAATACACAAATGAAAGCAAAAATTACTACATTTAAGGAACCAAAACAACAAAGCTGTTATACAAAGACTGTACTGTGTAATACTATAAAGATTATATTCTACATTTAAAAACAAAGCTGTAAGCCTGTAACTGTAACATTTAAGGAACCAAAACAACAAAGCTGTTATACAAAGACTGTACTGTGTAATACTATAAAGATTATATTCTACATTTAAAAACAAAGCTGTAAGCCTGTAACTGTAAAAACAATTATACAATAATACATATAAAAACAATTACAGTCTTTGTATAACAGTCTATGTAAAACAAAGCTGTAGTAATTCATGAATCAGCAACTTTAACAACTAGCAGCAATGCAACATGTACTGTATTAATAGGAAGAGTCTATGTATAACAAAGTTTTTTAGAATTTGATTTATTAATCAGAAGTGGTGAATTCGTATACATGAAATCGGAATTTGCTGAATTGAAATCCGGAATACTCTGTTTTAAAAAACGAAATTCGCTGAGTTGAACCCTCAAAATACACCGAATTGAACCCTAGAATACACCGAATTGTACCATATTAATACGCATACGAATTCCGTATGGTACGAAACGTACCAATACGAAATTCGCCAACTTTTGAGCGAATTAGGTAACTATGGTGAGATCTTTAGAAAGACAGTTAAATGGAGTATGAGTTGATCATGAATGAGTTTGTTCATGGACAGCATTACTCATTTGCTAATAGTTTGAATGGTACTGATGAAGATCAAACAATGGTCAAGGTTAGTTTGTCTTTTTTTAGTCTTCTTTTGTTTCTTTTTTATATATTCTATGTTTGCACTTTGTCTCCATGAGCAACTTTTGACAATGATCACAGGTATGGCAATCGATGGAAAAAGCTTTTTGAAATGGCATTACTGATAGAGATTATGGGACTTTGTTTAGAATGCAAGAGGAAATGCATGTCATCTTGCCATTAAGATACCCGTCCACCGGACGGGTATACAACTAGTTAAATAATAGCCGAAGTAGATTAATTTTGAAGAAAATATATCTCACAGTATCGCGAAGCCCTTGGAAGCTTAAGCAACTTCACATACAGCCACAGATAGATCTTTTTCTACCCTTGAGTTTTCACAAGTGATTATTACCTTCTTCAACACCTCTGCATTCCCCAATATGTATTCCAGAAACTCTTTGTCACACTTTTGGCCCGTGCATTTTGAAAATTCGGCAGTTGTAAGGTTTGTTAGCGTGCAAGTGGGTACCAACTTGGGTTCAATCCAGTAAGATTCTTCAAGCTTTTGTTTTCAACACAAACAAGATAGACAATCCCATTAATGTACATGGATATATAAAAGTTGTTCAACAAGTACAGAAGATTTTTTTGTAAAAACAGCACACTATACCTTTTCAATACACAAATGTTTCAACTCAGGACAACTTACAAGTAACCGAGGGATATGTCCATAATACCAAAAACCCTTCAACTCCAACTGCTTCATATTTAGAAATGTGGGAAGAGGTGAAGTCAACAGGGAACTGAATGGGATCTTGAAGTCAGTAAGGAAACATCATTTTGAGCTGAAAGTGATTTAACTCCATTTATTCCCCTTAGAATCCCAAGCCATAGATCATAACATCTTATTTCACCAACTGAAACACATGCCTCAACCAGAGACGACACATCTTCCATTACAAATATGGAGCACAATATTCCACCAACAAATAGGTATTCAAGATTAGGGGCCTTACACCCATTAACCTCAACACTCGAATCAACTATGTCTATGTAGTTTTCAATCATATAATTTAATCAATTATACATTGTGCTTCTAAACCTGAAACCCTGGTGGGAACACCTTTGAATTATTGTTTTCTAATCAATCAGTTCAGTTTCAGTAACTTTTAATTAAGCAATCAAACCAATATTGAGTATTAGCGACAGCCTAACCCATTTTCTAGCTCGTCACACGCCTTGTAAAAACCAGGCCGCTTAGCCAAAGATGCCAAAATGGTGTTTGAGAAACATGTGTTACGTCGGTGAGCTCTATCAACTTGAACATATAATACAATATTACGGTGAAAACGGAGAAAACGGAGAAAACATGTGCAGATAAATACCGTTGTTTTGGGCTCTATGGAGATTGAAGTACAAAAAAAAAAAAAAAACGAGAGGACAAACGAATTTGACAATACGTTCACACATGACGTGGTTATAGAGGAATGAAATCTAACAAGTTTACTCCAAGGAAGATCACTAATGCTATTTGTACAATGAATCATGCGAAAAGGAATCACAATATCACACGTGGACAATAGGATCTGTATGGTCTTGCATGGTCAAACGCTCTGACACGTTAGCCAGTGACTTAAGGTTGCATTTTATAAGGGCCTCAACAAAGTAGCATGTTTCATCTATGGTGTTGCCATCTGGCACATCCACTGCGAATGATTCAATAACCAAAGTTCCCGGACGGCCTTCGATAATATCCGGATGCAGGGTAATGACAGATGAATAATTCTGCAAGAGATACCAACAAAATTAGTCCTGAAATAACGGGTAACTGGTTCGTGTTGAAGAAGGTACCTGGAGTCTGTGATCACCACCGACGATTCGCATTCCTAGGATGTGTTCTTCTTCGTTTAAAAGTTCCAAACGTTCTATACTTGTGGTGGCAGGAAGTCCGGAACAAACGTTTACTTGTCTAACAGTTCCAATTTCGAGGTCACCTTGCACATTGCACCCGCTCACAAAGGGTTTGTACTTTTGTGGTTCATCAAACCTCCTCACCAGGGACCATACCTGAAACACGCACAAACCATCAATTTATGATCTTTCATCAGTATTTGAAAAATAAACATAAATGAAGATTTGAAGTTCTTGTATATCTAGAAAGGGGCTAGGTTCAAGATTAAGTCCCTTGATAATCGGATTGTAGAGATATTTTCTACATGTAATCATAATTAGTCAGTATGCCTAGCTTTTATGAAAGTAGGCCTTTAAGTTAGCATTTGCATGGTCAACTTGTTCATGCCACATTTTGGAGTCTTGGGAACTAAAAGGAAAGCTGTTATCTTCTTCATTAGCTCGATAGCTTAATCCTCTCATCCTTAAAGGCTCACTTAGACAACTAACAACCACGCAATATATTTTATTTTCATTTTGATGGTCAGAACCAGAACCAAAACTAAAATCCTGATGAATGCAGTGACCATCTGACCACCACTTATGAGTTGATTGATGCCAGCAGAATTGATGTGTCCATAGGCATACTGCAAGAACTAGTGGATGAAATTGGCAGCAATGAAAAGGAACCTCATGAGGAGTATTACAATTGAGGCATAATAAAGAGGTTATGGTATACATGCAAACGCAACCTAGTTGAGAAGAAAAATAAAAAATGATGGTGGCATTTTGTAACATCACTACTCGCTCCACTCAGCTACTAGTGTCTTGTGAGTATAGATATTTTCAGGACGTTTAAGTGATATATACAACTTGATCTTTGTATAAAAAATCTGAGTTGCATAAACTACATGTAGAATGATTAAAGCTTGCGAGTTTCTAGAGTAACCAATTCTAAAACTAAATTAAAAACAGTACATACTACAAAGGTATGATTGAAGTCCAGGTACAACTACAAGCCTTAAGAAAGTTCTAATATTTATAATTTCAAGATTTAACTCCTGCTGCAGCTTATCTGATACATTTCTCTACCTTTATAGTACCACAAATCTCCATCTTGAGCTCTTAATTGGTGTTTGTCTACTTAACAAAAAAATGTTTACAAGCATACCTACTGGTACAACACATTCTGTTTCTACTTCTTTCTAAAATCCTTAACACTTAACCTCACAGCTTAAAGTTTATAAAGCTCCCTACAATTAGCTTCAATAAACCATGAAACAACTCTTTAACCCTTTACAAGACACATTTCATTCACATACATCAACAATCACATAATAATCTACACATCAGTAACCATAACACAAACACAAATCACCAATCACCAATCTCTCTAATTCAACATGCATAATTACTATATATGCATAAATTTAAGCTTTCATTTAAGATACAATTACCTTCAGTCAATCATGAAACAGCCGTTTTAACTCTTCACAACGCACATTTCATTATCATACATCAACAATCACAGATTAACCTAACATATCTACACATCAGCAACCAAAACACATACACAAATCAACAATCTCTCTAATCAAACACTCAATTCACTAAACAAACACATTTCAACCTCAGATCCACTACAATTACGCTCACGAAATCAACAAACACCTCAATCGTAAACAAAGTACCAGATGAACAGGCGCTTTGATCCGTTTAACAACCGTCGATGTGCACTGGCACGCTCTAACCTCATGCTTATGATGCCGCTTGATGTAATCACTCTCCGACAAGCTCGTACCGCCGCCGTCGCCGGTGCCGGAGATCGCCATAGTAATCAACGATGAGAATGAAATATTGAAATCTGACGGTCCGTTACAACGATGCTACCGGAAATTGAACGATACACCGGTGAGAAGGTAACAGAATTCTGTTGAGTCGTTGACGTTTTAGAGAGAGAAAAAATTGTAGAGAGAGAAAGTGACGACGCCAAATGGTGGTTTGTGTTTGCTTCTCATCCACCACTACTGCACTCTATTTCTCTCTCTTCAGTGTTTTTTTGGGGTGATACTATTCCCACCCCCCCTAATTCCTGATTACACCCCGTACAAAAACATCACATCCATCAATCCATCAATCAATCATTTGTTTTTTGTTTTTAGTTTTTTTTGTCTTTTTGATGTCTTTTTAGTATATTTTAGTGTTTTTTTGTTATTATTATTATTAGGGGACCGCTAGAATGAGAACCACCACGAGTTATGAGAACCGCGAGAACCACGTGCCACGGAGGGGCGTTGACCACGATTTTTTTTTACAACTAGATCCGTATATTTTAACAACATTCGTAAAAAAAAAATTTCAAACGGCGCGCCCGAGGGGGTAGTTTTTTACACCCAAAGTTTGTAAAAAAAAAAGAAAAAACAAAAAAATAATAAAAACACCAAACTTTGGGTGTAAAAAACTACCCCCTCGGGCGCGCCGTTTGAATTTTTTTTTTACGAATGTTGTTAAAATATACGGATCTAGTTGTAAAAAAAAATCGTGGTCAACGCCCCTCCGTGGCACGTGGTTCTCGCGGTTCTCATAACTCGTGGTGGTTCTCATTCTAGCGGCTCCCTATTATTATTATTATGGCTACGTGTCTATGTTGACTAAAAGATCGAAAGCTAAAAATGGCTACGTGTCTATGTTGACTTCATGGGGTTGAACCAAGATCAAGCATCACAGGTGATACACAACTATATTCATCTAATTCCAAAAAACTTCCATGCGTATGTTACACGCATACATAACGTGTTAGGTGATGGAAATTATGGGTTTCGGGCGACAGCTTCTGCTCTCGGGTACGGTGAAGATGAATGGTTATTTATCCGGAGATCACTGATGGAAGAGCTACTCGAGTTTAGAAATAAGTACACTAAGGCTTTCTTAGGCTCATTCAAAGATGTGTTCACGTCCTTGGCTTGGTCAGGATTGGGGTTTGCACCTGAAAAACACTGGATGATTATGCCAGAGGCAGGATTCTTGATTGCGAACAAGTTTAATGTGATCGTTCATTTTTTATCTCAAGAAAAAAGAAACAGTTCTACTTGTTTTTCGCTTTGGAGAGGCCCTCACGAGTTCCCAGAAAAAAAAATTACAATTGCACACGTGAATGGCAACCATTTTATAATGGTAGAATTGCAAGGAGAGTATCCAATTGCCAGCACAAACAACCTATGGAAATTAATGAGAGAAAATGATGCAGCTGGCTGGGAGAATATATTTGAATCACGTCAAAATATGTATAAGTCTTGGATAGCACAACCTGCTACATTTGGGGGGTGTATAGATTAAACCTCGGTATGTAAATTATTAAATGATAATAATTTTGTAAAAAAGTACTTATTTTTATATAACTTTTGTTACAGCTATAAATATAATTTGATAAATTATAACAATAAAAACTAATAATAAATAATATATCATTACAACTACTACTACTACTACTAATAATAATAATAATAATAATAATAATAATAATAATAATAATAATAATAATAATAATAATAATAATAATAATAATAATAATAACTAATTAAATAATAAACAAATACTAAATAACTAATAATTAAATAAAAGAATAAAAAAAAGACAACAAAAAGACAAAACAGGCTAAAAACAAAAACCAAATGATTGATTGATGGATTGATGGATGTGACATTTTTGATAGGGGGTGTAATCAGGAATTAGGGGGGGTGGGAATAGAATGAGTCTTTTGTTATAGGATATTTTATTAAAATCTAAAAGTAGGTGTAGTGTCTAATTGGTCCTTGGACTAGTTTGTTTTTTAATTTGGGGTCCTTGTAATTTATTGTTTTTAAATTGTTTTGACTCTTGGTCGAATACATATTGGGATGGCAAAAATACTCAAGCTCGACGGGTATACCCGAAACCCGACACAAATGGGACGGGTATACCCGATACCCGACGGGTATTGGGTCGGGTATGGAATTAGTCTTAAAAATTTTCGCGGGTATGGGATTAGGTGATACCCGACCCGATTACCCGAAATCACATACCTGTTTACCCGAACTATATAACCGATCATATACCCTATTTTTTTTAATTTATACTTTTATTTTCATTAACCCTTGTTTATTAGTGATTTATTTTAGTATGTTTATAATGTGAAAAAAAAAATTTCTTTTAATATATGTATTTGATAATAGTATTTATATTTTGTGTGCTGTGAAGTATATGCATGTGAGTGTATAAGTATTATAAAGTTATTATTAATTTATGATAAAACTTATATGTATGTAATATACATTTTTAATTTATAATACTTGTTGTGTAAATAAAATAATATAAATTAGGTGTAGTGTCTAATTGGTCCTTGGACTAGTTGGTTTTTTAATTTGTGGTCCTTGTAATTTATTTATTGTTTCTAAATTTGTTTTGACTTTTGGTCGAATACATACTATTTTTCAACTTGATACCACAAGATTCAATAAGATGTGCGAAAGATTATGCTTATTGTGTGTTAAGATTGTTAAGAACTTTCACAATCCGTCTCTCAAATTCTTTGATTTTGGATTTTTTTATATTATGAAAAAGAGTTGTAGGTGGTTGAAAGTGGTTCAGAGTAGAGTAGAGAGAAAATGTTACTATTAATCTGTAAATTTGAGAGGACATTGTTCATGCTCTATAATTTTTTAATATATTTTGAAAGCGCTTGTAAGTGAAGGAGAGAGAAAATGAAAGACAAAATTATTAAAAAAAGATTATTTAATTGGAAAGAGAGAGAAAATATATTAATTTTTAATGAAATTGCAGAGTTAAAAAAATGGAAGAGATGTGAATACTTAAATAATCAAAATTTTATGACGATAATGCCGCTAATTTCGTCTTTATATGTTTGTGTAATATGTATTTAAAAATTTTGACAATAAATCAAAGATTCAAACCGACCACATAATTTCCATCTAACCACTAAAATTTGTCTCCTAATATGTAGCTCTATGCCAAAGTTCAAAGTTCTTTTCTATGGTTTGTAAGGAAATTTTACGGATTTTTATCATCATAGAAAAGAAAAGGATTTATATTCTACTATCTTTATCAATTTAAAGACTAAAGACCAGACAGTGGATTTGTTAACGACTAAAAACTAGACATATACTTGATTTGTTAGCATCCAAGAAATCTACTATAAAACCTTTTATCTATGTAGTGATATTTCTCTAAGTTATTTCTCTAACTCTGGTCTCTTTACAACTTTTACAATGAGATTACTTGAGTTGTTAAAAGTGTTCGTGACAAAACTACACTTGAGTTTAATATAGATTATTCACCCTGAATTAAGGTTTCGGTAAAACGTGGCAAGTTGTCACACCCCAACCGATGGCGGAAACATCGGGATGAGACGAAGTGTGTATAGATTGCAAGAGACTTCATAACACTATGTGACAATATTTAATTAAATTCAAATTTCATTGCAAGTGCTAAATTGTCATACAACATTTAAAATAAAGATAACAACATTGTTCAAATTTCAACATAACATCAAAAGATAAATAGATTAAAGGTGTGTATCTAGTCCACCCTAAACTCGTTTCATCATTCATCCATACTTCAATAATCAACCTGCAACATGTATTAAAATAGAGTTTCAATGCAAAAGCAATGGCGAGTATACAAGTTTGTTTACATAGCATAATAGAATAAAAACTCAAATCCAACATGATTCATAATATGTGATTACTAGTATGCAATTTTGGCTTACAATATGATCAAACCCTATAATACAACGCATAAAATAGCCTAATCCCAATAGTTTAGCGGGGTGGTAATGTTTAACTTAACAATACCCAAAAGAATAGCGGGCGGGGCGTTAATCCTATAGCGCTATAATTGTTAAGGTGGGCGAGCAAAGTTAATGAGCATATAACGTTCCAAATCGTTCACATAGCATACGAGAATAACAAGTAAGTCACATTAGTTTCATGCATGATCAAGGATTGAGTATGTTTAGTTTAAAAGTTGTTTGCATAATTATACATGTTGCATCCCAAAGTGTAAAGGGGAAAAAGGGATCGAGTATACTCACGGTGGTTGCAAGCTTTCCTACTTGAAATCCCGCGAGTGAGTTGGTGGATGGATTAGTTTGGAGCACCTAGTCCTTCTACACGAGGAAACATAGGTGTGTGAGTTTGGCGTTTAACGGAAGATTATGGATTCGGATTTAACATAGCATAAAGTACAATATAAAATTAATCATCTTTAACTTATACTCTTATATGACACTATGTAACCACTAGGGTTATGTTGTATTTCATGGGTAGTACACCCTTAGAATCATATCAAGGTTCTAAGTCTTAGATGATATTCTACTACTTTAACATATAAACACAAGTTCAACATTAAAGGTTCGAATGAGTATATATATATATATATATATGTCTAGGTTACATATTATTTAGTCCAATAATTCATGTAGGAGGTAGAAGATTAGGATCTTCATTTAGGCACCTCGAGTTATCATGGATGTCATGTATGGGGTAGGAAGAGCAAGCTTCCATTTAGGAACCCCTTGAACGTTCACCACTTCACTTGATGTAAAAACAACCAAGGAGGGTCAAGAACTAGGATTAATACAAGTATGTAAATGAACTAAGCTAAGGGAAATCATCAAATCATGTGAGGATTTTATGTTGGAACAACCCAAGTTGTTCCACAATCACTCTACATCAAGATCTAAGCTTGAACATGACTTGTGGGTGAAATACCCTAAACAAAACAGAAAGTATTTGAGGTTTAGCCTCTGATTTTACATGTCTCAATCATGTTATTATACCTAAATAACCATAGGAAAGGTTGTAGGCATTGTTACATAAGTTTGAGATGTGTTAGACATAAGTTTGATAAGTTTAAGCAAGCTTTTGAATAACTTAAAACAAAACAGAAAGTTTTGGTCCTTTTTAGGGCAATTCCAAGTCTGATTTCTCCATGGAGAAACCAAGGAATCAAACCCAAGGATATAACAAAGCAATAGAAGAAAGAATCAAGTGATTTGGAGTGAAAACAAGCAAGTTACACTCACTTTAGTTAAGATGTATGAATCTGTCCAAGAACTCTGATTTGCAACAGATTGAGAGTGGATTTGTGAAGTGTAATGAGTTGTGAAAGTGTAAAATGGGTTGGAGAAGGTGTGTATTTATAGTGGAAGAGTTTAGAGGTGATTGGAGGTGATTAGAGGTGGATTAAAGGTGATTGGGTGAGATTAGAACTTAGGATTTCGTGCATAACAGCTGAAGAAACACAAAGTCTGCCGAAACAGGGGCCTAGCGTGACGCGAGGGGGCTTGGCGTCACGCGGCGCCTCATGTTTGACAACTTTGATTTTGTTGCACTTTAGTCCCTGAAGTTTCATGTTTGATGCCTTTAGGTGCAAGTTTGATAGTTTAGGGACTTGTTTTGCCATATAAGCATAGTTTAAGAGCAAGACAAGTATGAGTATCATAAACCAAGTATAATTGAGCGTACAAATGTCGAAATCAAGTATCGTTTACGTCCAAACACATTTTATGCATAAGTTAGCTTAATTACAAGTTTAGCACATAGTTTCCAAGAATAACGATTAAACATCAATTGATTCACAAAGTCGAACATACGAGCATATATAGAGTGTGTATAACATATTTGTAACAAAATACAAGTTTCATTAATGATCCAAGTCTCGGTTTTACAATGATTACAACGAAAGAACGATTACAAGACTACAAGGTTTCCAAAAATAGAAATACGAACAAAACTTTCTATAAATGGAAAGTACAAAAGAGCCGGGCGTTACACAAGTGTTTCAAGTGTGTGAGAAGTGTAAGAAATATTTTGGCGATGACACGTGTCAAGCAATCTTTTTAGAACCGGACCGGAGGTAGCCCCGGTCGCTTTACAGGGTCAAAGGTCGGACTGGTCCGACCGGATTTAAGACCCGGATTACGTCATAAATTATATAAAAATATATAAAATGTAGAAAAAATAGATAAAATTCCATAACTTTTTTTATTAAACTCAACAAAGGAAGTACGGAGTTGTCACTGTCTGTCAAGTGTATATATTATAATATTAGTTTTAGTCATTTTGTATATGAACATAGGAAAAGCTTGTACCAAACCCAAAAGTCATCCTGCACGTCCTCTTCTTCACTTTCACCTTGCTTTTCTTTACTTCACTGGAGATTTATGAAACGCGTCGAAAAGCTCTGAATACGCTATCTTTACTCTTTTTTCTTTATTTTAGTGGTCTGGGTGATACATTTTGAAGGGTCAAGCTACAAAAATGTTTCTCAACTGAATATACAGGTTAACGTTTACTTCGCCTGCCGGAGGGTCATGGACCCTCCTGTGGTTCCGTCCCTGGTATACAGAGAGTGAAAAAGATGGAGGCGTTTGTTCTGTTGTTTAGATTAGGTTTTATGATTTATGATTCCATTATATAATTAAAAAAACAAACCTGACTGGCCAGACGATGGCCCGGCCCCCGGCCCGACTGTTGGGCTGATGCTGAAACGAACTGATGTGGTGAACCGGCCTGGTATAGGCTCAAGATCCCGGACGGACCGGTCCTCCCGGCCGGACCGGTCCGACCGGCCGGCCCGGTCCAGGTTTCAAAACATTGGTGTCAAGTAGTAATATTGATTACTAAGGGTAATAAGGTAATTTATTTCAAAACCAATTTAAGAATAAAATCTCATTGTATAACCGTCCGGGAGTTTTTTTAGGAATGTGATATGTCTTTACTTTACATTCATCTTCTAGATTCTTTAATTGGTCTTATAATTGTCATCCTTTGTATTTTACGATCACAAGAATTCTGAATTTGCAAGTCTGAAGCATCTGAAGCAGTTTTGAAATTATGAAACAAAAAAATGGAACCAGGCAATGCAGGTACACCCATGGTGTTTTATATGCATTCATGGTGTTTTACACCTTCATTCCATTAGATGTTCTTCGTATGGTGTTTTAAACCTACATTCGAGTAGTAGTTCGTCGTATGGTGTTTTAAACCTACATTCTAGTAAATGTTCTTCGCATGTTCTTCGTATGGTGTTTTACACCTGCATACATGGTGTTTACACCTGCATACATGGTGTTTTACACCTGCATCCAGTAGATGTGACATATTCCATATGTTAAAACACCATGACTTGAATCATAATTCAATTTTTCAAGATGTTTAAAACATCACGTCTTGAATCTTAATACAGTTCTTCCAGATAGGGCTGTAAACAAACTGAACGAACACGAACAAGGCCATGTTCGTGTTCGTTTGTTAAGGAACAAGCTTGTTCATGAACTGTTCACAAACGCTTACTGAACGAGATTTCTTGTTCGTGTTCGTTCATTAAGGAAACGAACATGTTCGTGAACTGTTCACGAACACTTACCATATGCTAATGAACATAAATGAACACAAACGACGTTTATGAACACAATATTCATTTTAGAATAAAATCTGCATTTTCATCGCAAACACTACGAAGAATCCACAAAAAATAAATAAACACTTAACATAACTATCCAAACAGAGTTGGTGTGATTATCAAAAACATGATAAACACAAAATTGAGAGTTTGTTAAGCCTTAACACAAACTAAAATTGAAATAGTGAAATGAGGGATGTTGTGAGAGGCATATAAGATAACTAGGGTTTCAAAATTTTAAAAACTAGAAATAATAAAACAAAATACAACATATAAAAACCTTTAACGAACTAACACAAATAAAAATTAACAAGCAAACATAAATGAACTCATTACCAAACGCTCACGAATATAAACGAATACATTACCGAACGTTCACGAACATAAACGAACGAACGCAATCTCTGTTCATGTTCGTTCGTTTAACTTAACGAACGAAATTTCTTGTTCGTGTTCGTTCATTTACTAAACGAACGGACATAAACAAACTTCCCGCCGAACGGTTCACGGACTATTCGCTGAACGTTTGGTTCGTTTACAGCCCTACTTCCAGATGTTAAAACACCATGAGTTAAAACATCTAATTGAAACCTATTTTTTTCTCTATATAAATATAGCAATATGGTACTCATATTAAAGAATAAAAAACGCTCGTTATTATGGTGTAATTTTTTTAAAAATAAATAAGTATAAAAAGTTATTGACGTTTAAAAATGACGAGGAGAACTTGCATATGCATTGAGGTTGATGGCAGTTTCTTTATTTAAACAAAAAGACACTATTGCCCCTAATCTAACCAAATTAGTCAGAAAATTTAAAAAAAACTTAGATTTTAAGTCCTTTTTATCTCAACCATTAACTAAAAGATCTAAGGGTTTAAAACACTTCTTACACTTCTCACAAAAAAAAAACCCATTTTTTACAATAACACCACTCATTCACCCCCATCCTATTTTAGGTTCCTTAAAAGGTGTTATAATTTGTCATGTGAGTTTGACACTAGTGTCAATGTAATAGTTTGGATATTAGGAACGCTATTGTTAATATATAACGGGGAATAAGAATGCAAGGTCGATATGGGCGGATGTTACAAGACTACCAATTCTATGTGGTGAGTCTGGATTTGAACCAAATGCTGGACATACGGATAACGATAATAAGACCATGGTTTGGTTAGTGCAACAACCTATGGGGTTCCACGTGGATTTGTAGATGACAATGGTGAGAGCACTTGGGGACTAATGATAGGTGAACTGAGAAATGTAATGTTGGTCCAACCAACTATCTAGTTCACGGTGTGTGTAGGGGGAGGGGATGCCCCACACACCACCTCATCCACAATTATCTGGCCCCTTGGGGTGGCAAGTTTCTCACAGGGCGTGGGCGTGGGGCATGTGGTCTTGATTTGGGTTTGACTTTTTTGGGGTCTTGACTTGGGTGTGACCCCATGTCCACCACCACATGGTTTTGGAGTTTTGGAGGGCAAATCCTCATATGCATATGAGGCAGATACCTCACGAAAAGCACCATTTTGCCCTTGCCCACTAGACCGAATAGCCTTAGGCATTGAAAATACTATTTCGTGGGAAACAAATAGTGAGTGTTTGGAAAATGTTTTTTTGGTTGAGGATATCAATAAGTTTGATTGCCACCAACTTGTAACATCATAACTTTTGATACATTATCTTGAGCACCGTAATAAATTCTCATTTATATTATGCTTGCATAAGATTCGTTTTGGAGTCAGGGATCTCTTTCGAAGTAGTCCATTTAACCATAGAAATAAAGATAAGGCTTGCCTACACCCTACCATCCCTAAACCCTACAAATAGTTTTGCTATTTATAGGATTTACCATGGTTGTTGTTGCAGCATAAGTTTAGTTTATGGTGGAAAATGGACTAAAATATTGATAAATGTTAAAATCATACTCTTTAACACTGTACCAACTCTTATATCTAAACCCCAAATAAACATTTTTGGGAGACTAAAATTTGTCATTTTGGCAAACTGAATTAAACCATAAGTATTTATTGAGAATTAGTTTTGGCAAAACAAAGGAAGTGCCTCTTGTGTGAATGTGTTATGCAAACTATACCTGGATGTTGCTCACTCATTTGAATCCATTTTAAGTTAAGTTAATGAGCATTTTAAAGTGACTTGCTTTCATTTGTTGCTTAATTCGAGTTGACCCAATTTGAGTTGTTGTATAATTATATTGGACCCAAATGAATTGAACCATTGTATAATCAAATTGACCCATCTATGTATTAATGGATAATTCGTGATTGTTAGGATTAATATAAATAGAATCAGGTTACATCTGAAAATACTAAAGTAAGATACACCATTGTAAAACATCTTTCACCTTGACAAGAAAAGGTTATGAAACATGAAAGGTCTGAATAAGTAAAATATGAATACTTAAGGGTAACTACTAGTCTATCTATACTTTCTATAAAAGGAGAAATCCAAGTGACATAAGAAAAGCTGATGTGTCAGCAGGAGAGCATGTCCAACAATGTTTTTCTTATGTCATTATTACATCATAATGCCTAATATTAAAAGACTTTAAAATTCAAAGGTGGCCCACATTTAAGATGCAAAGGCCTGCTGAGGGAAAGGTCTGCCCATGTTAAGCCTAATATAAAATAACATTTAAACTTTTGTTTAAACATCTGCCCTCAACATTTTATAATCAAACATCAGTTCCCAATAAACATCTGTCGAGATTCAAAATTCTGGCTCCACATTCAAAATTCAAACCATATATTCTAATCCTATAAATACGGGTTAATAATCTGGCTCCACATTCAAATCTCTCCCGCTCACATCTGTGAGCGTATCTCTCCCTCTCAAATGCATCTTTCTCGTGATTCAGCCGCTAATCTCCGATTACACTTCTTTGTTCGAATGTTTGTTGATTATGTTTACATGTTATCGTTCCAGTATCATTGTTCCAACATCGTCGTTTCAATGAAGCTTCCCATCACACATCAACCTTTCAATATCGATGTTGTAGTATCATTGTTGCAACATCGTGAAAAGTTGCATGTGCTATCTTCTTTGATGGGAGAGTTGCATTGTTGGATTTTCGGTAAAACGAAAGTCAGGTTTTCTTGCGTTAGTAAGATTTTCTCCTTTTATAGAAAGTATAGATTCGTGCAATATCGTGAAAAGTCAGATGTGCTACAACAGTTGAGAAGAGAACTTTGCATGTTAGGTTTGTTTCTTATTTTGATTAACTGTTGATGATGTTGAGTGTTTTTATAGACACTGACATTTTAGAATATGTTAAGATGCATGTTTATATTATTAAAATGAACTACTACATAGAAAAAATACAAATTTAAAGAAATTTGTATAAAGTATTACACGCTAGAGTTAACACTTGCTAGGATTTCGTAGACTCTGGCCTTTCTCCATGTGATTTCATGTTCTCTTTTGATTTTCAGGTCAGTTAGCATGTTGCAGATTTTCTGATCCTGTTTTAGAAGTTGTGTCAGAAACTCTTCTGCATTCTTCTGGAACTATGATGGAGGAGAGTGGAGGACTTCATCGAGCAATGCTATGTTGTTCCAGGTTTTGTTGTAATTAGTTTCATTTATTATGTCGACTTTCCTGTTTAGTTCTTTGTCTGTTCTTTGTTCTTTGAGTGACCACATGGAGAACTGTGTTTTAACATTGCTGGTGTCTGACCAGTGGTAGAAGCTGAAGTTTGCCATGTAGATTTTTTGTTGGTTTTCTGATTTGGAACAATTTTTGACAGAAAGTGATTTGTAGGACAATTTGTTGATGTTTTGAATCAAAAGTAATCATCGGTCTTTTATAGAGTTTAAAAACGCGTCTACATGGTAAATCAAGAGGTTAATTGTAATTGTGATAATCTGCTTTTGTTCTTTGAGGTTCGAAATTTTGTCCCTTGGGTTTCTTGGTATTTAATTTTACAGTTTTCCCATAAAAGTTGGGGTTTGAAAAGCTTTTTGCATTAAAAGATTGTTGTTTTGAAATATACATTAATATGTTTATATTAAATGTACACGTTTTCATAATACCAAATTTCAGTATATAAACTCATACTCACTTCACCTGTTTTTCATCACGTTTTCCTACGAAGATATCATACTTTCAGGAAAGGCGAGTAATATAGTTTATTCAAATGGCGTCATTCACAAATGCAAAATCAGATGATTTAAAGCAGTGTTTTGTCAGGCAAATCGAGGAACAGATGTATGAAGATATGGCTACTCTTCAAGAGTTGAAGAGATGTTTTGATGGATTGCAAGTTGGCCTATTCACTAGAGAGCAGGTTTCCAGAGATCTAATGCGGATGCCTTCAACCTCCGTTCGTGAGCTTTGTGTTGTCAGTAATATAGATTGCGGTGATAGAGACGTGGAGTTCCTGGCGATGTTGAAGGACATACATCGAGAGGTTCAGCAATCGATGGAGTTGAAGCTAAAGTTTCTTAATTCTTGCTGTTATTGTTAGATTTGACCTTTAATGTTGTTCAGTATGTGATGTAATTATTGGAGTTTTAGTTTTAATGTCATGAATAAGTTTTAATTTTAAGAATCTATGTTGTGTTTTGTTTTTACTTATTTAGTGTTTGAGTAAGATTTAGATTATGCTGATGTTGAATTGTGTTTGAACATCTGTTTGGTAAGTCAACAGAGGTTTAATAGTATCAAGGGTTGGTTTGAAGGTGAACAGATGAGTGCAAAGATAAAACAAATGTTTGGAATTTGATCATTGATAGCAGTTTTTTGAATAATCTGTGCTCCTGCAAATAACAGAGAGTCAATACTTCGAGTTGTAAAAGGTCTGTTGTAGTTAAAGTTTGGCAAAAGAGAACATCTGCTGATGATGAAACAATTGTATATTCTAACGACTGTTGATACTAACAGTGGTTGGGCTAATGATGAATAAGTATTATTATATAACGTCTGCTATAAGTATTATTATATAATTTTGTTTATCAATAACAGTTTTTTGGAAGAATTTACGGTATATTTTGTTGTTATAAAATGTGTGTTGTAGCTAAAGTCTGACAAAAGAGAGCATCTGCTGATGAATAAATGTCTGAAGATGCAAAGGTCTGCTATGGGTCAACAGATGTTAACGAACAACAGATGATATTCAATCTTAAAATACTTAACAGATGATTTGATACTAACAGTGGTTGGGCTAATGATGAATAAGTATTATTATATAACGTCTGCTATAAGTATTTTTATATAATTTGGTTTATCAATAACAGTTTTTTAGAAGGATTTACGGTATATTTTTGTGTTATAAAAGGTGTGTTGTAGCTAAAGTCTGACAAAAGAGAGCATCTACTGATGAATAAATGTCTGAAGATGCAAATGCCTGCTATGGGTCAACAGATGTTAACGAACAACAGATGATATTCAATCTTAAAATGCTTAACAGAGGATTTGATACTAACAGTGGTTGGGCTAATGGTGAATAAGTATTATTATATAACGTCTGGTATAAGTATTATTATATAATTTTGTTTATCAATAACAGTTTTTTGGAAGAATTTACGGCATATTTTTGTGTTATAAAAGGTGTGTTGTAGCTAAATTCTGACAAAAGAGAGCATCTGCTGATGAATAAATGTCTCAAGATGCAAAGGTCTGCTATGGGTCAACAGATGTTAACGAACAATTGATGATATTCAATCTTAAAATATTTAACAGAGGATTTGATACTAACAGTGGTTGGGCTAATGATGAATAAGTATCATTATATAACATCTGCTATAAGTATTATTATATAATTTTGTTTATCAACAACAGTTTTTTGGAAGGATTTACGGTATATTTTTGTGTTATAAAAGGTGTGTTGTTGCTAAAGTCTGACAAAAGAGAGCATCTGCTGATGAATAAACGTCTGAAGATGCAAATGTCTGCTATGGGTCAACAGATGTTAACGAACAACAGATGATATTCAATCTTAAAATGCTTAACAGAGGATTTGATACTAACAGTGGTTGGGCTAATGATGAATAAGTATTATTATATAACGTCTGATATAAGTATTATTATATAATTTTGTTTATCAACAACAGTTTTTTGGAAGAATTTACGGTATATTTTTGTGTTATAAAAGGTGTGTTGTAGCTAAAGTCTGACAAAAGAGAGCATCAGCTGATGAATAAATGTCTGAAGATGCAAAGGTCTGCTATGGGTCAACAGATGTTAACGAACAACAGATGATATTCAATCTTAAAATGCATAACAGAGGATTTGATACTAACAGTGGTTGGGCTAATGATGAATAAGTATTATTATATAGCGTCTGGTATAAGTATTATTATATAATTTTGTTTATCAACAACAGTTTTTTAGAAGAATTTACGGTATATTTTGTGTTATAAAAGGTGTGTTGTAGCTAAAGTCTGACAAAAGAGAGCATCTGGTGATGAATAAATGTCTGAAGATGCAAAGGTCTGCTATGGGTCAACAAATGTTAACGAACAACAGATGATATTCAATCTTAAAATGCTTAACAGAGGATATGATACTAACAGTGGTTGGGCCAATGATGAATAAGTATTATTATATAGCGTCTGCTATAAGTATTATTATATAATTTTGTTTATCAACAACAGTTTTTTGGAAGAATTTACGGTATATTTTGTGTTATAAAAGGTGTGTTGTAGCTAAAGTCTGACAAAAGAGAGCATCTGCTGATGAATAAATGTCTGAAGATGCAAAGGTCTGCTATGGGTCAACAGATGTTAACGAACAACAGATGATATTCAATCTTAAAATGCATAACAGAGGATTTGATACTAACAGTGGTTGGGCTAGTGATGAATAAGTATTATTATATAGCGTCTGGTATAAGTATTATTATATAATTTTGTTTATCAACAACAGTTTTTTGGAAGAATTTACGGTATATTTTGTGTTATAAAAGGTGTGTTGTAGCTAAAGTCTGACAAAAGAGAGCATCTGCTGATGAATAAATGTCTGAAGATGCAAAGGTCTGCTATGGGTCAACAGATGTTAACGAACAACAGATGATATTCAATCTTAAAATGCTTAACAGAGGATTTGATACTAACAGTGGTTGGGCTAATGATGAATAAGTATTATTATATAGCGTCTGCTATAAGTATTATTATATAATTTTGTTTATCAACAACAGTTTTTTGGAAGAATTTACGGTATATTTTGTGTTATAAAAGGTGTGTTGTAGCTAAAGTCTGACAAAAGAGAGCATCTGCTGATGAATAAATGTCTGAAGATGCAAATGTCTGCTATGGGTCAATAGATGTTACCGAACAACAGATGATATTCAATCTTAAAATGCTTAACAAAGGATTTGATACTAACAGTGGTTGGGCTAATAACAGATGTTAGACTTACGACTGTTGAGTTACACCGATTGAAAAAAACTGTTTTTGAAACTTCTGCTTGCCTAAAAATACATCCACTATTAAAGGTTACTGTCTGTTGTCATAATTTCTGTTTATCCTAATGATTATTGATTTACTAAACTGCTGACTGTCATCCATTATGACAATAAAGGTTCTGACGTGGACAAATGTTAGCTAAAAATAAAACAACTGCTGAAAGTTATCATCTGTTCTCATAACTTCTGTTTATCTAACGACTGTTTGACTCACACTTTTCCCAACGACCAACAGACGTTTCCAAACAACTAACATCGGTTGTCGCAAGAGAGGTTCTGACGTGGACAGATCTTAGCCATCAAATATTTGTAACTACCGCCACGTCAGCATTCACTTCTTCTCTCTATATAAAAGTTGTTTCATCCCTAAATCGAGGTTCTACCACTGCAGTCTCGAATTCAAAATTCTCAAAAACAGTTTCCAACATATTAAAAACCCTCCAATTTAAACTCTGTTTCATCCCCAAATCACCTTCTTTTCCGATCATGTCTCTGAACATCAAAAACCCTCTCAACTACCTCCCCATCTTCAAGAAAACCAACAAAAATACTAGCTATCACTCAATAATTAACCTTTTAACGTCATCGAAATACAAATCAATTCTTACTGCCGATGCTCCGGTTCATAAAGAAACACTCCGACAATTTTGGTTAAATGCTGAAATAGAGGCTGAAGATAATAATCCAGTTGCCATCACATCTAAGGTCGGGGAAAGTGTGGTACGAATTTCTCCCTTTATAATTTCCACTACATTTGCATTGGACGATTTGGGAGATAAGAACAACTTTGAAAAACTTGAACTTCATACAGAGTTCATTGAAAGAGGGTATGATGCACAATTAAAGGAAGTTACTATCTACAAACCAAAACTTCCCTCTGCCAATGAAATTTTTGTTTCATACTCTTTTAATTTGTCTCTCAGCCAAGACCACCGCATTTAATGAGATACCTTTGAACATTCAGTATTTCGGTTATGCTATTTTAACAAAATCTGATTACAATTTATCACAAGCATTGTTTTTTGATTTGTTGAATAATGTGAAAAATGTGAAAAAAATTGAAAAAAGGTGTTCGTAGTAATGCTTTTCTGTTGTATCCAAGACTTCTAAGCCACTACCTACGAAAACAAGTGTCACAAACAGATTTTAAACAAGGTGTAGCTTTTCAAATAAATAGTCTTACAAGTAAAACTTTTACTAAACTTATGGATAAAGAGTGAAAAGTTTCAACAACTGAAACAAAGGGAGATGAGCCTGTTTTAGATGCGTCCGCATCAGTTGCTCAAACTTCTGTTGTTGAGCGAACTGCTCCTGGTGATCATGACACCACAACCGGTGTTGTGAAACACACACCAGGAAAACGCAAAAAGAAAGCTGTCACATCCAAAAAGTCCATCAAAACTAAACAAAATAAAAAGGTTCCTCTGGAAGATGAGATCCCAGAGGTTAATGCAGTGACCCACAAATGTCACTTGAAACCACTGCTGCTACTTCTTCAGAGTTGTTGGAAAGATCTCAACCCATCCAAACTCCTCATGTATTGTCAGAAAAGGATCATGTTGTAAGTAGAGGGACACCACAACATGAAGTAGACCTTTCATATGAAAGTATGTTTAAAAGTCCCTCTGTAACACCTGTTCTTATAATTCAAGGTTTAATGAATATTTTACGAAAACAATCAAGTAATTACGATTACATATACACCGGAAATACGGGTTTACTAAAACTTTTACAAATCATAAGTTAATCAACATAACGTGATCGAATTCGTCGTTTAAAAATTTACGACGATGCAATGTGCGGAAGCATGTATCTTTATCGTGTTCGGTTCTTCGTTGAGCTTGATCGTCTTTCGGCATCCAAAATGTACCTACATTTCATAAACATGAAATGCTTTAGTCATACGGAGATTAAAATGTGTCTAAACGAGTCCGGGAAGCGAAACTTGATTAAAAAAATACATTTTTGTACAGGGCCCACCGTAAATTACGGTGGGTACCGTAATTTACGGTAGCCCCTGAAACTTTATTCTTCCACCGTAAATCAGAAGAGAATCACCGTAACATTTTCAGCTCCACCGTAAATTACGGTGGAGACCGTAATTTACGGTGGCCCCTGCATTCAGCTTTTCCATTTTGCCGTTTATTGACACGAAAACTTTCGTATCTTTCAATCCGCTTGTCCGTTTTACGCGATTCTTTTTCCTACGCGTCCATAATTTAATTCTCCATCATATGGAGTTAAAATCCCACATCCAACATAATAAATTTTGAGACTTATAAGCCTTCGACTCGTTACCTTTTTACCAAATTTTAACCCGTTTATGCATTTTATCAAACAAACATATTTGTTTGATTCCTATATCACATACCCTTCTTCAAATTAATGTTATCTACCATTTTAGGTTCTAATCACAGGTTTATTAAACAATTTTAACCCGTTTTCGCTCGTATGCTTATTTTGACCCGTTAAGGGTATTTAAGCACTTTCGAGCCTAAAATCACTTTCGATTGCTTCTAGCATTCCATCACCACATTTCTTATCCTATAATCTCCCACCACAACTGTATTTATGGTGGGTTTAATGTGGTGATCTATATAACCAAATTTTACCTCTCGAATCATTATTTTACGGCAAAAACTCAAATAGTGCCATTTGACTAATATAATACCTCTTTCAGCTTTTCGACTTATTCTAAGTATTTACCTAATCATAAAACTCGTTTCCAAACAACCTTTAAGGGTTGCTCGTTCAATTTAGCTTATAAGGGCGTTTTAGTCCATTTAGCCAGTCATTTACGATGAAGGACTTTTGAAAGTATATTTGACCCATAATCCCTCTTTTAACCTATGAAGTTTGTTTGAAAAGTCATTAAGCTTTCCAAACGCAATGTTCATTACTTAAAACATTCGGTTTACTTATCAAGTAACCAAATGTTTATTTTGACTTCTTTTAACACTCATTGAACCACATGTTCTAAATGAAGGTTACCCTTTTTCGCATACCTGGCGCGGATCAATGTATAGACCCGTTTTTAATACCTTGCTTTTATAACCGCTAATTCATAGCGTTGCTAATACCCATTTGACATTTACTCCTGAAATAATATAACTTGACAATAATCATTAGTCGTTATTGTCAAAGGGTGATATCTTCACCTTTTGACCCATTTAATCTAAGTGATCAATTATGTTGGCGAGATGATATTTATTACCATATCATCTACATGAATTGGTCCAGTTTACACCGTGCGGTCATTTCACTTATTAATCGTTTCTTAACGCTTTTTAGCCTATCAGGGTTTACGTCATACAATGTCCTTCAAAACCAATAGTTATGGTCAACGCGTGACCAATTTACCGTTTTACCCTTATTGTTTGTTTTGGTTTACCCTATAAGGTAACCATTCAAAAGTTCATTTTTCATTTGTTATAAAATGATTGAATTACCGATTTAACTCCTTATAAACCATCAACATGGTTTCTTGTCATGCTCGGCTATCTTGTTCCGTACGTCTACACGCCGGAACATCATACCACAATTATGTATTTATCTTATTCGTAACTACTACGATAAGAGAATATTCTAAAATATAAGACTAGTGTAAGCTATACTTACCTTGCATCCGAAATATGCTTTTTCCTTCATTCATGATTCGTTTGACCCGCTTCCTTCCCCAAGCTTTCACCTAACTCGTTAGGCGTCAACTATTATCAACATTTACATGGTGGTTAGATTAGTCATTAACAATCACGACTATTCCACCTTACTTATTTTCTTTGTCGAAACTACTATTCGACTTCATCACTAGTTAGTTTGACTTTCTAAAGTCAACTACCTTTAATCATATAATATGCACGATTTAGGCAAATCAACATTATGATTAGAACCCGTTTTATCCCATGTCTCATGTAATTAGTCAAGCTTGCCAATTACGCGTTTCACTTGAATTCCAACACTTTACTTCTCATTTAGACATTTTAACAAACACCTAATGAGCATAATTTTACACATTTGCTAACTAGTTCATAACTAGTCTTTTTTACCAAGATTAACATCAAAATTTAACCACCATCACTTATGATCAAATACTCATACTAGCAATTTGTTTAAGTATTTCTTGATTACTTAACATGCATGATGATTCTAAGCATAGTTATATCATCAATTTCATCATAACACTAAAACCCACTTATCTAAGTGTGTTAATTCATCAAATCCTTCAAATCATAGCATGTTATGTATGATTTTCACTTAGGGTTTCGTTCCTAAGCAAGTATACATCACTAATCTAGCCATAGCTTCTCTAATCCATGCCTAATTCACGATTAGGATGATTATCCAATTTTTACAACTTCAAGAATGTTAGAAATTCGACATACCTTACGATCCCCTTGACTTGGTGACCGTTTCTATGTGTTCAAATCCGAATTTGACCCTTGTTTGATCCTCCAATTTGAGGGTTTTGTTGAATTTTAGGGTTGAGCTCCATGGGAGCTTGCTCCTGCTCGATCTCAAACACACACTGTGTGTGTGTTTGTGTGTTTTGTTTCCTTTTAAATAACCTTTCTAGTTATCCCACTTTAACCCCTCGTGTTTGGTTTGTTATTAAGTAGGCTACAACCTACAAATTTTAATAACAATACTCCTACTTATTAACTAGGTTAAACATTCCTAGTTAACTTAGTGGGTTCGGGGAATTTATAACTAAGCTTATTTTAAGTCCCGTTAGGTCGGGCCTTCTATAAACTTTATTTCCTCAAAAGCCTTTATACTACTTTTATTTAATATTAGGTTTATTTATTTAAAATCCTAATATTCACCGGGTTACTCTTACCACTAACGGTACTTTACCCGTCTTTTAGTTTTAACGTGGGTTGATTATCAAACCTGTTTTCGGGGTGTTACAAGTCTACCCCCCTTAAATTGGTTTCGTCCTCAAAACCTTTTCTTACATAGTTTATTTAGTTTCAAACCCAATGTACATAAACTGGGTAACCTTCTAAGCATTACTCACACATTGACCATTTGTTAGTGTCATCAGACAAATATGGTAACATCTTTTAATTACACAACATATGTGTCTTTTATGCGAATTAACGCAATTCAGGATAACGCCTTCTTGTTATTTCGACTTGTTTGGTTAACTTAGCGAAATCCATCGCCTTATACTTTCGGATTCCTTGTGAATCCATTATTTTCACCCATTTGGATGTTTCTAGTGAGATCTTTCACTTTTACAAACAGACCCTTTCCTTTACGTACTTATTCATTTGGTTCATTCATACAGAACTTGCCGCAAAAATGAATTTCCTGATTTTATCTTATGTATTTAGCACTATCTAGATGTGCTATTAACGAAATTCTACAAGGCATATTACCACATACCTTTCGGCTTATCCTTTTTTTTATTCATGACCCATGGGTCAGTTTAGTCCCGTAGACCATTACACTGTTTATAACCCGAAGGTTATAATGATCCCGTAGATCGTCTTTTTTTTCTTTTCGAAAATCATTTGTTTTTGCTTCAAAATTTTGTTCACTCCGACTGTGATTCGCGTCCGGAATCATTTCTTATTTAATTCCGACCCGTTACATGGGTTCATTAATATCTCGCGCTTTCCTTTATTCGGTTTGCGCCCCTATTTGTATTCAATCTCGTCCCATTACTGGGCTCATTATTCTTTCCAATGTTACGTTTTATCTAACCCATTTTAACTTGTTCGTGTGAAAATTCGTCACTTATGAATGTCAAACTTCAATATTTGTTCGACCCGTTCAACTTTAAAGTAGTTGAACATGATTTATCAGAACTTCAATTTACTTCATCTTGTCTTCCTTTAGTCATGACTCAAAATCCAAGTCTTTTAACTTTTCATCCGAGTTCTCGTTTCTCGGTCCACGCATGTGTTTAAATCCTTACCCACCAACCGGGTGTTTTACCGAAGTCGTTTTTATTGCAACCCTTACGGTATGCATTATGACTTCGTTTCGCTTTTATATTCCTACTTTGTTCTCAAGTTTGGCGTTTTACAAAAACGACCCGTTAAGGGACATATTTGCATTTTCCGGGTTCGAGTGTAAGTACACTCCCTCCCAATGCTTGTCTAAATCATTTTACATGCTTGCGTTTTCTGGGTTCGAGTGTAAGTACACTCCCTCCCAATACTTGTCTAAATCATTTTACATGCTTGCGTTTTCTGGGTTCGAGTGTAAGTACACTCCCTCCCAATACTTGTCTAAATCATTTTACATGCTTCTTTGTCCCTTCACTCTGGCTCATTATCCTGATGTAATACGCTTCCGTCACTCGGTTGTGCGTTTACATTATTATCAAATATTTTGCTTATCTGATTCTTTTGGGTACTTTTTAATTAGTCCCATTCACTCCGCCCTTACTACATCGGATGTAAATGTGTCCGCTATAAGAAACTCGTGGTATCATATGCCACTACTTACTTGGCCAGAGTAAGCGATTTAACACATGACATACACGACCTTTTTATAGTTTTCACATCACGCCCTATGTAAGTAACGCCTATATTCAGTTTTCTTGGAAATTATATCCTGGATATGTATTTCTGTTCAGGTTTTCCAAGTTTCTAATTTACCTATGCAACGATCATTCTCTACATGTTTGTTGCATATTGCTAATTGTGCGATTATATTTAAAAACACGCACCTGGTAATGCTTGCCCCGACGGGCGTTTCTTGCCAATAACCTTGTTCGCGGTCGTTACGCGATTTAGTCCTTAGTGAGCATGATCCTATCGTCATACTTCGGACCGTTCCTCTATCATATCCTTAATTTGTTCAACTCTTGTCATCTTTAAATGCAATTGTCCTTCAATCAAGATATTCACAAAAGTTAGTAATATCAACTTCAATAATCGCCTGTATTATAATACAAGGCTTTTTCTACTATACGCGTCAACGCGCGTATTTTTGTCAACTATATCAATCATTTAATTGGGGTAACGTGTATTACACGGTAACCCTATGTGTTGTCTACAACACTTTAATACGCTAGACCATTAGCATATTTGCACTTACCGGATTTGCGATCAAGCCTCGAACCGAACACTATTCTTTGTCAAGAGCATAAGGTTTAAGTCCAAGCATGGTTCCTCCCCACCATACTCGAATCTCTTAAACCAAGGCTCTGATACCAACTTGTAACACCCGTTCTTATAATTCAAGGTTTAATGAATATTTTACGAAAACAATCATGTAATTACGATTACATATACACCGAAAATACGGGTTTACTAAAACTTTTACAAATCATAAGTTAATCAACATAACGTGATCGAATTCGTCGTTTAAAAATTTACGACGATGCAATGTGCGGAAGCATGTATCTTTATCGTGTTCGGTTCTTCGTTGAGCTTGATCGTCTTTCGGCATCCAAAATGTACCTACATTTCATAAACATGAAATGCTTTAGTCATACGGAGATTAAAATGTGTCTAAACGAGTCCGGGAAGCGAAACTTGATTAAAAAATACATTTTTGTACAGGGCCCACCGTAAATTACGGTGGGTACCGTAATTTTATGGTAGCCCCTGAAACTTTATTCTTCCACCGTAAATCAGAAGAGAATCACCGTAACATTTTCAGCTCCACCGTAAATTACGGTGGAGACCGTAATTTACGGTGGCCCCTGCATTCAGCTTTTCCATTTTGCCGTTTATTGACACGAAAACTTTCGTATCTTTCAATCCGCTTGTCCGTTTTACGCGATTCTTTTTCCTACGCGTCCATAATTTAATTCTCCATCATATGGAGTTAAAATCCCACATCCAACATAATAAATTTTGAGACTTATAAGCCTTCGACTCGTTACCTTTTTACCAAATTTTAACCCGTTTATGCATTTTATCAAACAAACATATTTGTTTGATTCCTATATCACATACCCTTCTTCAAATTAATGTTATCTACCATTTTAGGTTCTAATCACAGGTTTATTACACAATTTTAACCCGTTTTCGCTCGTATGCTTATTTTGACCCGTTAAGGGTATTTAAGCACTTTCGAGCCTAAAATCATTTTCGATTGCTTCTAGCATTCCATCACCACATTTCTTATCCTATAATCTCCCACCACAACTGTATTTATGGTGGGTTTAATGTGGTGATCTATATAACCAAATTTTACCTCTCGAATCATTATTTTACGGCAAAAACTCAAATAGTGCCATTTGAGTAATATAATACCTCTTTCAGCTTTTCTACTTATTCTAAGTATTTACCTAATCATAAAACTCGTTTCCAAACAATCTTTAAGGGTTGCTCTTTCAATTTAGCTTATAAGGGCGTTTTAGTCCATTTAGCCAGTCATTTACGATGAAGGACTTTTGAAAGTATATTTGACCCATAATCCCTCTTTTAACCTATGAAGTTTGTTTGAAAAGTCATTAAGCTTTCCAAACGCAATGTTCATTACTTAAAACATTCGGTTTACTTATCAAGTAACCAAATGTTTATTTTGACTTCTTTTAACACTCATTGAACCACATGTTCTAAATGAAGGTTACCCTTTTTCGCATACCTGGCGCGGATCAATGTATAGACCCGTTTTTAATACCTTGCTTTTATAACCGCTAATTCATAGCGTTGCTAATACTCATTTGACATTTACTCCTGAAATAATATAACTTGACAATAATCATTAGTCGTTATTGTCAAAGGGTGATATCTTCACCTTTTGACCCATTTGATCTAAGTGATCAATTATGTTGGCGAGATGATATTTATTACCATATCACACTAGTACAGAAGTGAGCATTAGACGCGGTTAAAATAGTGTTTAGTCGCGGTTTCAAACCCCGACTTAAAATGTCGTGGCTAAAAATGGGTTGTTTATAAGACGCGGTTTGCTGAACCCTGTCTTAAAATAAACCACCGTGACTAAAAAGATGTTCATAATTTTACAGAAATATTTTTAGTCAGCATTATGAACCGCGACTTAAAATCATTTTACAATTTTAGGAAAACTTTTTAGTCAGTGTTGGATGAACCGCGACTTAAAATCATTTTACAATTTTAGGAAAACTTTTTAGTCAGTGTTGGATGAACCGCGACTTAAGAAAGGGATACCTCTTGCCGTATAATTTGCAGCAAAGTTATATAAAAAACACTCAAATCTCATATCAAAACATTCAAAAAAAATTTGCAGCAAAGTTATAATAATTTGAAGATTACGTAACTTTCATTCAAATCTCATATCAAAACATCACTACAAGTTGAATTCGCATGATATTTTGTTATTAACCAAGTTGAAGTCAATAATCCAACAAAACGTGAATAATTTTCATTAAAATCTGTTTACATGATTTCTACAAATTCAACAAAACACGATTAACTCGCCGGAGCTTGACGGTGGTGGTGGTGGTCCGGTGGAGCTTGACGGTGGCGGTGGTGGTACGGTTCAGTGCCGGAGGTCGATGGTGGCGGTTGGCGGCTGAAGCTTCAGCGATGATGACGGTGACGAAGATGCTCGCTGATGACGGTGACCAAGATGCCTCAAACCTTGGAGCACTGATAAACAAAGATCATAAACAAAGATTATACTCACTACAAGAAAAAAAAAACAGTTCTTTTATTTATGTAATTCAAGGGTTTTATTTTAAGTGAATAAAAAAAAACTACAAGAAACTACTGATCATACTCACACCTGTTGGAGTTTGATGAAGGAAGGTGAAGGTTGAAATGGGTTTGTGTTTTAGGAAGGAAAAGGTATAGGAAGGAAAAGGTATAAGGGGATGTGTGTTTGTTTGAGCAGGAGGTTGATGGTGGCCATTGGATCTATTTTTAATCAATGATCAGCAACAAATCTGGAAGAAGCACACGGATTGAGCCCTTTAGTTATATTTTAAGTCAGGGGTTTGTAAACACCGTCTAAAGCTATGTAAGCATATTTTAAGTCGGGGTTCATATCAAAATACGTGAATTTTATTAGTGTTAAATTATATTTTAAGTTAGGGTTTGTAAAACACCGTCTAAAGCTATGTAAGCATATTTTAAGTCAGGGTTCGTAAGGATATTTCGTTAAGATCCTGATGTCATGAGATTGTGTGTGTATATTTAGACGGGGTTATGTGCATTACCGCGTCTAAAAACAAAATTGAACCCCGTCTAATGGTTACTTGTGTACTAGTGATATCTACATGAATTGGTCCAGTTTACACCGTGCGGTCATTTCACTTATTAATCGTTTCTTAACGCTTTTTAGCCTATCAGGGTTTACGTCATACAATGTCCTTCAAAACCAATAGTTATGGTCAACGCGTGACCAATTTACCATTTTACCCTTATTGTTTGTTTTAGTTTACCCTATAAGGTAACCATTCAAAAGTTCATTTTTCATTTGTTATAAAATGATTGAATTACCGATTTAACTCCTTATAAACCATCAACATGGTTTCTTGTCATGCTCGGCTATCTTGTTCCGTACGTCTACACGCCGGAACATCATACCACAATTATGTATTTATCTTATTCGTAACTACTACGATAAGAGAATATTCTAAAATATAAGACTAGTGTAAGCTATACTTACCTTGCATCCGAAATATGCTTTTTCCTTCATTCATGATTCGTTTGACCCGCTTCCTTCCCCAAGCTTTCACCTAACTCGTTAGGCGTCAACTATTATCAACATTTACATGGTGGTTAGATTAGTCATTAACAATCACGACTATTCCACCTTACTTATTTTCTTTGTCGAAACTACTATTCGACTTCATCACTAGTTAGTTTGACTTTCTAAAGTCAACTACCTTTAATCATATAATATGCACGATTTAGGCAAATCAACATTATGATTAGAACCCGTTTTATCCCATGTCTCATGTAATTAGTCAAGCTTGCCAATTACGCGTTTCACTTGAATTCCAACACTTTACTTCTCATTTAGACATTTTAACAAACACCTAATGAGCATAATTTTACACATTTGCTAACTAGTTCATAACTAGTCATTTTTACCAAGATTAACATCAAAATTTAACCACCATCACTTATGATCAAATACTCATACTAGCAATTTGTTTAAGTATTTCTTGATTACTTAACATGCATGATGATTCTAAGCATAGTTATATCATCAATTTCATCATAACACTAAAACCCACTTATCTAAGTGTGTTAATTCATCAAATCCTTCAAATCATAGCATGTTATGTATGATTTTCACTTAGGGTTTCGTTCCTAAGCAAGTATACATCACTAATCTAGCCATAGCTTCTCTAATCCATGCCTAATTCACGATTAGGATGATTATCCAATTTTTACAACTTCAAGAATGTTAGAAATTCGACATACCTTACGATCCCCTTGACTTGGTGACCGTTTCTATGTGTTCAAATCCGAATTTGACCCTTGTTTGATCCTCCAATTTGAGGGTTTTGTTGAATTTTAGGGTTGAGCTCCATGGGAGCTTGCTCCTGCTCGATCTCAAACACACACTGTGTGTGTGTTTGTGTGTTTTGTTTCCTTTTAAATAACCTTTCTAGTTATCCCACTTTAACCCCTCGTGTTTGGTTTGTTATTAAGTAGGCTACAACCTACAAATTTTAATAACAATACTCCTACTTATTAACTAGGTTAAACATTCCTAGTTAACTTAGTGGGTTCGGGGAATTTATAACTAAGCTTATTTTAAGTCCCGTTAGGTCGGGCATTCTATAAACTTTATTTCCTCAAAAGCCTTTATACTACTTTTATTTAATATTAGGTTTATTTATTTAAAATCCTAATATTCACCGGGTTACTCTTACCACTAACGGTACTTTACCCGTCTTTTAGTTTTAACGTGGGTTGATTACCAAACCTGTTTTCGGGGTGTTACACCCTCTCACAGGGCAATCACTCTTTCTACACCACAACCCTCGGCTCAAGTTCCATCAACAATATTACCTCTGTTTAAAGTAATTGAATTTCAGAAAGAAAACAGTTCCTCTAATGCACACATTACTGAGAGTAGATCGCAACAAATGACTGTGTCTGAACCAATTCAATCTCCTATCCTACAAACAGTTGAGGAGGTTATCCCCGTTGAGTATTACAAAACTCTAGGTGGTAGTTCAAGTGGAGCAGCCACTACAACTGTTGAACCCATTGGTGATCAGTTGGACAGTGGTTACATCATTAAAACTCCCTTGAAGGCAACTACTGATGAGGCTACAACTGTAATTTCTGCTTCAATGGGAAGTCCCCAGAACGAAGAAAAAGGGGCATCTGTTTCTGATGATACGGAGACTTCTCCTATTATCAAAACAAATACAACCACTACAGGTGGGAATTCAGATCATCCTATTAAAGTAGGTGATGAATTAAGTTATAAGGATTTGATGGTTAGAGTGTCTACCATTGAAACAGATGTTGCTGAAATGAAATAATTGATTAAGCAGATGATAGAGCTTTTTAAAAGTCAACCTACCAGACAGGAAATTGCCAATGAGCTTTGGAATTCTATGCAACCCATCCTTCAAGCTCAGAGGAATTTAGCTGAAAGTAACCGCAATTTCAGTTTGGAATTTATCAGAAATTTGGTTGATGCCAGGTATAAAGACACACAAGCAGACATTATGAACATTAAGGAACATCTGTTGGAACTTACTGGCTCCACCTCTACATCAATATTTGAGAAAGATGACGATGATGATAATGATGCCAAAAAGGGGGAGAAAGATTCATTGAGAAAGTTGCCACCAGATTCAAAAGCTAATCCTACAGAAATTGTATCGCCTGCTCAACCTAAATCCCAACCTTCTCCAAAAAAACCACTACAAAAGAAGGAGAAAATACCTTCCACACCATCATCACCCATTTTGTCAATAGATGTTGGGAACACAAAAGTATCAGTAGATGTTTACCAAACAGCTGCTGAGACACCAGTTGTTTCAGCAGAAGTTTCTCAAACATCTGCCATGATCATTTTCACTATACCAACCACAATCCAACCATCTCCAACGTCACAAAGATTTCCCATACATTCATCTTCACTACCAAAACATTCTCCTTCACCAGAAATCATCTCCACACGTAAGAGAAAAACTCATATCGATAGAATCACGAAAATGAACAATGATCCTCTGGTAAAGCCAACTCAACCTAATTGGAAGAAAGTCAAAACAATGGATTTAGATGATGTATTGAAGTTTAAAAGAATGAGAGCAGAGCTTGTGACTGCTGATTATGGTCCAGTTAGATCCATTGCCAGATGGTCTAAACTGAAGATAGTTGAGTCCTACAAAAACTGGAAGAAGTTAGAGCTGAACATTCAAATGTTCTTCAAAATTCAGTCTATCCTACAACAGCTGCTCTGTCTCCAAAAATCGGTACTTCGAAAAACCTTCTCTCATCATCTGATTTGTCTGAATCAATTGCAAATTTAGTTAGCAGGCCACAATCACCAAACTTATCTTCAATAATTCTTTGCCCAAGAAAACCAACTGATTCAAAAATAGTAAAGTGGAAGTCATGCTCAAAAACCCAAGTATTGACTTTGATCAGATCAGATGGTAGTGTTGAAGAGATTAAAATGGATAGTGCATATAATCTGAATTACGATCTCCAAGATTTGTTGGACCTTCAACTTGAGAGGGATGTTGAAGAAGACATGTTCTCCCTGGATTTTGAACTACAATTCAAAGGACAAATCAGGGAGATGTTGATGAGAAATAAAAATCAGTAATAAAGAAGGGTTCTCGTATCATCTGTTGTATAGGGAGATTGTTGGATCAGGTGATCGTATGTTCTTAGTTAATGTTTGTTAAAGTTAAATTGTATTCGAATTTTATTAAGTTTGTTAGACATCTTTCATATGTACTTATGTTTATAACAATTTATATTGTCAATGGGTGGATACTCTCTTTTATGAATAAGAGAATGGAAATAATCATATGTAACTGATGAATTTTATTAAGTTTGTTAGACATCTTTTAGACATCTTTTATTAACTTTGATAAATATCTTTTATATTTACTTATAGTTGTCTTTTAGCTATAATAAATAACACGTTTTGGTACAATATCTATACACATATCTATATGTTCTGTCAATATATGTTATGCATGGTTTTCTAAGAACCGACCCGTGTTTGCACACGGGTCTTACTGCTAGTACTATATAATAAAAGAAACCAATAAAAGGACACATGTCATTCATTGAAGCCATCTATTTTTATAGATAATTAATATCAATTAAAAAATAATTATAAAATTAAATTTAATATAAATTTAAACAATTTGTATAGGAGATAATATAATATTTTATAATATTTATAACTTTGTTATAGTTTCTTTCTTACCTTAAACTTTATCAAATTTTATCTTTACCCTTTCTTAGCCCTTAAGTTCAGGAAATGCAATTTTTAATCACTTAACTTTTTATAAACTTTGTAAATGCCACTTTAACCCCCTCAAGAGTTTTTGTCTTGACGATATAAATTCGAGTTAGTCGAGTCGCGTATAATACGTTATGATTGTACGATATAAATTCGATTTACGTGACGTTTTTATCCAATCGCAATGCAACTATAGGATATATTGAGTTCAATCGGATACGTCAAAACGTGCGTTTTCATATGGTTAACACATCACATAACGCTTGGGCTAATCCTTTCGATATAAATCAATATAATGTAAATGATTTATTTATTTTATTAAACTAAAGTAGTTAAGGATAGAACATATTTCAAAAATGTTTATAAGGGGTAAACAAAAATATTAATCAATGTTTATTGGTTTCTATACTTTTATTCCGTGTTCAATTCTCAACTCAAATACGGTAATCACTATGTTTACGTGACATTTATAAGAACCATCACCGCAATCACCCCATCCATCGTATATCGAGTATATCCGTTAGTTTTTTTTAAAGATATTACTAAACAAAATTACATTTATGCAACTCGTGTAATACGCGGGGTTTTTAAAAAAATATAACTTTTTTATTATGTAGTATATAAAATTAGATTTATTCAATCCATATAATACATAGGGTTTATAAAGATGTATTTTTTATTGTTTGGTATATAAAATTAAATGTGCTCAGCCCGTATAACACATGAGGTTCTTAAAAATGTAACTTTTTTCATCATTTAATATATAAAATTAAATTTACTCAACCCGTACAATACACGGGGTTCTCAAAGATATAACTTTTTTTATTATTTAATATATAAAATTACATTTATTTAACCTGTGTAACACACGGGGTTCTAACCTAGTTATCTAATAAAATAAAGTTATAAGAGACACCTGGATAAAATAATATTCCTAATGGGGTGTAAATGTTACTAATGTGATTGGTTATTTGAGTTGTTAAATAAGATAGTGGATTTTGTGCGCAAACACTTTTTTTTGACATTATAGCTGGCTACTATTAAAGAAAGGGTTTTTTTACATGTTACATGTTTACCTAATAATTAAAATTAATTACATATTTTTTTCTAAATCATATATATTACACATTTATCCATTTCATAAAATTACTCTTATTAAATTACTATTTTCCCCTTAATAAACTTATTAAATGAATATTTACATATTTCCTCTTTCTAATATCATCAATTACATATTTCCACAATTTCTCTATTATTTCCCTAATTCCTACACTTTCATAATTTTTTGCACTCTCTCCTCGTCCGATTTTATTTGTTGAGGCTTTATGTTGAGTAGAATTTTCAGATGCTAAGGTAGTGTTTGGTGTGAGATAACGGAGGACGGAATGGAATAATCCATTCAAGGGTAATGAAAAAAGAAGGGTATGATTGACCATGTGGGAATAAACCATTACATACCTTATTCCATTCCTTCCAAAATCATCAAAATCTATTCCTGGCTTTTTTTTTTCATTCTGTTCCACAACAAAAAGGTTATTTCTCTATTTTGCCCTCCTCCTTACCGATTATTTGATTTTCACATCCTCTAAACAAGGAATGGATTATGATTTTGATTTTATATATCGCTCATGTTTCCAGAGCAGAACTTCACTCCTTTGGAACCCTAATTCGCCCAGTTCGTTGTGATTTTCGTTATCAAACACACAATCAGGTAAATATATTTTCACTGTATATGTAATTGCTTAATTCTTGTGATTTTATCTTCCTAAACTCTCACTGAATGAATGGTGAAGTTGAACTCTTTACATAATGAACTCGTATCAAAGGTTCTTTTTTGTGAGTTTCTAGCAAAATTGAAGTCTTTTAGCGGGGATTTTTATCCCCAGATTTGTCATTTATGGTTATTGTACGAGAGAAATTGAAGTCTCATCTTTTTTAGTAAAAATTGATGAATCTTTTTTGTTTATATTAGTTTTGCATATTAGATTTGTGTTTGCCACCTGTGGTTGCTACTTAGTGGACTTGGACCTTTACCATAAAAGGTATTTTTTTTGTTGCAACCCTTTATTTTTTTGTTTGTTAGTTGCCTTTTGTTGTGTAGATATTTGTTTGAACATAGTTCAAGAATGGCCAATAACAGTTGTGGGTTGCTTTTGTGTTTTGCTTAACATGTATGATTATTGCTTCTACTTATGGTGTTGTTTATGAGGAGACCTGTTAAAAAATTGTAAAGCTACAAAGTAAGTTGTGTTGAACTTTTATTAATAACTCAATTCTACAAAATACTCAATACGTAATCATCATATATTGAAATTGAAAATTACCAAGTAATCAACCAATTACTTAAAGAGTGAGACCCAAGCCTTTCCGGTCTTGGGTGGGTTGGCAATCTTAACATCACACACATTCACCTTTCTATTCAATTTTTGTTACTTTTTCAATTGAATCAGATTTCTTAACTTCTTCAAAAGATTCCTTTTTTCTTGATCGCTCATGTTTGATTTTTCGAAATCATTTTCTTAGCATAAAATTTAGAATATTTTTGATAAATGAGTTTGAAGTTTCTTCGGTTTTAACATTTAGAATATTTTCGAAATCATTTTCTTAGCATAAAATTTACCGGTTTAACTTCTTGTATAGTATAACATTTACATTTTTTTATATATTAAAATAAAGTATATAAAAACTTATATTATTAAACGTGTAGATTACGGGTCAGTTGACTGTTAGAAATACGATATATCTAGACGAACATAGGATCCGTTTAGTAATTAAATTATAAAATAACATTATAATTGACCTTACTCCGTTTTTAATGAAACTTGGGTCAAAATGTAGGCAAAAATATTCCCGTTCTAATGTCATATTCATCGTTTTGTAAAACATCATATTTTAGAAGTTATAAGCACCAAATGAGTGAAGCAGCTGAATTAATTATAATATATAATTAATAAAATAATAAAATAAAAAAAAAAATCAAAAACTTACCACTTAATGTTTAAGTGTACGTGTCCATGAAGATAAAAAGGAATGTTCATTTGGAAACTTAACATGCACACCTGCCTTCTATAAATAGGGACATAAACTTTCAAAAACTTTGCTCACAATTATTCCCTTCTTTCTGCCTTCTTTCTCGGCCCCTCTCTTCTTTTAATATATTCTTTTTTTATTTCTTTAAATATTAAGCCTATTACACTCCAAAGCGCTGCCCCGTTTTAAGTGTTTTAACCCCTGATCAGTGAGTCGATACCCTGTCCGATTGATCTAGAACCCAGCAACGCATGTCAAGGCTCTGCCTGACTAAGTACGTTGTGGTTCTCTCTCGTGACTTATTGATAAAGTTGAATTGGGTCGCTATACTTAACACGAATGCACTATATATTTTATTAAATAGCTCAGAAGTTATACCCAAGATTATACCAGGAGGCTTTTAGTTGAACCCTAAAGTTACAAAGTGAGTCATTCTTCTTTTTATCACCTTTTTGTGATACCTTTATATTTAAAAATACTTTATAAAACCCTAAATGTTTATCAGTTATACTTACAGTGATTAAGTTTTTGTATTCTGCAATTACTATCGGTATGTGGGGTTCTAACTGGGTTCAAGATTGAAGGGGTTATGTTAAAACACATATATTATTAATGTATTTCTATAAAGACTAGTTGTGAATACATATTTAGACCCTATTATGTTAAAATATTCGACATCTCATTATAATTAATAGAGTAAACTTCCGTTTTGCTCCCTGTGGTTTGGTCACTTTAACGGTTTTGCCCCAAACCTTTAAAAATAGCCATTTTCCTCCAATAGTTTGCTATGGTTTTTTCATTTTGCTCCCTGTCTCTAACTCCATCCAAATTGTCTGTTTTTCCATTTTGCTCCCCGCAGGGAGCAAAATGGAAAAATCATAGCAAACTATTGGAGGAAAATGGCTATTTTTAAAAGTTTGGGGCAAAACCGTTAAAGTGACCAAACCACAGGGAGCAAAACGGAAGTTTACTCTAATTAATAATAATGTGTAAATAATATATTATTAATATATTATTTATTGTAGATAAACGTAGTATAATATATGTGTCCACAGTTATATTAATCTATTGTTATGTTATAAGGGTGAGAGTTGGTTACAAAGTCTATTTTTCCTACAAAGTGTAAAAAGTCATAAAACACCACAATTTCAGCTATAAAACACACTCAAAACCCACAAATAACAAAGTAAAGATTACTAAAACGTCATATATGTGGGTTTTGTGTTGTGTTTTAGATGATAAGCCTTTGATTAACAAATGACTAACATTAGTGTGTTTTATGTTGATTATTATGTTGTGTTTTATATTCATAGTTCTACAATGATGTGTTTGAAGTTTTTTATAGAATGTTAGGGTTTGGATATTGTGTTTTAGTGATCTTCACTCTCTTATTTGTGGGTTTTGAGTGTGTTTTATAGCTGAAATTGTGGTGTTTTATGATTTTGTACACTTTGTAGGAAAAATGGACTTTGTAGCCGAACCCCACCCTATGTTATAATATATGTTAATATTATAACCTAATTATAATATCTACATTACAAACTCCACAGTCACTAGTTGTTATAACTTAGTATATTATAATGCTAAAATATCAATTATAATGTTAAAATATCAGTTATAAGTTTATATTATATCATTATACTAAGTCATGTTAATATATTAAATAATAATAATAATACAATTATTTAATTAATATATTTTAAAGTTGAGAGAATGATCAACAGTGATATGACCACAATCACTAGTTGAGAGAATGATCAACAGTGATATGACCAGAGTCACTAGTTGAGAGAATGATCAACAGTGATATAACCCGAGTCACTAGTTGAGAGAATGATCAACAGTGATATGACCAGAGTCACTAGTTGAAAGAATGATCAACAGTGTTTTGACCACCGTCACGGGAATCGCCCAGTGACAGATACCTTTGAATAATAGTAAGATATACTATATATCTCTTACTCGATAAACTGCACTATTGGACGAAAGTTAGCCAATGAGTGATATGACCACCGTCACATCGGAACTGCCACCATGTGACCAATACTGATGGAGTTTTGGGTAAATATGAACAGATATAAAAACCCTTAATGTTGTAAAGTATAACAATATATTTTTTATAAAAATAGAATGAACTCGTCAGTATTTATTACTGATAAAATGTTTTCAAAATGCGTTTTATGTAATTTGCTGTAAAGATAATAGAAGCCAACTATGGAGCACTGAAGGCTTAAATAAAGTGGCTATAAATACCTGAATAAGAGAAGAAATTTATGTTTTATTTATTTGGGTTTATCCCTATAAAAACATTTGAATGGAATATGGGTTTTAGCCCATTTGTTTAATATTAAAAGTTTGGTGTTTTACAAACTTTGAAATTATTACTAACTACGATCCTGATGAAAAATTTTCCGCTGCGTATTTAATAAACACTAGTACCACTTGACTGGTTCACAGCTCCTGTTCCCAGGGTGGGGTCGGGGGTTGTGAGAGAAGGTGGTATCAGAGCCACTGGTTTAAGCTATTTAGGTGTTCTGTTAATACCTAAACTTAAACAATAAAGTTAGGAAATTAATACAAAGTAACATATGTGTTATTTTTGAAGATATATGTGTATATATATATATATATATATATATATATATATATATATATATAGGTAAAGGATCCTGTACAAAGTCATACTTTTGTAAGAAGTGTGAGAAATAATTTGGTGATGACAAGTGTCCTCTATCTTAATTAATTCAAAAGGGTATATTAGTAATTTACATTTCTTATCAATTAATTGACTTTCAAGATAACTGAAAAAAAAAAACTGTCGTCCTATTTTTTTGCAAGATCCAATTCGATTTTAACCTACGTATCATTTCTTCATCATCTTAATCGCAACCCTCTCCAAGTTGTTCAAGATCTGTTCGAGTTTGTTCCAGTAGTTGCGGTTGTTATTTCTGTAGTTGCCGACTGCTATTATTGTTGATGATCCAGTGTGGATCTCAGGTTTTGTTGTATTAGATCCGTCTTGTGGATCTGCAGCTGTTATTAGTTCTGTGTGTTTAAAACACCACACCATGAACAATGTCTACAGATAAAACACCATGACTTGAATCATAGTCATGGTGTTTTAAAATCTGGGAATGTTTTTGTTTTGATAAAACACCACGCCATGAACAATGTCTCCTGATAAAACACCATGACTTGAATCATAGATGTTTAAAACACCACACCATGAACAATGTCTACAAATAAAACACCATGACTTGAATCATAGTCATGGTGTTTTAAAATCTGGGAATGTTTTTGTATTGATAAAACACCACGCCATGAACAATGTCTCCTGATAAAACACCATGACTTGAATCATAGATGTTTTAAAACACCACGCCATGAACAATGTCTCCAGATAAAACACCATGACTTGAATCATAGTCATGGTGTTTTAAAATCTGGGAATGTTTTGTATTTGATAAAACACTACGCCATGAATCTGATTATAGAGCTATTTATGATAAAGTATGAAGAAATTCGCTGATTTTTTGGAGATTGATGACGGTTACCATATAATTCGCTGATCTTTAGGAGATTGATGGGTGGTTTTCAAACGGTTACCATATTTGAAATGTTGGAAAAGTCACTATTGCCCTTCAATTTTTACATAAGGTCCTTCTAATTAAAACACAATTTACATTTTATACCCTATTGATCTCAACCATTAGATCAAATATCCAATGGTTTAAAACACTTCTTACCCTTCTTACATTTTAGACACTTTTTACCATATCCCTACCCTATATATATATATATATATATATATATGCACATATGATTCTTGAAAGTATTGTTTTGTTTTAATTATTCTGTGATAGTAATAATGGAAAATGTTTGCAATTCAGATGTCGAATGAAGTATCACATAATCCAGAAGTTCATGCTAATAATGAAAATCATTCGGATAAAAATGCTATAATAAATATAATAGCTCAAGGAATAGCTAATGCTATACCTTTAATAATTGAAGCTGTTAAAAACCATGTAGAATACACCAAAGCTGTGAGTAGCAAGCATACTCATGACGACAGTTTTAGCCATAGTGTCAATGGAGGCAATGATGATATTATCAAAACGCCATTTCCCAAGAAAATGAACGCGATGACTCTCGGGTGTACCTACAAAGAATTTCTAGCTTGTAAACCAACTGAGTTCGCAGGCAGTGAAGGAGCCACGGCTGCTTTGCGATGGTTGGAAAAGACAGAAGTTATTCTTAAAATCAGCAAAAGTGCCGAAGAAGATAATGTCACACCCCGATATTTACAGCTCAGCCCGTTGGGGAGTATCGTGACGTAAGATTGGTATCGTCATGGTCAAACATACACAGAACAACACAGCGAAAGTCTTGGAATATAAAATATTGTTACAAACACAAATGTCTGAAAATAACAAAGTATTAAGTACAGACAAGCTTGTAATAATCCACAGGCGGATCAATAAAACAAAAGAAGTTTATCAGACTAATGGCTTATGCGAAGGAGTTGCAAGTTCCTCGTCTAACAATCCCGAGCGGCTTCCAGCCTATTTACATATTTGTACCTGTCACTTAGACTTTTGAAAATACGTCAGTTTTCACTGGTAAATACAATCAACCGACACATTTGAAAATGTTTATGAAAATTGGTTTAGGTGCACAAGGCACGAAAATCTTTTACACTTGGGACAAACTATATCTCATGTTATCAGTTTTACATAACTTGCTCTACATACGGGGCCCGGTACTATGTCGGTTCATGATTAACCGACACACCACTTATTCCCTTATTTGGAAACCCATATTGGGTATAAAATTATATAATAAACCATGTCACATCTGTCGGGTGTATGCCTACACCCCGTGCTTAGGTCGTGGACATTTGCAATTAATGAGTCAAGGATATCCAGGACACGGTCGCATTAACCCCCAATGTTTCAGTCAAGCAATACGAATTAAAACAGGTTATTTGAATTTCCCGAATTATTTGTCTTCGAATCCCATACCTGACCATGCGGCAATTATATTACCGTATCCCAAGCCCGTATTAGGGAAAATAGGTTAAGAGTATTTACATGAGCTAGCTCATGTCTTAAATTGCAAGATTTATGATAACTCAGTCGTATTCAATTAAGTAAGCGCAGGTACAATTTACCGGAAGGTTCTAGTCTGGAATGATGGTATAAATAACCAATTTAGAATGCTAACGGGTCTTAATTAGGTCATGGACCTAGACCGGCTAACGTAAAGTATTGGAAACGGTACGATACGCTAGATTAAGCGATGACCGGAATAAAATGTAATTTGGACCCAACAAGTATGAAGACTTGTATAATATGGGTAAACTAAATACATTCTGGATTTTGAAGTAAAATGATAAGGTTTAACCCGTTTCGGTAAACTTACGTAAACTAGTTACGTAAGTCTAACAGTACGCGTATAAGCGATAACGAGTAACCGTATGAGTCATGAATAAGTTCCATATGCTAATATACTTTAAACAAGTTATAATATCAGTAGGATATCAGCTTGTATGCCCGTTAAGGTTTAAAAATCAAATTATGCTTCATAAGGGCGTTTTGGTCATTTAAAGATTTATAAAAGAGGTTTTAAAGTAATCTAATGTTCTGGTCTATAACATTCTGTAAAAACATTTATTTTATGATGTTATAACAGTATGATATCATACATATGTGTGGTTTACCATTTATGGCCAAACTATGCATCGTATGGGCATTTTGGTCATTTCACATATGTTTTTAAGGGCAAAATTGGAAGTCTGGGTTCATGGCTTATACCTACTGTAAAAATATTAAAATTTATTTATAAATTCAGTAGGTAATAATGAAAATGGGTTTGGTAATCAAACCCCGTTAATACCAGTGTTGCAAAAATCGGCCTAGGCGGCCGATTAATCGGCGCCTAGGCGCTAGGCGGCTAGTTACTGACTAATTTTGAGCTAGTCGGCCAATTAATCGGAGTCGGTCAAAGTCGGTCAAAATCGGTCCTAGGCGGTCCTAGGCGGTCAAAAATCGGATTAATCGGCCTATATTAATCGGTTAAAATCGGTCAAAATCGGTCCCAGGCGGTCCCAGGCGGTCCTAGGCGGTCAAAATTGGTCAGAATCAGTCAAAATCGGTCAAAATCGAACCATACTATCTGAAACTTGAAGTATTTATGTGAATTTTGAAGTATTATTTTTATATTATTGGGTATATATATATAATTTTGAAAAAATACATATAAAAATCCCAATCCGATTAATCCCGATTAATCCCTAGGCGGTACCTCACCGCCCGACTAGCGCCTAGCGCCTTCTACAACACTGGTTAATACTAATAGACGGGTAAAGTACCGTTAGTGGTAAAAGTAACCCGGTAAATATTAGGATTAAAATAAATAATCCTAATATTAAATACAACGTGAATAAAATCTTTTAAGGAAATAAGTTTATAAGAGGCCCGAATTAACGGGACTTAAAATAAACTAAGTCATAACTTTCCTGAATTCACCAAGTAGCTAGGAATATCAACCAAGTTAAAAAGGTGTCTTAAAACAATGAAGAAAACATGGGTAATAACCCTCTTTATAAAGTTACAAACTAGAGGGGCTAAAAAGGAAAGATTTGTAACTTAATTTATTAAAAATTAAACACTACACACACACTTGGTGTGTGTGTGCGTGTAATCGATCAGAAGAAGGAGCCAGGAGCTCAAACCCTAGCTCATCTTAATTTCACCAAATTGAAGGGCAAAACTAGCTCAAATCAAATGCATGATCACGTATAAATGATCACCAAGTCAAGGGGATCGTAAGGTATGTTAAATTTTGTAATTTGGTGATGTCTTAGAATTTATGATGAACACTCATGATCAAAATTCGTGAATGAAAGTGGAATGTATGAGTGATATATGTTGAATTTATGCTTAGAAACAAACCCTAGATGAAAAACTTGATGAACTAGTGTTGAAAACTAGGGATTTGATGATTTCCTTTGTATGTGCTAAGTGGGTTATGGCTAGATAATGAAGATGATGATATGTTTGTGCTAGAGATCATCATAGTTGATGGTTGATGCGAGATACTTAAACAATTTGCAAGTTTGGGTATTTAACCATACATCACTTGAAATGGGTTTTTGTTAATATGATGATGTTAGTGTTAAACTTGCGATTAGAATCATCATATTAGTTAGCAAAGACAAGCTACTTGAACCATTTAGGTGTTTGAGTACACGAATCATAATTACCATGAATTGGGTTTGGTATAAAAGATGGAAATGATGATAAACTCATGTTTAAAATGATGTTGATATCATCATGTGTTAAGAAAGATTAATGTAGTGTTAATTCGATGGATAATGATTGTAAAACTTAGTTAATAAAGGGGATAAACGGTAGACTAAGAAGGATGCTACCGGGTAATTGACTAAGTAATTAAACGAGTAGTCAAGCTACATCATGTAATTACTAATGTTACTAGACCGTTGACTTTTAAAAGGTCAAACCGGCCTATAATACGATGAATGATAATTTTGGATATAAAAAGTGTAAGGTGGAAAAATCATATTAAGTTGTGATAAAACTAACCACCTTGTGAAATGATGAATAATAGTTGGCGCTTAAACAAGCTAGGTGAAGCTTGGGGTGAAAGCGGATCAAACGAGTCAAGCATAAAGAAAAAGCGTATTCGGGATGCGAGGTAAGTGAAATTTACACACTTTTGTAGAATACTTGTTTATTCTATACGTTATAAATGCGATAACGATAATATTGAAAATATGGATTTTCGTTAAGATTACCTTGTAGTATAATCTAATAATGAGGAAAAGGGTAAAAATGGAAATTTGTCAAGTGTCGACTAATGTAAATCGAGGTAAAAAAGGATACCCATGGCGTGAGCCGAAATGGGTTGAATTTGTAAGAAAAGAGTTTAAGAGAAAAACGATTTGGTAATAAAATCCGGGATGGGATGGATGTATGAATTGGAAATCAAAAACCATGTTTTTGATTAAATAGGTAACATTGGGCATATAGGCCAAACGGGTCGAATGGTGGTGATAACACCATTTGACAATATCGACTAATGTGGTTGTCAAGTCTTATGTGAACAGGAGCGATTAGCAAATCGGATAATTGCGTCGCCATAGATTGTGTGATAATTAAAGCGAGGTATAAATCGGGTCTATTTGTTGACCCGGGCCAGGTACGCTTATATGAATTTATAGTTAAAAGTGCAAGTAAGGTCGAATATTTAGTGAAGTCTTTCATTGCAAAAATGAAGGATTAAAAATGACCATAAAGCCCTTGATGGGTAAACCGGGTAAACAACCCTTAGAGGTTGTTTAGAAACTTATGTTGTGATTTTATAATCCTTAGATGCGTATAAAATTTGAAGGCATAAACTTTCAAGGGTTGAATGCCTTAAATGCGTCTTGCCGTAAAATGACACATTCGAGGGATAAAAATTCGGAATAAATTGTCTATTACATTAAATCCACCACATTCAGAGTTGTGGTGGAAGACCAATCAATATGAATGAGTGAAATTATGAGGCATACGAGAAATGGGCGTGATTTATGTTTAAAAAGGACATAAATACCCTTAATGGGTCAAAATAAGATTTTAAACAAAAACGGGTCAATAATACGTAGAAACCAGTGTTCGGAACCTAATATGATAGATAATATTGGAATTAAAGGGTTCATGACGAATGGGGGTCAAACAAACATGTTTGTTTGATAAATACATAGACGGGTCAAAATTTGGTAAAAAGATAATAAGCCGAAGGCTTAAAATGGGGATTTAAATTACGGACGCGTAGGTAAAAGAATTGCGTAAAACGGAGGTCTAGATCAAAAGTTATGAAACTTTAAAGTTAGAATTCCGATAGAATATCGGAGCTGGGCAAATGCAGCAACTAGCTGCAACATTCTGGAAGAAAAGAGGCGTCGCACCGCGCGACGGAGTGGGCCTTAGGCCGTCGCGCAACGCGACGGGGTGCCAGTTGTGCGAAAATCGTTTGTTTAATCTGTTATGCATTGCGGACCCATTAAAATATGTTTTAAGCTACGTATGACTAATCTAACTCATGTTTTATGAGTTGCAGGTAAAATCCTAGTACCGGAGGACGATTAAGTTCAACAAAGAACCGAACACGTTCAAGATACAAGCTTCCGCACGGCGTTTCGTTGTCATTTTAAACGACGAACTTATTTATATTATGTTGTAAACTTTTAAGTTGTAAAAGTTTTAAATTACTCGTATTTTCTAAGGATCCTTAATCGTAATTGTTTTGGTCAAAAATTACCGAAGCAATTAAGTGATCAAATTAGTTAAGTGAGGTAGTGTGCTAAAAAGTGCGTTGGAAATATGCTGGTTAAGTTGTTTGTAAAAACAGTTTTCAGGATACAGCTCAGGATATTGAGCTGTATTTACGATCAAACTATGAGCAAAAAATAAAGGAAATGACACGAGATGTATGAGGAAAGCCCTTGATCAATTTAGATCGCCGGCATAAAACCTCGGGAGCTGTCAATCGCAGCTGCCTAGTTCTTCTTATTACTTCAAACGTCAGGATACAATGCAGGATATCGACCAGATCGGTAAGTGTTACAATGCTTTTTTGTGAAAGTGAAAATTGCGAGAGAACGAGTGTGAAGAAACACTAGATAAATGGTCGGAACCGAGATATCTAGGGGGTTTGAATCCGCATAAAAGGGTTAGCTCTCTCTCGATTGATTCAGTTGCAGCTGATCTTCTTCTCCGATGGTTCTGCAAAAAAGAACACCGTTAGCCTCGCCAAGGGGAGAAGAGGGTTCTCTCCTTGACCCGACTCCGGTGTGAGAATAAGTATTGGTAATGGAGAATAGAATGTATTTGAGAAGTGTGAGTAATCTGAATTCATACCTGGGTTCTTTCTCATATTTATAGCCGGGAGTCGTTTTAGGCGGGAAAACCCGTTAATGAAAAGTTAACGGAAGATGCTAACCCCGTAAGTGGTTACATTTCCTTCCGTTTAAGTTCTTTGATCCGACATGAGAGCACCCGGATCGTGGTTTAGATCAAGGGCTGGGGGTTTGCCACGTGTAATGTGATCAAGTGGAGATTACTCTCCAATTACATGCCTTTGTTGTGATTTCAGGGACATCTGTGGTAATGACACGTGTCCAGACGGTTATAACCGTCTGGGTGGTGCACGATCATACCCTTTCTAGAAGATTACTGCTGTAATCTAGTGTGGCATCTTATTGTGTGGAGACCACTGAATAAATAAATTCTAAGTCTGAGTAAATATCCAGTTCTGGATATTTAGGCGGAAGTATTGATCTCAGGATTTTTATCCTTTGGGGGAGAAGGCGCAACGATTTATGTTTTCCTTTGGGCGCGCGACTATAGATTGCTGATTACTTTTTTCTTTTATGAGACCAGTGCGCGGCCGCGCAAGGTTAAGAAGGTTAAAAACAGGGTTGTGGTATGGTCCTAAATACTTATTATGAGGTTTTTGGGACCTTACCCCTTCAAGTCCCCCCAGTCTAGTGTTGTACTTATGCAAATAAGTGGAGCACTGGACTTATGAGAGGGAAATGTTTTTGGCCGCGAGAAATAAGAAATATTTTATGAGAAGATTTGAATTTTTTGATTTTGTAAAGATTTTTTGTGGAAAATCTTTGACTTTTAACAAGACTGGTGTAGTAAATTGATTTGACAACCTGTCATTGTCAGTTGTTTTTTACTGTCCGTGTCTTACACGTGCGCGTGTAAACGCGTGTGTGTTCTGACATTTCCTTTTTCTGTTGCTTGGGGAACTGTGATACTCGGAACAGTCGCTGTGACGGTTACCGATGCTATTTATTGCGATAAGTATATATAACGTCTGGATAACTTCTTTTGCACAATCATTGTCTTGTTGAAAAACTTTTCCCCATTTCTTTTCTACCGAAAACTCTATCATTCTTCCTCGTATGTCAACCGGAGAACATCAAGAAGATCTTATTGAAGAAATGGCGACTGAACTCCCATCATTGAAGTGGACTAGGGCGTCTTTCGAAGGTTTGGTTCAGAATCTCAAATTCCCGGAGAACTGGGGTGCTTTGTATCCTGAAGAGGGGCAAACGGCAGCGGACGCTCCGGCTGGGTACATTACCCTCTTTTGGGATTTTTTCTGTGACGGTAACTTTCGCTTGCCTGTTACCAGATTTTTTCTTGAAATCCTTGGGTTTTATAACCTGCATATCTCCCAACTTCACCCGATTGGCATGGTTAGGGTTCGACATTTCGAATTCGTGTGTCGGACAATGCATGTTGAGCCGACCGGTCCCCGATTTAGGGTTTTTCATCAGATGCATTATACCCAAGGGTTCTATTCATTCGTTCAGAGGGCTTCTGCAAAGAAGATTCTTCATCAACCCCCAAAATCTTTTCATGATTGGAAACATAAATTCTTTTTTATCAAGGCCGAAGTAATTCCGGTGAGGATGGTTCTCAGGGGGAAAGAAGATGTTCCGATCGAAACCCTTCAGACTCCGGTTGATGAAAACTGGTACCAAGATCTGAAAGATGTGCCCAATATTGCGTTGCCGGAGAAAGCTCTTGTCGGAGCCGGCATGAGTTTGAACTGGAAGATGGAACGTGATGATAAACCCGTATACACAGAGGATGGTCATAGTAAGTTTGGGGCTTTTTCACTGTTCTTCTCTTTTTTTTTTTACCTGTTTTCTTTTTGAGTGTAGTTGTCTCTTTGTATGTTGTTGCCTTCAAGAGGGAAGGCGGAAGGATGGGTACCATCAAAAAGAAACCTGAAGAGGAGCTTTGGTACCATCGTATTGTAAGGAATTTTGTTCTCCCGCAAGATGCGGATCTATCTGCTCAACCAGCTGTTGGTGCTGGTAAGTTATATTTGCATTTTGTTTCCTTTTGCTCTTTGTGGGTAAGTCTTTGCTTTGCGCTTTTTGTAGGTGAATTGTTGAATTTGGGCATAGGCCCTGAAAAGAAGAAACGCGCAACGACTTCTACTTCTTTGCCCAAAAGGAGTGAGACTGTTAAAGCTCAAACTTTGAAGACGAAAAATGTTGGAGAGAAGAAAGGTACGCGCCGTTCCTCTGTCCCCAGGTGTGATTATGTGGTGGTTTCTGACTCTTTGGAGGGTCTTACTCCTGCCGTGACTATACGAGAACCAAATCCTGAACCCAGGGATTCTGCCGATATTCCCCCATCCAACCCCAATGAGCCTATTGACCTGGACTCTAGTCCCGAACACTTGGTGCATCGGAAGGCTGGTAAACGGAAACAAACTGATCCTGACGCGGAGGGTCAACCTCCTAAAAAGGTGCAGAGGAAGAAAATTACCAGAAAAGGAAATCTTGATGCATTTGTTTCGGAATCTGTTCCTGGTAAGTGTTGTTCTTCCTTGTTTTCTTTAAGCGGACGAAATCCTTACAGATTTTTATTTGTCTAGAAGCTCTTGTTTCCCCTATTCCCACATAAGTGCAATCTGTGGTTAATGAAGAACTTCCCTCTACTCCTCCGCGTGCTGCTGTTGCAGACCCGTTAGAGCCTACAGAGGTTGCTGGGGATGGTGTGGAGAAAACTGTTGAGGCGGAGAAGCCTGTAGGTGTTGATACAGAAGCTGAAAAGATTGTTGAACCGAGCGTGGTAGATGGTGCTGATAATCCACCAATCCCTGAAGCTGTTGTTCAAGACTTGGGGAAAGAGCAGACTGCTGAAAAAATTTCAACTTCTTCCCCTAGACCTTCTGATGCTATGCCTGAACATTCTGAGAGGGTCACAACTGAGGAACCAGGCTCATCTGCTAGTGTTGATAAACAATCTCCGATTCGTCCAGAGGAAACTCTGGGAGAATATTATTATCGGACTTATACGGACAAAGATGCTTCTGATCTTCATGCCCCTGTTTGGAATGTGAAGAAAGGCGATACCTTCTCGGATTGGCGTGTGTGCCAAGATTGGTTGCAGGGGATACTTCCGCCTGGCGAGATTAAATTTCAGGAAAGTCAACCTTATGAACAGACCTATCAGTCCTACCTTGCAGAAACTGCTTCTCATGTTTCTACTACTCACCGCATAGTGCGTGAGTGGTATAATATGCATAAGGAACATGCATCTTTCATGGCTTCTCAAAAGAAGTTTGCTAAAGATGAAAAACATGTGGCTCAATTGAAGGCCAAATTAGAAGCTGAGCGAGCCAAGTTTGAAGCTGAGCGCAAGACTGAGGAATGGTCTGTTGCTGGTTGGAAGAGAAAGGCTGAAGCTGAAACTGCTCTCCTGCCTGAGGAACGCAAAAATTGGAGGAGAATTTGCGAGAAAGATAATGCTGAGAAGGCAAATCTTCGTAATATCATTAATAACCTCAAGGCTGAGGTTGAAAATTTGAAGAACCAAGATGCGGAGGTAGAAAAATTGAAGAAAGAGAAAGCTGATGTAGAAGCTGCGCTGGCGGAGGCGCGTTCTCATAGGGAACGCAGTGAACAAAGGGAGGTACAAGCTTTAGCTACTCTTGCCCTTAGAGATAAAGAGTTAGAGGAACTTACTGCTTTGGTTTCTGACCAGGAACAACTAAAGAAGGATCTGGAGCTTGCGTGTTTCGAGAATACTGAGACCTCCCGCCGTTTGACTGAGGTTGAAGAGAAGTTGGAAAATTCAGAAACGGCGCGGGTTACAGTGGAAAGCGAGCTTGAACCTTTAAAGAATGATATGACCTGGTTGAAAGATCGCGGGATTGCTTGTGTAAGTTCTTCTCTCCTTTTTGTTGTCAAATCATATATGCGCTTTTTTGATACTTATTTTCGCTTGATTTCATAGGTTGCTGAATCTGTGTTAAACTCTGAAGAACTGGATAAAACTGTTGCGAATTTAATGGTTGCTGCACGACGAGATGGGTATGCACAAGGTTATGCGGAATGTTCCCAACATGTGAACAGCGCGTTGAAGGTTAACTGGGATGATAGCAAGTCTGCTACCTTTGGCGTAAATACTGCCGCCGCGCTTGCTTCCATGAAGACAGAGTTTAATAATTTGCAACTTCCAGTCATGGAATTGATAAATGTGGCGCTGCAATCGGATGATCACGTGGCGCAACTCAAAGAAATCTTTCCGGATGAGGGTGAAGATTTAGAGTAGTATGAAATTGTATTGAACATTTTTTTATGTGGGATGTAAATCCCTGTTTTGATGGTGCGCTGTTGCGCAGGTATTTTAAACATTGCCGTGTTTGAAACTCTTTAGGGCATATCTGTACGCTGAAAATAGTATGTTTCTATTTGTTTTGTTTAATGATTTTACAATATTTTGCATGAGTACAATTGCTTTTATTGAGTAAGGCGAATGAAGTTGGTATGAAGCTCATGTGTGAGTGTATGATCGTTTGTGACGTGATCACTGACCGCGCATGGAGCTTGTTTTATACTACCATAATGTTTTTGCGCTTACTAAAAAGAAATTGCATGCACTTTGTAAATACAAAAATAATAGAAACTTTGTAATTTTATTCATGGATAGAGCTCAGAGGCTTTACAAAGTTTTTCTGATAATTAAATGGAACTTAACTTACTCTCTGATAGTTCCGCCGTATTTGATGGGTCATGTCTTTCTGCGGGAAACTTATAGAGTCGTCACTTAGGTTTTGGCCCGTTTGCTTGGGCCTTCTTCTCCCCGGGTTATCTGCTTAATCTCCTTGCGCATATTCTGGAGTAAATGCGTGAGTTCTCCATTCTTGAGGGCTTTCTCTATTTCCGTGCGCAGAGATATGCAGTTGTTCGTGGTATGCCCGTTGTCTTTATGATATTCGCAGTATTGCGCCGGGTCTTGACCACGTTTACTCTTCATCGGGATCGGAGGTTTGAATTGATAGTCCTCAGTACTTAGAACCTCCGCCGGGGTCTTTGTTAGGGGAGTCCATTGCCTCTCCCTATTTTCGTGTTTGTTCTCTCTTTGTGCAGAGAGTTTGTTAATTGTTGTGCGGGCATCTTCAGAGGAACGACTTCCTGATGACTCGCGCCATGATTTTTTGAACCTCCTTTCACCGGTTAAGCTTAAGTCTGCGGGCCTGTTGTGTGGTGGTGGTGGCCTGTTTGTAGTAAGGTTTTTCTCGGTCTGCGCATAAACCTTGGCCGCCGCCATTATCTTCGCCCAACTTGTTGGAAGGCCCTCTGTTCCAGACAAGACTTTAACCATGTCATCACACCTAACCGCGTACTTAAACTGAGCATGGATTAGTTGTTCGTGAACACCACCGATCTCTAACACTTCTTTATTGTATCTAGTGATGAAATCCTCTAGATTTTCATCATCACGGGGCCATATGTTCATGACGTCAGAAGTGTCTCGAATGGAACATCGCTGCTGGCTGAAGTGTGTTAAAAACTTGTTACGCAGATCTTTCCATGATTCAATCTGTCCAGTTGGTAGGTTATCAAACCAGATTCGCGCTGGGCCAGTTAATGTTTGTACAAACAAATGACACCATAGCGGAAGGGTCCAACCTCCAACCAAACCCGCGCTGGTAAACACTCTCAGATGATCATCGGGGTCTGACAACCCATTAAACTTCCCTATGTTGGATGGTAATTTTGCCTTCTCTAATGGAGCTAGAGCTATCTCCAGTATGAACTTCGAGTTTTCCGCTGCTTCTGCAGGGCGTTAAACTAAGTCATAATTGTGCTCTGCCTCAGGGTTATAAACCGCTCGAGGTCTACATTTGTTATAGTTTGGCTGCAGTCTGTTGAATACACTGGTGTTTGCACTCAAACGATATGTTTGATCGGATTCATCGGTGTGAGTGTCCCGTTGGGAACCCAACCTATCATGAACCGATTGTCTTCGACGAGGGTGTGGTTCACCATGGTGTTGTCTCTGGTAACCGCCTGTCTGAGTGTATTCCCGTTGTGACGTAGATCTGGAATGAACTTCTGTATCATCATAAGTTGATTCTTCTCGCTGAGAGGCATGAGCTCTAGATCCCGGCCTTCGTGATTGAGTCAGAGGAGCGGTTTGAGCACACAACTGTGTGTACACTGCGTTTAATGCCCCTTGGGACCGGACATACCATGATATCGGAGTTTCTCCTGGTGGTAAAATTGATTGAGTAGGGTTTGCTGGTAACATTCCTGGAGTAACAGGATCATTTTCTCGATTGGATTGAACCTCATTATCGTCCGAGGCCTCTTCTACGATTCCTTCTACTTGTAAATTGTTTCCGACGTTTGGTCGAGGACCAGGTTGCCGGTGAGATGACGAATTTTCTGCCATGTGCAAAAACAGAAAATGGAACGAACTGAATCGAAATGAGATAGAAACTAGAAAGCTGAGGAATCGGTGGGCGCCAATGAAGAAACACTAGATAAATGGTCGGAACCGAGATATCTAGGGGGCTTGAATCCGCATAAAAGGGTTAGCTCTCTCTCGATTGATTCAGTTGCAGCTGATCTTCTTCTCTGATGGTTCTGCAAAAAAGAACACCGTTAGCCTCGCCAAGGGGAGAAGAGGGTTCTCTCCTTGACCCGACTCCGGTGTGAAAATAAGTATTGGTAATGGAGAAGAGAATGTATTTGAGAAGTGTGAGTAATCTGAATTCATACCTGGGTTCTTTCTCATATTTATAGCCGGGAGTCGTTTTAGGCGGGAAAACCCGTTAATGAAAAGTTAACGGAAGATGCTAACCCCGTAAGTGGTTACATTTCCTTCCGTTTAAGTTCTTTGATCCGACGTGAGAGCACACGGATCGTGGTTTAGATCAAGGGCTGGGGGTTTGCCACGTGTAATGTGATCAAATGGAGATTACTCTCCAATTACGTGCCTTTGTTGTGATTTCAGGGACATCTGTGGTAATGACACGTGTCCAGACGGTTATAACCGTCTGGGTGGTGCACGATCATACCCTTTCTAGAAGATTACTGCTGTAATCTAGTGTGGCATCTTATTGTGTGGAGACCACTGAATAAATAAATTCTAAGTCTGAGTAAATATCCAGTTCTGGATATTTAGGCGGAAGTATTGATCTCAGGATTTTTATCCTTTGGGGGAGAAGGCGCAACGATTTATGTTTTCCTTTGGGCGCGCGACTATAGATTGCTGATTACTTTTTTCTTTTATGAGACCAGTGCGCGGCCGCGCAAGGTTTAGAAGGTTAAAAGCAGGGTTGTGGTATGGTCCTAAATACTTATTATGAGGTTTTTGTGAGTGTAAGAGTGTAGTGAGTGTGATTGTGATGTCCTATTTGATCTGATATACCCACCTATTTATAGTAACGAAATACAAACTAAAATTCCTATAAATATGGGATGCTCCCGAATATTCCATTGTTAACGTTGTAGACCGAGTAATGCGGCTTCAACGTCCTCATTTGAACAACTTGGACCGAGTCTCCAGGAGAAAGGGGCTTCGTGAACGTTGGACACCTGGACGCGTACTCCTATACACAACCCGTTAGTAATCCTGAGGATACCATTCAGGATGTTACCAATATCCTGAATGAGCATCCCGGATATGAACAGATATCATACAACCAAGATATAAGTCAAGATATTTCCCAGGATATGAGCTCAGAATTTCACCCATAACAATTGTCCCCAAAAAATGTTACCGTTTAGTATCCTGGCACTAACGGTCATATTTTTTTACTAAGAAAGAGGCAATTTAAGAGATTGGACCCATGATGTGACTGTTTGCAACTGCTCAGCCTACATTTACTCATCACCACCCTATAACTTCTCATCCTTATCCCATTTATTCTTTACCGAAGAGAAAAAGGTAAAAACTTCTCTCTCTTTTTCATCTTCTTCTCTCATTCTTTTCAGCATTCGGGCGAGAATATGACAAGGCAAACAAGATTAAGTTCCGGCGACTCCGCCCCCACATTCATACAACAGAATCTTCTCCAGGATCCGGAGAAAGAAATATGTACCTTTGATAGCGCCCATTTTTCGGCCCTCACATCCTCCTGTATCTTCCCGGAAGGGACGGTATTCCGGCCGTTTGACCGGGAAATCCGGTCGGACATTGTTTCCGACGAATGGTTGTGCTTTAGTGCCTTTCCTTTCACCTTAGGGTTACGGTTCCCCTTCCCAGACTTTATTACCGAGTTTTTCAGCATTACAAAAATCTCTTTTAGCCAAACAATGCCGATGCTTTGGCGAGTCTTATCCGTTCTTGACCAGATCAAGAAGAATCACGTCCCTGACCTTTCTGTTCATGACCTCCCCCTAGCATACCGGCTTAGATGCCACGGATCCTGTAGATTTTTGTTTTACTCCACCTCCGGGGAGCCGCTGATACTTCGTGCCACCAGGAACGAGGAGAAATGGCAATCTAAGTTCTTTTTTGTAAAAAGAGACTCAATCCCTGGTGGAACAGAATATCGGTGAAGTGGTTGAGAAAGGGTAGGATTTAGGGTTTAAGGGTAATCCTGCCTCTTATCCTGTTCTATATCCTGAACTGATCAACTTTCTGTTTATTGTTTTGTATACAGCTGATTTTAGGAAGCTTGCACCTCCCCTTGCTGATTCACAGAAAAGGATCAACGCTATCAGACTCCTTCCAGAGGCTGAAAGAAGTTTTAACCCGTCTCCACCATCTCCAAGCCCTCTTTCCAGTGCAAACATGTCTGGTAAGGATCCTGCACAATATCCTGCATACATGTTTTTATTTGGCATATTTAGGAAAAAATTCTACTCCCTGTATGCAGACTCCAGCAAAGTCCCAATCCTCCTCGATCTCGATGAGCTTGACAGTTACCCTACTCCAGTCATGGTCAAGAAAGAGACCCCTGCTGCCACCAGCTCCAAGCCGCTCCCGGCTCCTAAAGCTAATCCGAGGACTCGTGCTTCCACCTCAAAGAAGAGGAAGAACTCCGAAGTTAGTACTCCAGGCTCCGAAGGATTCTCTTATGATGAGCTCAGCTTCACTGATTCCTTGGAACCGATGACATCCTTCCTTAATAAGGTAATATCCTGACCTTATATCCTGCACATATATCCTGATAGAATATTCTGACAGGATATCCAGGTTAGCGAATATTGATTTATTCCTGAATTTTGACTTACAGGGCCTCCAGCATCTGCTCCACCTTTACAACGATGCCTGTGGTACTGCTGCACTCTATGAAGCCAGGATTAAACAGCTTGAAACTACTGTTGCCGACCAAGGTGCCATTCTGAAGTGAAGACCCGACACTATGAGGACAAGCTGAAGAAAGTGACCCAGGATGCTGAGATCAAGCTGGCCACTGTTCAAATGGAACATGAACAGGCCATGGTTTCTTTCCGGGAAGGAATCAAAGCTTCTGCCATCGTCTCCCTGCTACAAGCTCGTATTAAGATGGCCTATAAGGCCAAGGAGACAGGTCTTGAGTGCCCATCCTGGCCGGTCGAATCCTGGGTGGCAAAGCTGAAGGAGCTTGGAGGCAAGGCTATGCCCCTTCCTGCTGAAGCTGGTGAATCCTCTAAGTCGGCAGAGGTGGCAGACAAGGCTGTAGACAAGAAAGATGCTGGAGCGGATGCTGGGACGGATGCTGGTGAGGATGCTGCTCAGGATGCTGAGGCTGAGAAGGCAGAGAAGGTTGGAGAAGATGCCACTGTGTGAGGGCATTCAGGTGGGCGATGATGGATGTATGTGCCAAGGCCGGAGCCCACTTTTTTAAATTTGATCGTTGGCTTGTAACTCAAAACAATTTACTTTTCCTGCATTTTACTTTTCTGCATTTGAACAATATGATGACCAAAGGTGGAGGGATCCTGAGTTTCAGGACGAAGCCCTTGGTCATCACCATTAGTATGTTTTTTCTTTTGAACAATATAACAGTTGGAGGTGGACAGGTCTCGGTTTGAGACAAAGCCTTCAACTGTTAAGTAAATACGATAAGGAACTGTTAGTGCTCTTAGTGGATGGGCCTTGTTTTGAGGTGAAACTAAGAGCACATCTTTTGGTATGTTAATAATATAACTTCCTTCTGCCTTTATTTCTGTTGTTACTACTTTGTTGTTTAAACTTTACTTATAAAAATAGTTAAATTTGGACAATATAGGGAACATATTGCAAGAATATCCTGAGAGATATCCTACTCAGGATACTGCCTCGCAACTTATAAAACTTAGGCTATAAAAAGGAGAGATCATACCGAATACTCCCGGAGAGTCAATTCCATCCTCCGATCACAGGAATGTCCCCAGTGCATAAATTTGAATCCATCTTTCAAATTGTATGATGTATGTCCCCCGTGTTCAACATGGTCATATTTTAGTTTGACTGTATAATCCTCAAATATCCTAGGGATAAACCCTGATGTCCTGGGGATAAACCCTAATATCCTGGGGATAAACCCTTAACATGCTGGGGATAAACCCTTAACATGCTGGGGATAAACCCTGATTTTCATGCGCTACAGGCGAGAGTGTATAAACTCCAAGTCTTAGAAAGGTGAAAACCTTTAAACCTTAGAGGGTATGAAAATACCCTTTCGTGAGAGAGGGTGATCAATCCTCATATACCTTTAGGATCCAGGACATAGCCAATAGTAATGAAATTGTCAGCCACTTTTACATGAACTGGTCCCGTTACCTTGAACTATCCCCAGATGACTTGCGCTCCAGGCGGGGTGTTCAAACCCAATTCGAGAGAAAGGTGAATACCTTTAAACCTTTGAAGGGATCAGGATCCCTTAAGCGTGAGAGAGGGGGCCAATCCTCTAATCTTTCGAAATATCCTGAGCGTGTATCCTGGAGCTATATCCTGATTTATATTCTGCAAAACAATCTTAAACTAAGGTGGGTGTTAGCTTGGCTAACACCCCTCCGATGCCTAAGTCAGTATTGGGTTCAAGATAATAAACGAATTCAAATATATTTAAGAGAGATAGAATACATACCATTCTGAGATAAAAGCTAAATTCTATTCTTACTTGAAATAGAGCTTTAGGTGTATGACATTCCAAGATCTTGGTAGCATATCCCCCTCCATATTCCTGAGCCGGTATGCTCCTTTTCCTGATTCTGATTCAACCTCATATGGTCCTTCCCACTTTGGAGCCAGCTTTCCATCGGCAGGATTAGTGGTATTTTGAAAAGCCTTTCTTAACACCCAATCTCCAACTTTGAACCTTCTAGTCCTTATATTCTTGCTATATGCTCTAGATATCCTTTGTTGATATGCTGCCATCCTTAGTCTTGCTGCATCTCTTGTCTCGTCTATGGTGTCCAAATCCTGGCATAAAGCTTCAGGATTCTGCTCAGGATCCCGGAGGATAGATCTCGCAGTAGGTATCACCATTTCTGTTGGGATAACTGCTTCTGCTCCGAATACCAAGGAAAATGGTGTCTGGCCAGTTGCATTCTTTACCGTTGTTCTATCAGCCCACAAAACAAAGGGTAGTTCTTCTGCCCATCTGCCTTTCTTGGCTCCTAATCTCTTCTTCAAGTTGTTGATAATTATCTTGTTTGAAGATTCAGCATGTCCATTTGCTTGAGGATGTACCGGGGTAGAAGTGATCATTCTAATTCCCCAACTTTTGCAAAAGTCAGTAGTCCTTTTACTTATGAACTGGGATCCATTGTCACAAATGATTTCAGCTGGCACTCCAAACCTGGTCAGGATATTCCTCTTTATAAAGGATACTACTTCTTGGTCTCTGACTTGAACAAATGCTTCAGCCTCCACCCACTTAGAGAAATAATCAGTCATTGCCAGCATAAAGACTTTTCCTCCTGGAGCTTTTGGTAATTTCCCTACTATGTCCATTCCCCATTTCATGAATGGCCAAGGGGAAACTATAGGATATAGTGGTTCGGCTGGTTGATGTAGTATGTTACTGTGCCTTTGGCATGCATCGCATCTTCGAGCATATTCTGTAGCATCTTTCCTCATCGTTGGCCAAAAGTATCCTGTTCTCAATATTTTTGAGAATAATGACCTGCCCCTAGTATGGTTACCACAATCCCCTTCATGTATATCCTGAAGCACTTCTTTAATTTCGAGATCCTCCAAGCACCTTAAATATGGTCCTGCAAGAGATTTCTTATACAAAATATTATTTATAATGGTGAATCGTGATACCTTCATCCTAAATGCCTTAGGATTTTCGTCTCTAGGGATGTGTCCTTCCTTGAGATATCTTATGATTGGAGCCTTCCAGGATTTAGGATCCTCCTCAGGATATTCAACAACACGATCCTGGATACTTATTACTTTTTCATCCTGAGGATTCGTTGCAGGATACAAGATATGCAATATTGGTATTTGGGTCCCTTCTGGTATCCTGACCGATGATCCCAGATTTGCTAAGGCATCCGCCTCAGCATTATCTTCCCTTGGTACCTGTTGAAGTGTAAAAACATCGAAATATCCTGCTAAAATTTTTGAGAATATCGAGGTATTCGATTAATTTCTCACCCTTAACTGCATAGATTCCATTAAAATGATTAGTGATTAACAAGGAGTCAACATATACTTGCAAATTCTTGATATTCATATTTTTAGCCAGTTCTAATCCTGCAATTAAAGCCTCATACTCTGCTTCATTATTAGTAGCAGATAATTCACACCTAATAGTCTGGGGTAATATGTCCCCCTGTGGCGATTTTAGTAGTATTCCCAATCCTACTCCTCTAACATTAGATGCTCCATCGGTATATAATGTCCAGGATCCTGAGGATTCTCCTAATTGTTGTACTTCTAGGTCTACCTCATCCTGAATGTCACTACTGAAATCAGCCACAAAATCAGCTAAAGCCTGCGATTTTATGGCATTTCTAGGTTCGTAGACTAAGTCATAAGCACTTAACTTTACTGACCACTTGGCCATCCTGCCTGACATCTTGGGTTTCCTAAGCACATTTCTAACAGGATAATTGGTCTTGACATGAATTCTATGTGTCTTAAAGTAGTGTCTATGCTTTGTTGATGCCATAACTAGTCCCAGTATCAACTTTTCTAAATGAGAATATCTAGTTTCAGCATCTAACAAACTTTTACTAACATAATAAACAGGATATTGCTGACCTTCATGATCCTTTATAAGGACGGCACTTACAGCATTCCCTGATACTGCGAGGTATAGGGACAGTGGTTCACCATTCTCAGGCTTCATTAGTAGAGGTGCAGTTGAAAGATACTGCTTCAAATCCTGCAGGGCTGCTTCATGCTTCTCACCCCATTCGAACTTCTTGTTCTTCTTCAGGATATCATAAGACTCTTTGCATTTCTCGGAGGATCTTGAAATAAATCTGTTCAATGCTGCGACTCGCCCTGTTAATCGTTGAACATCCTTCATATTTGAGGGTGATTTAATATCCAAGATGGCTTTAATCTGCTTCGAGCTCGCCTCTATTCCTCTTTTGGTCACCATATATCCTAGAAACTTTCCTGCCCCCACTCCGAAATGACACTTAGCAGGATTTAGCTTCATGTTATATTGATCCAGGATATCAAATGCTCCTTTAATATCCTGGAGGTGATCCTCAGCCTTTTTAGATTTTACCACCATATCGTCGATGTATACCTCCATTGTGTCCCCCAGCTTATCTTTGAACATCATGTTCACCAATCTCTGGTATGTGGCACCTGCATTTTTCAAACCGAAAGGCATAGCGGTATAACAATAAATACATGTTAGTGTCATGAAGGCAGTATCCTCCTGGTCCGAAGGCTCCATTTGAATCTGCTGAAATCCTGAGGATGCATCCATGAAGGTTAACATCTCATGCCCGGCAGTAGCATCTACCATTGCGTCAATATGAGGAAGAGGAAATGGGTCTTTGGGACAAGCCTTATTCAAGTCTGTGTAATCTACACAAACTCTCCATTTCCCATTCTTCTTTTGAACCACGACCACATTTGCTAGCCACTTGGGAAATTTGACTTCCCTGATCATCTTGGACTTCAATAATCTTTCAACTTCCTCATGGATAATTGTATTTCGTTCAGCAGCGAACTTCCTTCTCTTTTGTTGCACAGTCTTGAATGACCTGTCAATTCCAAGCTTGTGAGTGATAATATCTTTGGATATACATGTCATATCCTCATGCTTCCATGCAAATGTTGACATCCTGCACTTCAAAAAGTTAGTTAATTGTTCTTCAATATCCTGAGGGATATTGGTTCCTACGAGCACCGAGATATCAGGATTATCCTGATCCAGGATAACTTTCTTCATATCCTGCTCTGAAGCCTCCACGATATCCTGGGCCCGCAACTTTAATTGCTATGCTGTACTAGGCTTGGTTGAGGATTTCATTGAAGATGAGTAACATTCTTTTGCCTCCTGCTGATCACTGTCAATCTTGACAACCCCCCAATGGGTAGGGATCTTGATGCATTGATGATAAGTTGATGGCACAGCCTTCATATCATGGATCCATGGCCTGCCTAGTATGATGTTATAGCAGGATAGGGAGTCCATCACACAGAAACGTTGTATCGAGTTGACCCCTTCAACATACACAGGTAACTTTATTTCTCCCACCGTGTTCCTAGCCTCTCCACTGAACCCAACAAGCACGGTGGATTTCGATGTGATATCCATTGGGGATACATTCATTCTTTTCAAAGTCTCTAGTTGGATTATGTTGACGGAGCTGCCATTATCCACCAATATCCTGCGTACAAAATGGTTAGCCACATATAATGTTATTACAAGAGCATCATGGTAAGGATCCTGGACAGTATCCATGTCATCACTATCGAAAGTGATCACTTTATCAGTTGTCAGGGTGGTCATCCTGGCTGGTTTGTCTCCCCTTTCGGTCTTAGCCTCTTTTGCATGCCTCTTGGTCGCAGAATACGAAGTCCCGCAAATGTCGGATCCTCCTGAAATAAAGTTGATTATATTGGCATCCGCAGGAGGTGATGCCGCTCGTTCAGGATCCTTCTCAGTATCCTGACCCTTATTCTTCTTTCTTCCTAGGAGATCCTTCAGATATCCTTTGCTCAGAAGATAACTTATTTCTTTTCTTAGAGCGATGCAATCTTCAGTCACATGTCCGAAATCTTCGTGGAAGGCACACCATTTGGATTTATCCTTCCAATCAGCTTTTTGTTGATTCTTCCGAGGCCACCTTGCTTTGTCTCCTAAACCCTGCATAGCATACATCAATTCAGGAATGTTAACAGAAAAGCAATATTCAGATAATTCAGGATACTCTTCAAGATCCTCGTCTTCAACAACATTCACTTTCTTGTTGTCATTTCTACCATACGGCTTAGAGCGATATGGTTTAAACGAGGATTCTGACTTCCTATTAGTTGACTCATATGTAGTGGATGAGTTCATCCTTTCTTGCATTTTCCTATCATCCTCCAGCCTGATATATCTCAAGGCTCTATTTCGAGCTTCGTCCAAGTTCCTGCAAGGATTCATCACAAGATCCTGATAAAACTGGGAATCCTTTTGTAGTCCCATCTTGAAAGCCTGCACAGCTGTTGCAACATCAAGGTGTGGGATATCCAAGGATTCCCTGCTGAATTTGTTAACGTAATCCCTTAGGGACTCCTGAGGTCCTTGAGTTATCCTGTAAAGATCACTTGTCGGTTTTTCAAAACTCCGACTACAAGAAAATTGACTATTAAATAAATTCACTAAGTGAGCAAAAGATGTAATCGAATGCGGAGGAACATTTAAGAGCCATTTCAAGGCTAATCCTGTTAAGGTAGAACCAAAGCCCTTGCATAAGCATGCTTCCTTGAGCTCTGGAGGGATAGGATTAATTTCCATTCTTTCCCTATACTGGGCAATATGCTCTTCAGGATCCATAGTCCCATCGTAGAGCTTCATGTTGGGGGGTTTGAAATCTTTTTGGAATCTCAGCATCACAGATAGGATATGCGAAACGAGATATCCTGTGGCTGTCTTGGGACACTTCCGGAATTGGCTGGACCACTCCAGGTACACTGGATATCATGTCCTTCAATTTCTGAAGCTCCCTAGTAAATGTTGACGTCATACCTGCATCCTGCAAAGATCCACTATTGTTAGTAGCATGAATATTATTATTTGACACGTTACCAGTCTGAGGATTCTGGCCATATCCTGAAACATATCCTGAGCTCCTCACAGTTGACATCCTGGTCGAGGAGGGTATTTCAGGAGTATGATTCTGGGAATGACTGGGCACAATATTCCCCCTATTATCCTCAGTATACACAGCTGAACTGAAGTTCAAAGTTCTGGGTTGTAAAGGAGTAATAATATCCTCAGCGGATCTGCTCGAGCTAGCTTTTAAGAGTTGTATTTCTCTTAACAGCATTTGGTTAGTTTCCTGTTGCTGCCTCATTTGTTCCTGCACACTTCCAAATAAAGTTAGAATTTCATCATTAGAGGCTAAAACGGGAGCAGATCCCTGAACACTCCGAGTAGGGATAATATCCTGAGGTTGTGAAGAAGCTGGCATCCTTGGAGGAGGTGGTGGAAGCACCGAACCGGTAGTAGCAGAAGTCGTAGCAGACATAGTGGAGGAGCTCATGTTTGATCTTGAGGCCATTGTAAACAATGTGGCAAAAAGTTTTGAAAACAGAAAACCGATTAACGATTTCACAAAGATTTTTAGTAAAGGTAGCACCACTTGCCCCACGGTGGGCGCCAAATTGTTTTGGTCAAAAATTACCGAAGCAATTAAGTGATCGAATTAGTTAAGTGAGGTAGTGTGCTAAAAAGTGCGTTGGAAATATGCTGGTTAAGTTGTTTGTAAAAATAGTTTTCAGGATACAGCTCAGGATATTGAGCTGTATTTACGATCAAACTATGAGCAAAAAATAAAGGAAATGACACGAGATGTACGAGGAAATCCCTTGATCAATTTAGATCGCCGGCATAAAACCTCGGGAGCTGTCAATCGCAGCTGCCTAGTTCTTCTTATTACTTCAAACGTCAGGATACAGTGCAGGATATCGACCAGATCGCTAAGTGTTACAATGCTTTTTTGTGAAAGTGAAAATTGCGAGAGAACGAGTGTAAGAGTGTAGTGAGTGCGATTGTGATGTCCTATTTGATCTGATATACCCACCTATTTATAGTAACGAAATACAAACTAAAATTCCTATAAATATGGGATGCTCCCGAATATTCCATTGTTAACGTTGTAGACCGAGTAATGCGGCTTCAACGTCTTCATTTGAACAACTTGGACCGAGTCTCCCGGAGAAAGGGTCTTCGTGAACGTTGGGCACCTGGACGCGTACTCCTGCACACAGCCCGTTAGTAATCCTGAGGATACCATTCAGGATGTTACCAATATCCTGAATGAGCATCCCGGATATGAACAGATATCATACAACCAAGATATAAGTCAAGATATTTCCCAGGATATGAGCTCAGAATTTCACCCATAACAGTAATTACATGTTTATTTTAGTTATATATACGAAAACCTTTAAAATAATAACAAGGGTGTTAGAAGTTGGTAATCAGAGCCCAAGGTTAAATGGGTAAAGTGTTCGGTTCGAGGCTTGATCGCAAATCCGATAAGTAAATGTATATTAATTGTTTTGTATGATTTAAGTGTTGTGAACAACACATAGAGGTATTGTGTAATACACGTTACCTCAATCAAATCGGTAAGGGATTGACATAGTCAACGAAATTACATGCGTTGATGCGTATAGTAGAAAAGCCTTGTATTATAATACGGGCATCCATTAATGTCGAAATTACTTACTGTTGTAAATGTTCTAGTTGAAGGACACTCGCATATGAAGATAGCAAGAGTTTAACAAATCGCGGATTTGACTGAGGAACGGTCCAAAGTACGATAAATAGAGCATGCTCACCAAGGACCTAAATCGCGCAACGATCGCGAATAAGTTAATGGCAAGGAGAGCCTGTTAGAGCAAGCATTACCAGGTGCACGTTTTAAATTATTGCATGAATAGTAATATGCAACAAATATGTAGAGATTGAAAGTTGCATATGTAGATTGAAAACTTGGAAAAACCTGAATAGAAAACCTATCCGGGATATTGTTTCCAAGAGAAACAAATAGAGGCATTACTTACATGGGGTGTAATGTGAAAATTATAAAAAGGTCATGTATACCAGGTGTTGATCGCTTACTCTGGCCAAGTAAGTAGTGAACACGTGGTACCATGAACTTCTTATGATGGACATATTTACATCCGATGTAGTAAGGACGGGGTGAATGGGACAAATTAAAAAGTACCCAAATGAAACAAATGAGCAAAATACTTGATAATAATGTAAACGCACAGCCGGGTGACGGAAGCGTATTACATTAGAATAATGAGCCTGAGAGAAGGGACAAAGATCAATGTAAATGACGATATAAATGAATGACCTGAAGAAAATTCACGAAAATAAGTCATTTTGGACGAAAGAGCCATGGTTGACAAAATGGGCAAGTAAAACCAAAGTATAGATGATCCGCCGGATCATAAAAAACGAAGGTATTGCCCACACGAAAAAGATAATCAAGGTTGTTAACTTTAGTCATAGTAAAGCAAGGATGACGATGATAATCGTCACTCAGAATCTATAAGGCCGTCAAGGATGGTCACATAAAGAATAAAAGACATGGTTGAATAAAAGCGATGGATTTCACTAAGACGACCGAATAAATCGAAGCGAAGTCTTAATGCATACCGGAAGGGTTGCAATGAAAACGACTTCGGTAAAACACCCGGTTGATGGGTAAGGATTTAAACACATGCGTAGACCGAGAAACGGGAACGCAGATGAAAGTCAAAAGACTCGGGTTTCGAGTCATGACTAAAAGACGATAGGATACTGTAAATAGAAATTTTGATAAATTACGTTCAATTATTTTGAAGTTGAACGGGTCAAATGAAGAATGAAGTTTGACATTCATAAGTGATGAAATTTCACACGAATAAGTCAAACGAATTTAATAAAAGATGACGCTTGCTAATGTAAGTAAGCGCGAACCGAATAAATAAGAACGCGAAATATTAATAAACCTATGTAAAGGGGTTTTGTGCGTTAAAAACATTAAGGTAAAAGAACCCGGGTAATGGGTTGTAAAGAAGTATAAGTACGAACCGGGAAACGGTAAGCGTGGAATAAACTTACGTGTAAATAACGTAAGGAGTCATAAAGTCGGAAGATTAATCCGAAAGTAAACGAATGAAGCCTTAGACTACGGTCAAGGTCAACTAAAGTTTAAAAGCAAAAATAAATGATTCCAAACATAACAAGAGATGCTTTGAAGCTATATATGTGTATATATATATATATATATATATATATATATATATATATATATATATACGTTTGAATATTGACACGAATAAAAGATGATCTACGGGATCAGCATAACCTACGGGATTTAATGTAGTGTTAAGGTCAACGGGACCAAGAAGACCCTTGGGTCATAAATAGAAAGAAACGAACTGTTGGGATCTCACCTTAAAAAGGGGAAAGATCTAAAGAAATAGCCTACGAGGCTAAGTGAAAGAACCTATGGGTCCATAGCGTAAAGCAAAGGAACTGGTTACGATTCCCCGTGTGAAACGAGAACGGAAAAAGAATGAATTATGGGTTCAATTGCCTTAACACGAGTAATTGACATAGTTAAAGGAAAAACGTTAAACTAAAATTCAGTTTTAGTAAGAAACAACGTTTTAACAAACATGAATATTATGAGATGAACTCGGAAATGGGTAATATTAAAGGATAGAGGTCTTAACACCAATAGGTGTAAAACGACGCATTCGAAAGAAAGATTTTCGATAATGAAAACTCGACATAAACTTAAACAAGATGTGATGTGATCACGGTCACAAAAAGTGATATAGAATATAACCACGTTGTAGCGTGAGTTAAGAGATATGAAATCAGAAATTATGCAAAATGTCTTGTTGGCAATAAGTTATACCCAAATGACGGGGTATAAAGTGACGGCGACTAATCAGTCTAGCCGGTAAGACCATTCAAGGACAAGATAGCGTTACGACTTATACAAGCGCTTGTCGATATAAGATTAGCTTGAAGTAAACATATTGAAGAATAAATACAACCGAGTGATCAGATGACAACTCGGTCAAATAAGTGACTAGAATATGAAATGCAAAATGAAAGTGTCGGCCTACGAGGCCATACACATAAAAGGCGCATACGCTTTGAAACCAAAAGCACACTACCATACTTTTCTGGTAAGATTGTTAATTACGAGCAATGCTCAAGTAGTTGCCGAAACTAAGTCAGTAGAGTTAAACCTAAGGAACTACGTAAGAAAGGTTTCGGGGACGAAACATCTTTAAGGGGGTAGACTTGTAACACCCCGAAAACGGGTTTGGTAATCAAACCCCGTTAATACTAATAGACGGGTAAAGTACAGTTAGTGGTAAAAGTAACCCGGTAAATATTAGGATTTAAATAAATAATCCTAATATTAAATACAACGTGAATAAAAGCTTTTAAGGAAATGAGTTTATAAGAGGCCCGAATTAACGGGACTTAAAATAAACTAAGTCATAACTTTCCTGAATTCACCAAGTAGCTAGGAATATCAACCAAGTTAAAAAGGTGTCTTAAAACAATGAAGAAAACATGGGTAATAACCCTCTTTATAAAGTTACAAACTAGAGGGGCTAAAAAGGAAAGATTTGTAACTTAATTTATTAAAAATTAAACACTACACACACAATAGGTGTGTGTGTGCGTATCAGAAGAAGGAGCCAGGAGCTCAAACCCTAGCTCATCTCAATTTAACCAAATTGAAGGGCAAAACTAGCTCAAATCAAATGCATGATCACGTATAAACGATCACCAAGTCAAGGGGATCGTAAGGTATGTTAAATTTTGTAATTTGGTGATGTCTTAGAATTTATGATGAACACTCATGATCAAAATTCGTGAATGAAAGTGGAATGTATGAGTGATATATGTTGAATTTATGCTTAGAAACAAACCCTAGATGAAAAACTTGATGAACTAGTGTTGAAAACTAGGGATTTGATGATTTCCTTTGTATGTGCTAAGTGGGTTATGGCTAGATAATGAAGATGATGATATGTTTGTGCTAGAGATCATCATAGTTGATGGTTGATGCGAGATACTTAAATAATTTGCAAGTTTGGGTAATTAACCATACATGACTTGAAATGGGTTTTTGTTAATATGATGATGTTAGTGTTAAACTTGCGATTAGAATCATCATATTAGTTAGTAAAGACAAGCTACTTGAACCGTTTAGGTGTTTGAGTACACAAATCATAATTACCATGAATTGGGTTTGGTATAAAAAGATGGAAATGATGATAAACTCGTGTTTAAAATGATGTTGATATCATCATGTGTTAAGAAAGATTAATGTAGTGTTAATTCGATGGATAATGGTTGTAAAACTTGGTTAATAAAGGGGATAAACGGTAGACTAAGATGGATGCTACCGGGTAATTGACCAAGTAATTAAACGAGTAGTCAAGCTACATCGTGTAATTACTAATGTTTCTAGACCGTTGACATTTAAAAGGTCAAACCGGCCTATAATACGATGAATGATAATTTTGGATATAAAACGTGTAAGGTGGAAAAATCATATTAAGTTGTGATAAAACTAACCACCTTGTGAAATGATGAATAATAGTTGGCGCTTAAACAAGCTAGGTGAAGTTTGGGGTGAAAGCGGGTTAAACGAGTCAAGCATAAAGGAAAAGCGTATTCGGGATGCGAGGTAAGTGAAATTTACACACTTATGTAGAATACTTGTTTATTCTATACGTTATAAATGCAATAACGATAATATTGAAAATATGGATTTTCGTTAAGAGTACCTTGTAGTGTAATCTAATAATGAGGAAAAGGGTAAAAATGGAAATTTATCAAGTGTCGACTAATGTAAATCGAGGTTAAAAAGGATATCCATGGCGTGAGCCGAAATGGGTTGAATTTGTAAGAAAAGAGTTTAAGAGAAAAACGATTTGGTAATAAAATCCGGGATGGGATGGATGTATGAATTGGAAATCAAAAACCATGTTTTTGATTAAATAGGTAACATTGGGCATATAGGCCAAACGGGTCGAATGGTGGTGATAACACCATTTGACAATATCGACTAATGTGGTTGTCAAGTCTTATGTGAACAGGAGCGATTAGCAAATCGGATAATTGCGTCGCCATAGATTGTGTGATAATTAAAGCGAGGTATAAATCGAGTCTATTTGTTGACCCGGGCCAGGTACGCTTATATGAATTTATAGTTAAAAGTGCAAGTAAGGTCGAATATTTAGTGAAGTCTTTCATCGCAAAAATGAAGGATTAAAAATGACCATAAAGCCCTTGATGGGTAAACTGGGTAAACAACCCTTAGAGGTTGTTTAGAAACTTATGTGATGATTTTATAATCCTTAGATGCGTATAAAATTTGAAGGCATAAACTTTCAAGGGTTAAATGCCTTAAATGCGTCTTGCCGTAAAAGGACACATTCGAGTGATAAAAATTCAGAATAAATAGTCTATTACATTAAATCCACCACAGTCAGAGTTGTGGTGGAAGACCAATCAATATGAATGAGTGAAATTATGAGGCATACGAGAAATGGGCGTGATTTATGTTTAAAAAGGACATAAATACCCTTAATGGGTCAAGATAAGATTTTAAACAAAAACGGGTCAATAATGCGTAGAAACCAGTGTTCGGAACCTAATATGATAGACAATATTGGAATTAAAGGGTTCATGACGAATGGGGGTCAAACAAACATGTTTCTTTGATAAATACATAGATGGGTCAAAATTTGGTAAAAAGATAATAAGCCGAAGGCTTAAAAGTCTCAAATTTATTTAATCCGAATGACGGATTTTATCTCCATGTGATGGGGAATTAAATTACGGACGCGTAGGAAAAAGAATCGCGTAAAACGGAGGTCTAGATCAAAAGTTATGAAACTTTAAAGTTAGAATTCCGATCGAAAATCGGAGCTGGGCAAATGCAGCAACTAGCTGCAACATTCTGGAAGAAAAGAGGCGTCGCACCGTGCGACAGAGTGGGTTTTAGGCCGTCGCGCGACGCGACGGGGTGTCAGTTGCGCGAAAATCGTTTGTTTAATCTGTTATGCATTGCGAACCCATTTAAATACGTTTTAAGCTACGTATGACTAATCTAAGTCATGTTTTATGAGTTGCAGGTAAAATCCTAGTACCGGAGGACGATTAAGTTCAACAAAGAACCGAACACGTTCAAGATACAAGCTTCCGCACGGCGTTTCGTTGTCATTTTAAACGACGAACTTATTTATATTATGTTGTAAACTTTTAAGTTGTAAAAGTTTTAAATTACTCGTATTTTCTAAGGATCCTTAATCGTAATTACATGTTTATTTTCTTTATATATACAAAACCTTTAAAATAATAACAAGGGTGTTACAAATAAGTATTGGGTGCTAAATATGGTTTCAAACCATACTATGCACCTAATTAGCGTAAAAATCGATAATTGATGATATTTGCGATGTTTATGTGATTCTGATATTTTGACCAGCCTTGAATGGTTAAAATATTTTATTTTACATGTCAAGTCAGTAGGAAAAGGTTTGGCATGTTAATCATATGCAAATCACAATTTATTAGCAATAGGGGCATTATCGTCAATTATATAATTTATACGAGAACTCAATGATATGGTCAGTATCTAATCTGACCCAACATTCAAAAAATCCCTAAAAATAATATCATAAGAGTAGGTAATGAGTTTGATGCCAAAATTTAGGTTTAAACATGGTTTATGCACAAAAGCGTAATTTAATTAATAAACAGTTCAATTTTACGATATCTTGCATAACATCGTTTTGAGACCAGAAAATAATGTCCAATCAACTTAGTCATTTTATATATCAGTAACTAAGTTATCTATGTGACCATATATTAAAAATTCTCCTTTTTAAGCTATAAGGGCATAATAGTCAAAGTACGGCATATTAACGGAACATGCGCAAAAACTCATATTTCTAGTATGATCGTGTAATATAACCTTATAAGGTTATGCTACATTATATTACGATCACAACGGAACCTAAAATCAGTAACAAACTAATCTAATTCGGTTCATAATCGAAAGTCAACGCAGAATTCAAACTTCGCGACTTTCGGTTGCGAACCGACCCTAAAACTGTAATTGACGAGCCGAACATGTTTACACATGTTCTAATAATTATTACCAAGTTGTTTAACTGATAAAACGTATTTTAGAACATTTCTAAACTCTTATCGCAATTATTTCAAAAACTGACCCGTTGACTTTTTAAAACAATATTACGTTGACTCGTCAATTGACCAAGCAAACGTGATTATTTGGAGGTGCCATTTTGAGGGTTTAACACCTACCTAATTACGATCACGTAGCCATGTTCGTTGCGAACAATGGCTTGACCGTTTACAGTCTAACTAAAAGTCAAAGTGTTTACCATAAACGCTTGACTTTTTGGCTTTTTAAGCCAAATAAAACAAACTAGTCACGAAAGCACACTTACATGAGGTCCTAGGGACTGAAATAAACTCAGGGGATGCTCCAAAAATTCAGGAACTTCCAGGGATTAAGATATAGGAAGATAGAGATGAAATGTGCAAGTGAAAATGTGAATGGAACACCCCTTTATATAGTTTTTGTGATTTAACATGATCTTGACAAGTGTTTAAGATCATCCTAGGATCATTATATGTGTTTTAACAGGTGTCTAATACCAGATAACAAGCCCCTAGAATTGATTACATGGTTTAGATCATGTGTGGGCTTCAAGAAATAACAAAACCTTTAAAATAAAAACAAGTTGCTGCTGTTTCCATGCTGGCGGCCCGCAAAGATAAGCCCAGTGGGCTTCGCGGCCGACGAGGTTGTCTGGCCCAGCTTTACAGTTTAGCAGAATTACAAGTTTGGTCCCTGTCATTCTTATATACCTTTTAATGTTTGGGGAACTTGAAACGTAAAAACGGACAACAACAATACCATTATATTGCTGCTGTTATGCAGCTTGATGACCCGCGAGAGCAGGCCCGGACTTGGGTCACGACCCGTGACAAGGGTCAGCCCAGCCAACAAGAAATCAGCTTTAGCTGACTGGCAGTTTTGGTCCCTGAATTGTTTTAGTTGTTTTAGCTAGAAATAATGATCAAGTAATAAGCGAACCAACACTTCAAAAACAATTCGTTGCTGCTGATATGCAGCCTGGCAGCCCATGGGGCAGGCTCACTTAGGCACCAGTTTCATCTTTTGTCAAAAACAACCCTTCATTTCTTTTGAGCTTCTTTTATATTAATATTGACACTTTTGGCACATAAATTTCTAAACTCTCATAACATGTTAATACAAGGTTCAAAACCTATAACGGTCAACCTTAGGTACACTCAGGAGTGCGACTGAGTAATACGGAGTTCCCGGTTTGTTCAAAAGGCCTCTCAAAGGCGTAGTTTCGCTAGTTGACGATTTTAACCCCTTAATTGCGAGCTTGCGCGCATTATCGCGAAACGGCATAAAAGTCTTTCATGGTGTCACACCCCGACCGCGTTAAAACAACGAAACCGCAGCGGAAATGTCGGGGAGTGTTGCAACAGAATTATTGTTTCACAACCATGGATACAAAAGTTTCGTTTTATTGATTCATTTAATAATTTACATTGTCTTAAAACCAAACAAACAAGTTACATATCGTCTATCATCGTTATTAAGTCACTAAGGCCTCGTCCAGAACCTATGTGAATGATGCATCCTAGCAATCAACATCATGCAACACCACCTGAAACATATGTGAAAACAAAGTCAGCAAAGAAATGCTGGCGAGCACATAGGTTTTATGAGAGTATCGGATTCATGTCTCGTTTACATATTGCAATACCTCGAAAACCTTGTTTTGAAAAGTATATAGTATTGCAACATGATTAACCAACTCAAATCAAGTTGGTTATAGTTTATAAAATCTCGCAGCCATGATTCTTAACCCAAAACATTTGTTTAAGTAAACCAAATCGTAAATTGTTCTCGTCACAAAACTCGTATGATTTATATCCTTTAGAAAACATCGTTGTGTGACATCGTTTCGAAATCGTATGCCCAAGTGAACTAAATAATGACACGGAATGTAATATGATAAAAGCACTTATATATAAGAAGTACCAGTGGCGTATCTACCATGTTTTTATCATGTTACACCCGTCCCATTATCTAATCACAACCCAAAACCAATCGTTTGTTCAAATCGTTTATCTCGTTTAAATTGTTTCAAATCGTTTAACTCGTCCCAAAATCGTTTTCGTTTTAATTGTGAAACTGCTTTTCGTCGTCTCGCTAATAACATCCAAACCTTCGAAACTCGTCTATCGTTAAACTCGTATTAACAAACCACCAAAGGGTAAGTTAACAATCACAGATTCGGTCGTTACCCACATAACCCCCACACATAACCATGGGTGTAGTCCGATAACGGGATTTGTAAGATCCTATGGTACCATAACCTAATACTGGTCGGTTCAGTCAAAATTAATGAATGTTATTCGTTATGTAACTACGCCCAACAAGTTTGTTCACATTATCGAAATCGTTATTGGTTTAATATAAACCATAGTATTTGTTTTTGAAATCATCGTTAAAATCTCGAAATCGTTTGACACATATGAATCACCCCAAAACAATTGAAAATAGTAAAATAGGGGAACTATGTACTCACATAGTTACCACAAAACATGTAAAAAGAGGGGATCTATGTACTCACTTCGAAGTGCAAAGTATCCTCAGTCTAAAGAACTCAACAAGCTCAGGCAAACCAAGGAAACTCAAGTAGCACCTAGTAATCGAATCACTAGTCAAATAATCGACACCTAAATCGGAAGATCGGATAGAATGAGGTCTTGTAAACCAAATGAGTATTGGAACTCATGTGATATGGTTTAACAACGCCTACATTCTAGATCGGAACCTAACCTAGGTGCTTTCGACCTGTTACGACCCATTAAGGTGGCTTACGCTATTTTAACGCGTCGTTCGCGCAAACGCGCGTTCGAGACGTCTAACTAGTCCTATGACAAGTATTATATGCCCTAACATGTTTAAATATGTTGCATAATCAGTTATGTGACAAAAGTTTAAGTTACATATGCTTAAATACCAATTATGCATGAAAAGGGCATTTTGGTCATTTACCTAAGGCATATAATATAAACTACCTATCATACAACTACTTAAACTAAGTGACCATAAGGTATAACCTCGGAAGGTTATTCCCTATGCAACTATGGTCACTAAACATGCTTGGTCGGATCCAAATGATCGACCAAACAGGTCGAGTTCGAAAGTCTAAGCGGTGGTTTAGACCGCTTGACTTACGACTCTACACAAGCACTAAACTAAAAGTGACGAGCTAAACATGTTAAAACATGTTTAACTAAGTTAGAAAACAAGTTTTGATATCAAAACAAAGTGTTTTGATACCCAAGAGTAGTTTGGTTGCAAAATACGCATAAATACGCATTTTGGCCGAAACTACGACTCGTCACTACGCCTAGTCAACGTGGTAATCAGTAGGTATAGTCACAAGGGACTATAACCATCGTGATTACGCTCACGTTGCAAAGTTCAAACGAAATTTGTGTTGACCAAAGACTGGTCAAAGCAGAAAGTCAAACACTGTTTGACTTTCGCGCTTGGAAAGCAATAAAAGCACGAAAGAAGCTTACAAAGGGTCCAAGCTAGGGAGAACTTGATCTATAACACTCTGGTATGAAGCAAAGGCTTCAACTTAGAGCATTAATCAGATCAAGGGTGCAGAAAATGGAATGAGGGCATGGGTATTTATAGTTTTCGGTAAACCGTTAGGATCGTTTCTTGCTAAAGAGGGAACAATCTTGGCCATACAAGTGGGCACATGGTTTACAAATACTAGGGGACATGATAAACCATCAAAATCCAGCCCAAAGTATCCCAAATCAGTGGTTAAAAACCATCAAAACATCAAAAATGGACCAGATTCATTGTTTCTGTCTGAAGGTCTGTCGCGCCCCGCGTAAGATGAGATCCTATCTTACGCGGCCCGCCAGAGCTAGTTTCCAGAAATGTCAAATTTGGTCCCTGCACTAGAAAAACTTGCATTTTGATGCATATTTGACACGTTTAAGCCCCGTTAACCCCATTTCAAAGCTCTAAAATGATGTTAAAGTATAGGGAACTCAAAACATGCTCAAAAACATCTCGGATGTCGGTTCGTTTGGTCGTACGGTTGCGTTATTCGGTTAATTACGACGGAAGTCGTAACAAGCAAAAACGATCCAAATTAAGCAACGAATGGAATTTTATCATGCCAATCACTAAAATAAAATATTTTAATGATTACATAAATTTTTGGGTGTCCGGATATATTCAGAACGTAAGATATGCGCGAAAATGCAAACTTATGCACTTTTTGACGCTTTTAGTCCCTATTGATCAAATAAGTTTATTTTAGCATACCGAACCCCTCAAAGCCTATTTCTAAGCTATGTAAAGGATATTTAGGTATGTTTAACTTATGATCAAGTTCCAGAATGTTCATTACTGAACAAATCGGCATACTTTCGCAGTTTGACACAAATGGTCCCTGCGATCGAATAGACTTGTTTTCAACACACCAAACCATCCAAAACTTATTTCTAAGTTATGTAAAGGTTATTTAAGGTATGTTAAGCCTATTTCACTATTCCGGAGTGTTTGTCGCATTAAACTGACTGCGTTTACGCATCAGTTTGCGTATAACTTTCCAGAAAGCGATTTAAAGCTTGAAATCGGAATCGAATCAAATCGTAAAATCATCAAATACAAATACACACATAATAACACCAAAACACATAGTTATATTGATAATTGATATTGTTTTACATTGTACATCGATTACAGAGCACAGTTGTCACACATGGCCAGTATAAAATACTCCCGAGGGTATGACCGAACATTGCGGAGTTTCCAGTTTGCTAAAATGGTCACTCAAAGGCATGGTTTTAGAAGTTGATGCTTTTGGTCCCTCTAACGCGCAAACTTGCGCGTATTATCGTTTAATAGCATCAAAGCCCTGTGCAATCCATATTAAGCATTCCCTAGAGTATTATCGAACATTATGATGCTTCGGGTTTGTTAAAAGGCCATTCAGAGGTATAATTAAACATCTTGACGCTTTTAACCCCTCTAACTTGCAAACTTGCGCGTAACATCACTTATCGGCATAAAAGCCTTAGATGGCCAATATTTGGCACTCTCAAGAGTATAATCAAATATCATGAAGCTCTTGGTTTGTTAAAAGGTCATTCAGATGTAAGAATTAACATGTTGACGCTTTTAACCCTTCGACGCGCAAACTTTCAAATAATTATGCAAACGGCTCCTTTCGACCAACAAGTGGCTCATTTATAATTATGAATATCGTGTATTGTTATTCAGAGGCTTAGTTTAAGCATGTTAACACTTTTAGTCCTTCTTCATTCAAAGTTTTTGATTTTTCACAAAATTAGTCCCTCATATTCAACGTTTGACTTTATTAGGGTTTAGTACACGTGTCAAAACATCATTGGACGTGATTTTACGAGGTGTTACAGATAAGGTGATGTATGCTTTCAACCTCTTTAAGGAAGAAGCCCTAGAATGGTGGAATACAATTCTTCAAGCAAAAGGAAGTGACATGGCTTATGCTCTGAACTGGGAAAATTCAAGGAAATGGCAGAAAGGAAATTTTGTCCCCCTTATGAAAAGGAACGAATGGCTAACGAATTCCTAAATCATAAAATGAGAAATGTGAATTGTCGTGAATATACGACAAAGTTCTTCGAATACGCAAGAATGGTACCAACTCTGGCTTCACCAGAACCCGTACTAATTTCTCGTTATATTTGTGGATTAGTTAGTGAAATCCGAGGCATGGTCAAGGCCGCTAGACCACAGACTATTGAAGAAACAATTGAACTAGCTAACATCCTGACAGATGGAGTAATCCGCACAAAAGAAGAAAACAAGAAGAAGGAATTAGCCAAGAAAATTTGCCAAGAATTTTGCCCTGATGATTTATATAAGAAGAAAGGACTGAACCGTCATTGGAGCAACCTACCTGCAGAAGCTGTAATAAAAAGCATTCAAGAAAATGTCATTTTAGGAGAACACCCTACTGTAACTTCTGCAAGACGACCAGGCAGATAGAGGAAGAATGTAGAAGGAAAACTAATATATGTTTCAGTTGCGGAGAAAGAGGACACATCAAAGTATATTGCCCGAAACTGACTAAAGCACCCCAACAACAAGGCAAAAACAATAGACGAACCTAAGAAGAACGTGCATGCATTCGTACTTACTACGCAAGAAGCAGAAACGATTCCAGACGTAATCGTTGATATGTAATATCTAAGTTAAGTTATTATTTCACCCAAGTACAAATCAAAGTTATAAATAAATGCATCATGTCAAGTATTTCATCTATTCAAAACCATAATAGACTTGTTTGGTCTTCACATTCATTGAAACATTTGTTTGGGTACGAGGCCTTGTGGTGGCGTTTTTTTTTTTCATTAACTTGAAGCTTGAGCTAATCTCATTTTCACACCTGATGTACGGATTTATTTTTTTAAATTCTGTTGTTCATTATCTTAAACAATCTTAATACAATTATGTGTTAAGATAAAAGTACACAAATTCGTATTATATTCTGGTGTACCTCTAAAGATTCTTTCATCATTGATAAAAAATTCTATAATATTCGTTTGGTCTTTCATTATCAATTGAAAATCCTATAATATTTATTTGAAGTAAATATCCAAATTTACTTCATTAAAACTTTCAACTGATTACGAACACGGTGAATTTGTTCGGTCACCGTAATTATTAAACTATTTAAATCATTACGACACATTCCTGCGTCGATATAAACTTGTAGCTTGGGCTAATCATAATCATACAATTCATACAAAACCACGTACGTCTTTTGTTTGACTCATCATTAAAAGTAGTCTTGATGCGGTTATGTATTAAGACAATGATACACTAAACTCTGTTGTATTTTCAGTGTATCCTTGCAATCAATAAATGTCAACACATTGATTTTCCTCATGTCATGATTCGATAGTTGACAAATCATTTTCAAGATTCTATTTCATTTGAGCTTGTTAATTCTAAGTCTTTCTTGATTGATGATTAAAGTAAGTTTTCCTTTGGCAAGTGAATCCTATTGTTTCTAAAAGTCATTCGCAAATTGTAAAAATTCGATTTAGATGTCTATTGATCATAAATCTCTTTTGCCTTGAATCTAGTCACCTTGGAAATTATATCATTTCATCTCGTTCGTTTGACATCGATTTCTGAAACTAATTCAGTTGAACCATTGAGTCCTATTTATTGTAAAACTCGTTTCCACAAAATTTGAACATGCCTTGATTCTGTGTCATTTACCTTAATATTGTTCTTATTGACTAAGACATAACATAACTCTAAAGGAGACATTGTAGCCCAAATCTCGATGACGAGATTTAAAACAAGGTGGGGAGGATGTAACATTTCCAAATTTTTATATATTAAAATAAAGTGTATATAAAAACTTATATTATTAAATGGGTAGATTACGGGTAATTTGACTGTTAGAAATATGAGATATTTAGACGAACATATGACCCGTTTAATAATTAAATTAAAAAAATACATTATAATTGACCTTACTCCGTTTTTAATGAAACTTGGGTCAAAATGTAGGCAAAAATATTCTCGTTCTAATGACATATTCATCGTTTTGTAAAATGTCATATTTTAGAAGTTATAAGCGCCAAATGAGTGAAGCAGCTGAATTAATTATAATATATAAATAATAAAATAATCAAAAAATCAAAAAATCAAAAACTTACCACTTAATGTTTGAGTGTACGTGTCCATGAAGATAAAAAGGAATCTTCATTTGGAAACTTAACATGCACGCTTGCCTTCTATAAATAGGGACATAAACTTTCAAAACTTTGCTCGCAATTGTTCCCTTCTTTCTGCCTTCTTTCTCGCCTCCTCTCTTATTTTAATATATTCTTTTTTTTTCTTTCTTTAAATATTAAGCCTATTATACTCCAAAGCCCTGCCCCGTTTTTAGTGTTTTAACCCCTGATCACTGAGTCGATACCCTGTCCGATTGATCTAAAACCCGACAACGCATGTCAAGGCTCTGCCTGACTAAGTACGTTGGGGTTCTGTCTCGTGACGTATTGATAAAGTTGAATTGGGTTACTATACTTAACGCAAGTGCATTATATATTTTATTAAATAGCTCAGGAGTTATATCCAAAATTATAACAGGAGGCTTTTAGTTGAACCCTAAAGTTACAAAGTGAGTCATTCTTCTTTTTATCACCTTTTTGTGATACCTTTATATTTAAAAATGCTTTACAAAACCCTAAATGTTTATCAATTATACTTACATTGATTAAGCTTTTTGTATTCTGCAATTACTATCGGTATGTGGGGCTCTAACTGGGTTCAAGATTGAAGGGGTTAAGTTAAAACACATATATTATTAATGTACTTCTATAAAGACTGGTTGTGAATATATTTAGACCCTATTATGTTAAAATATTCGACATCTCATTATAATTAATAATAATGTGTTAATAGTATATTATTAATATATTATTTATTGTAGACAAACGTAGTATAATATATATGTCCAAAGTTATACATTAATTCACAGTTATATTAATCGATTATTATGTTATAATATATGTTAATATTATAACAGAGGGTGGGGCTACAAAGTCCATTTTTCCTACAAAGTGTACAAAATCATAAAATAACACAATTTCAGCCATAAAACACACTAAAAACCCACAAAAAACATAATGAAGATCACTAAAACTCAATATCAAAACCCTATTAGTCCTCAAAAAACTTCAAAGACACCATCGTACAACTATGAATATAAAACACAACATGATAATCAACATAAAACACACTAATATTAGTCATTCGATAATCAAAGCCTTATCATCCAAAACACAACACAAAACCCACAAATATGGTGTTTTAGTAATCTTCACTGTGTTATTTGTGGGTTTTATGGTTAACATTATGGTGTTTTATGATTTTGTACACTTTGTAGGAAAAATAGATTTTGTAGCCAACTCCCACCCTTATAACATAATTATAATATCTAAATTACAAACTCCACAGTCACTAGTTGTTATAACTTGGTATATTATAATATTAAAATATCTATTATAATGTTAAAATATCAGTTATAATTTTATATTATATCATTATACTATTTTAAATCTTAGTTACGTTAATATATTAAATAATAATATAATTATTTAATTAATTTATTTTAAAGTTATCATAATTTTAACTTCACACCCTACTGTAACTTAATATAATGTCAATGAAATTTTAAAATATAAAATACCTTGATGTGATACTGTCAAATATATTAAATAATATATTATAGTAATATAATATATGGTCCAAATATAATTCAACTTTTCTTTTCTGTATAATTTAATATACGGTTATATCTAGTAATATAACTTATATTGTAAAATATATTAAAATTATGATAACTTTAATACACTGTATTAAAATGATCAACAGTGTCACTAGTTGAAAGAATGACAAGAGTGACTGACCAACGTCACTAGTTGAGAGAATGATCAACAGTGACATGACCACAATCACTAGTTGAGAGAATGATCAACAGTGACATGACCACAATCACTAGTTGAGAGAATGATCAACAATGATATGACTATAATCACTAGTTGAGAGAATGATCAACAGTGATATGACCAGAGTCACTAGTTGAGAGAATGATCAACTGTGATATGACCGAGTCACTAGTTGAGAGGATGATCAACAGTGATATGACCAGAGTCACTAGTTGAAAAAATGATCAACAGGTGATTTGGCCACCGTCACGGGAATCGCCCAGTGACAGATACCTTTGATTAATAGTAAGATATACTATATATCTATTACTCGATAAACTGCACTATTGGACGAAAGTTAGCCAATGAGTGATATGACCACCGTCACATCGGAACTGCCACCATGTGACCAATACTGATGGAGTTTTGGGTAAATATGAACAAATATAAAAACCCTTAATGTTATAAAGTATAACAATATATTTTTATAAAAATGGGATGAACTTGCCAGTATTTATTAGTGATAAAATGTTTTCAAAACGCGTTTCAGGTAATTTGCTGTAAAGATAGTAGAAGTCCGCTATGGAGCACTAAAGGCTTAAATAAAGTGGCTATAAATACCTGAATAAAAGAAGAAATTAATGTTTTATTTATTTGGGTTTATCCCTATAAAAATATTTGAATGGAATATGGGTTTTAGCCCATTTGTTTAATATTAAAAGTCCGGTGTTTTACAAACTCTGATATTATTTCGTAACTACGATCCTGATGAAATATTTTCCGTTGCGTATTTAATAAACACCGGTACCACTTGACTAGTTCACGGCTCTCGCTCCCACGTTGGGGTCGGGGGTTGTGACACGTAGATTCATTGTTTCTTTTCAAGATTTTCGTTGGTGCAATCATTGGCTATTTTTGTTTCAAATCTTCTGAAGTTTTCTTGACACCATGAACAGGTTTTGGATACTTTTGTGGATATTGATAAGCAATGTGTCCAACTTAGTTACACCTAAAACATATTCTACTTTCTACTACAACAGTAGGTCCTTCAACCTGTTCATGTTGTTTTTTATAGTTCATAAAACTCTTTGTTCGACTGGTTTCTAAATTGACTTTCCTTCTCACTTTCTGAACTTGTTTCAGACACAAAAGTCATTTTCTTTACAAACTTTGATTTTCCAAACTTGCCATTATTGTGCTTACCATATCCCGAACCATTCCTCTCATAGTAATAATTTCTCTGTTGATTATTATAGTAGGAACTTCTTGGTTTAGAATAGTAAGATTGTTCTCTTTTGAAGTTTGGAAAACTTTGATCACTTGTCAAAGTGTCAATTTCATACAATTCGACTTCAGTTAATTTGAAATTTTTTCCACTTTATTCATATTCACATTCTGAATCGGAAATTCAAAATCAGAATATAGTTAGTCAGATCCACACATTTTGTACATGATAACATTTGGATCATCACTCGAACTATGTCCTGATTTAGGAATGTAATGCTTATGAAAACTTCCATCACTTTCAGAACATGAACTAGAACTCTTTTTGCCAAATTTTGTTTATACAGTTTCAAATTCAGTTATATCGCTTTCACTTTCAAAATCTTTATCAATCACATCTTTTACCACATCTGATTCACAATCTGATTCAGATTTACTGTAGGTGACATCGATGTTATCAGGCAATTTATCTTTTGTTTCAGTTTTCAATTTAATGTTCATTGCCTTATCCACCTCATCTGGATTCTTTTTCGAATAACTATTCCACATTGGGGGTGGAACTCGATTATAACCACTCCATGGTTGTTGTATGCATACACATCTTCCCCTGATTCGTCTTTTACCTGTCGGCTTGGGAAGTTTGTGATCCAGGACGTAAGATGCAGTCAAGTAGCTTATTAACTTTTTATCAACACGTTCCGTTTCAATCCTAGCGGTTCCTAGCTCTTGTTTTAGCTTTGCAATCATGTCGATATGCGTTTTAATAGCTATTTGTTTGTTTAAAACAGTTTTCTTGAGCATAGAAACTGTTGAATCATTTTCATTGTTAGCTACTCAAAACTAATTAATCGATTTTTGCAGTTTATCACAGCCTTCTTTCACACTCTTCAAGTGATACGTCAAATCATCCGTATGTTTTTTCAACACTTTATAGTTTTCATATTTTTCGATACATGACTTGCATGGTTCTATGCATTTCGTACATTGAAAAGATGTTTTTAGATTTGTTTGTTTTATCACTTTTAACTTCTTCACCAACTGACTAGAACCCAACTGTCTGTTCTTCTTGAGAGGTTTTCACTACCTCTTTCAGTTGAGCCATCATGGCTTTTTCTACAATCTCGGTCAAATTCTCAGCATTCATTTCTTTGGACACGTCAATGATCTCTTTGACAGATTCTTTCCTTTCTTCATCAAAGTGTAGATCACTAGAGTTTCCTTCCTCGCCAAAGAAGCCTGCAAAAGATTTAAACACATCAGGAGGTATAATAGATTTGAAAGCATTATTAATAACCTCTTTTGTTGGAATATGGAAATTTTCAGTATCCAACACTGATGTTTCATTATCATAATAATCTTCTGGACTTTCATCAAAAGTAGTTTCAGCACACACTTCTTCAACCTTCTCTTCATCCACACTATGTTCAGGTTCACTCAATTCAATGATCTCGACCATTAATGCAAGGCTGTTGGTTTTGGGAATAAGATTATTCCAGTTGAACCCTTCTTCTTCTTGAGTTACAACTAATGCCTTATCTTTAGATTTTGATGAACCATCTTTGATCTGAATCGGCCTTGGCATGTTCTGCAGATGTTGTGAGTTCTTGTTATAGATTGCCTTTTTGTTGTAGTCACCACCAAAAGGGTTATTGTTGTTGTTGACTTCTCTATTTTCTCAAGCCACCTAGTTTCACTCTTTTTTTTTTCTTTTTTTTTTTTGCTAAACCACCTACTTATGAAAAGAAATTATATAGGTGTTGCTCTTGTTGTAATCGTGTAACACTTTCCAATATTACCTTAGTAACAATGTTGTCAAATATCATTACCAGGCATATAGATCCAACAATGTGTGCCATGTGTAAGATTTTTTTAATGATATTTCGATTATCATTTAATTTGACATTTCACTAATAACTTGTGAGCATTAACTTTTCAAAATTAATCTAAATCACAATTACATTTAGTTTATTTATTTGTCAACATTTCGATATAAAGTATATTGAAAACGAAGTGTTATTGTAAACTAGGGATTAACGTTTTTTAACCGAGTACAACAATGAAAAATAGATATATATTTTTTTCTTAAACTATAAATTTATGTTTTGTTGCACGTGTTGGATCAGTAACTTCGCAACACCTTCGACTTTTCGGTGATAATGTAGGGTAAATATGCATTTTCTTTTTTTTACATGTAGTTTAGTCAAATAAAGTATAAGGTATTCATGAATGAGTCTCACACATTTTTGAATTGGTAATTTCCACAGAATATAATTACAGACTTCGACTATCCGACTACAAAAAAGAATAGATTTTTTATTAATTACATTTATGATTAGTATCAGGGCCGGCCCAATAGAAGAACCAGGTAAGGCTTGGGCCTAGGGCCATCCAAAAAATAGGGCCTCCAAATTTTTAAATGTTTTATATATTATATATTAAATGAACTTTCATCAGTAAATAAAAACCTTATGTTCATGGTACACCGGTTAAGGTTTTGTTGTCTGTTTTCAACGTGGTTTCGAATCCCACTGCTAGTGTTTTTTTGGTTTCGGAATTTCAGACATTGGCCCTTGGGAAGCCCTCCATATTTCTTTAACATCCGGTCCCTTTAGTTACCAAACCCATTCAAAATCAAAATTGCAATCCTACGTTTGTTTATTCAACAACTGCAAGAAGCATGATGTAATATTCTTTATTTAGTTTTAGCTCTCTGCTGGTTAGCCAGGTCTCTTGTTTTGTTACCACTTAATTTTTGATAATGGTAAGATTAGAACATTATGTCTTAATGTATCATTTGTTTAAATTAAGTTGTCACTAAAACATTCCTTTTATACTCTGGAATTATCATTGTCCATTTGTTTGTGACATGTTTGATACGTTTTGATCGGCTTACTCCTGACATATTGGACCATTTCTCAGTAGGGCCCCAGTTGTTTTCCTTCGCTTTGGGCCTCTAAAATAGTTGGACCGGCACTGATTAGTATATATAATACTTTGTTATGAATTGTTTCTTTTGATTCTATGTAATGTTTATGGTTGGGATTCTACGTGTGTTTATTAAAATATTAGAAGTAGCTGAAAACCTCACACATACTGAATTTGTGGTCATACCACCACAATCCAAATAAACACCAAGAATACAATCATATGGTGTTTAGAGTTTTTCCGTAGGTTAGTTGATGAAATCCAACCAATAAATCACACACCGTAGCAACAAGATCAAAGGTGCTAGCATGAATACAAACAAATCACAATCGAACGACTTCGATTGTTGTTGGTCGAAAGTTGAAAAGGTCTCGGTTTTGCTTCTAGAATGCGACCGGGGGGAGGGGGGGGGGGGGGGACTAGGGTTTGCAAATTAACTTGCAATTAGAATTCTACCTGATGACTTAGGGGCTGTTTGACAACATCTGAATGGTTAAGTGCTGAACCAGTAAGAGGTCTGAACCATCAAGTGCTGAACCAGTAAGATGTCTGAACCATTAATAACTTTTTGTAATATCTTTTAAGAGCATCTTCAATGAGGTGTCCAGGAACTTCCATGACTGAGGTGGAAGGGAGACAACGATGTAAAGGAGAAAGGGGTGACTATCGTGTGAATATACTCTATGTGGAGGCAAGGGTGGACCTACCCACTTGTGTGGGTGGGTGGCCGCACCCCTTGAAAAAAAACTTTAAGAGTTAAATTTTGCGTAAAATTCAGAACGCACCCCTTGAAAAATTTCAACCGTCCCCATTAAAAAAATCTTATTAATTTAAAAAAAATTGTAAACACTAATTTTTATTAAAATATAACCTAGTTATATAATATTCTTTAACCACTTTACTTAACAATTTAACCCGATAAGTTTCACTTAACAACTTAGCCATTAGCCCAATAAACATTCCATTGTAACCCAAGCCCAATTAACCCAACCCAATTAAATTTGAAGTTAAATAAAATAACCCAACCCAACCCAACCGCCCCTTCCAGTTCTTTCTCATGCTCTCCCTCTTCTGATCGCGCAGCGACTGACGCACGAAAGCAGTCAACAGGCATGACGGCATCGGCTACATTCTCACCGGAAAAGCTTGATTTTGGCCACCCCACCATCCGGAATCCAAAACTTAACGAGGTACCTTCGTTTTTTTATGTTTTTTTTGTTGTTATATGTGGTTTTTTTTAGGGTAAACAGAGTTATAGAGATGTTAAAAGTGTTTGAAATTTTATGTGTTTTGATGTTTTTTTTTTGTTCTAGACTTTAGTAGCATGATTTTGTTGTTTTGATATTTTTTTGGTTTTTCTAGACTTTAGTATGGCTTGGAAATTATGGACTATAGTTGAAAATGATTGTTTATTTTGTTTAAGTGTTTAGTGTTTTTTTTATAAATTTATGGATCGATTTATATGTGATAGGAACCATAAGTAAAGAAGTTTTGGCGAGATTTCTCAAGAGGAACCATTAGGAAAGTAGCTCTAGATAATGTTTTGCATATTTTTCAAAAAATGAAAACACGTAGGGCACAATTTTAAACATGTTTGTAATGACATTTGACGTGTTTTTTTATGATTTATATAAATTTTAGTTTATTGTTCTTTTGATTTACATGACCCGACCCAATATGAACCGAATTTTTTTATATACCTAGAGGCCTAAAATCTTTAAAATTATTTTGCACCCTCATGGAAAAATTAACGAGTCCGCCACTATGTGGAGGACATGGAAAGTTGTAAATGAGGTATTTGTCCTCCAAAACGAGTGAGGGTGTTATGGTGTATTTATCCTAAGAGAATATAACCGTAACGTACAAGATTGTTTGAACTTTTAACTTTGTGGTTGTGCAATACACCACTTAATGACAAGATCATAAGGTTAAAAATTCAAATAATCTTGTAGGTTACTGTGTATTTGTCATTGTTGTTCAAAAAAAGTTACTCTCAACTTCCGATTTCGGCCAAACAAATCTCATCCTGTGAATTACACGTTTCCTGTTTTGTTTGATCCTTACATCAAGTGTTTCTACCAAGTAATATTAGTATTTTATAATGTACTGCATATTAATTTCTCCTTGTTTAATTTCCTCAAGTGCTTAAGCCCTGTGTTCAATTTCTCAGGGTGGACGATTTTGTTAGGGTTCGACTTAAGGGTATAAATCGTGTTGGGTTTGGCGGGTTGACAGGTTAGTTGGTTAAATTCTTCAACCGACCGATATGCGTATCCCAGGGGCGGACCTAAAGCTTGGGGTGGGTGGGCTACCGCACCCTTAGAAAAAAAGAAATTAGTGTAACAGATACGCACAAATCCCGAACGCACCCCATGAAATTTTGCAATCGCACCCCTTGAACTCGGCAGATCTGTGTGCATAGACAAAACAAGATGGTCCTGAGGTGGTTCCGGCAAGAAAAACTCCCGTTTCTGCAGCGACTATGGGCATGTTTGGCTAAGCTTTTCAAAACAACATATTGGCTTATTGACTTATCAAAAAGCCAATAAGTTGTTTTTGTGTTTGGCTAAGCCAAAAGTCCTTTTAGAAATGACTTTTTGCAAAGAAGAAAAAAGAGGTTTCAAGAAGTCACAATATTGTGACTTCTTGGCCAGCTTTTAACTTTTCAAACTACAAATTACCAATATACCCCTTCTTTACCCCCCTTATATCTAAAAGAATGCCCATTTTAGTCATTTTACATCAATAAGCTAATCCAAACACTTTTTTTAAAAACTCCTTTTCAAAAAGTCATTTTCCCAAAAGTCCTTTTTCAAAAGTCTTTTTTAACTATAATGAGCTTAGCCAAACATGCCCTATGTATTACTCTCTAATACCATTTGTGGAGTGGTAGATTGGAGAAGATAACCTATTTGTGGGCCTGTTTATTATTATGATGTAGGAGTGGGCTTCTTAATAGTTACCGGCCCAACTTTTAATTCAAATGTTATCAGCCCAATTTTTAGTTTTACTTTCTTTATTATTTGAGTTTTATTTTATGCGTGAAGTAAAGAACAATAAACCTCAATGTGTCACGGGTAGTAAAATATAATACCATTTATTTACCTAATAATTGATTTAACTTAACACAAAATATTTAAACGTTTTTATGATTTATTGTTTAACAAGTTTTACGGTTCAATGTTCGATTTGATTTTATAGATGTTAAAAAATGAAAAAGCGTGGAGAAAAACTCTAAATATATTATATTTTCATTGTGTATTTGTAATGAAGTTTGACGTACTTTGTTGATTAAGAAAAATACAGTTTGGTTATGCCTTCCGACCCGACCCGACGCAAACTTCACAAACAAAAAATATTATAAAGGGATAGACAAATGATACTGAAAAATTCCCGCCCCCCATGAAAAAAAATCCTGGGTCCGCCACTGGCGTATCCGTGTGTCGTGTCAACCCACTTAAATTCTTGTCGTATTCGGGTCAACCATTCTATGTTTATTTACGAATATGAGTAATACCTTAATAACAATTTAAACAATTAATTACTCAGATCCATATGAAACCTTTTTAAAATTTGTGTTACTTGAAATGTTTTTTTTGAAGTTCTCTCATTCTCAATTAACAATTTTGGGTTTATATACTTATCTCGAGATTAGAATAAGCAGGCAATTACATCATCTCTCCTACCCCACTTGGTTCTCATGTGGTTGGTTGGGCCGGTTTCCTCCTTGTGAGGTTGCCGGTTCGACTCCCGCCTGCGTCTATTTGGGGGGGGGGGGGGGGGGAGGACGTCCCAATGATGGATCGTATCCTACCGAGGCATGGTGCGGTCCTGAGGGCACATCCGGTTTTACCCAGCTATTACTCCAGCTAGTCTCTCGTGTGGGGGCAGTATGGTTTCCGGGGGGAGATCAGCTTGCGCGGGAGCCGGGACCCGATAGAACATCGCGTCTTCAGGTGCGGAGCTGACGGGAGTTTGTCTTTGACAAACTTCCGGTGACAGCTAAGTCATGTACATAGAAAGTGACTTTCCAAAAAAAAGAATAAGCAGGCAATTAGAAGTACTAAAATAAAATTGTTGGAAGTGTATGGTAGATAAAAATGTTTAAAACATAAATTAATTTCAGTTTTAAAAGTTAACTAGTTTTTTATAACGCGCGTTGCGGCGAAACCGAACAAATGATAATATAAAACAAACATGATTTGAAAATAAAGCATATTGTTTAGAAAGTCAAACCATTAGAACGATTTAGTTTATTATTGTACCGTTTTATGATACCAAATAAATACTTTATTCTGAGTATAACCTCGTTTTTAACAAAATTTATAACAGAATGTCAGGGAAAGAAATTCAGCACAACTATATACTTAAGTTTTTAGAAAAAAAGTTATAAACGTAACTTATTAAAGAAGTATCAAATTAATAGATAAATTAATATATGTTCAAAAAAAGAAAAAAACAAAACAATTATTAAAAAAAGGTAAAGGAAATATATGTTACAAAAAAGAAAAATATATATGATTAAATGTAAATATAATAATAAACTATCATATTATAATATATTAAATAATAAAATATAAAAAACTATATATTATTATAAAAATAAAGTTACTATTCATTATCCATCGAAAACAATATATATATATAATATATATATATAATATATAATAGCTGTACGAATATTTTAAAATCAAAATACTTAACTTTAAATTTTAACTCATTTCATCTCTAAATCAAAACTAGTTTTTTTACCCAGCTGCGGTCCTGAGGGCACACCCGGTTTTACCCAGCTGTTACTCCAACGAGTCTCTCGTGTGGGGGCAGTATGGTTTCCGGGGAGAGATCAGCTTGCGCGGGAGCCGGGGCCCGATAGAACATCGCGTCTTCAGGTGCGGAGCTGACGGGAGTTTGTCTTTGACAAACTTCCGGTGACAGCTAAGTCATGTACATAGAAAGTGACTTTCCAAAAAAAAAATATAAGCAGGCAATTAGAAGTACTAAAATAAAATTGTTGGAAGTGTATGGTAGATAAAAATGTTTAAAACATAAATTAATTTCAGTTTTAAAAGTTAATAGCTATACGAATATTTTAAAATCAAAATATTTAGCTTTAAATTTTAACTCATTTCATCTCTAAATCAAAACTAGTTTTTTTATATCGCGCGTTGCGGCGAAACCAAGCAAATGATAATGTAAAACAAACGTGATTTGAAAATAAAGTATTTTGTTTAGAAAGTCAAACCATTAGAAAGATTTAGTTTATCATCGTACCGTTTTGTTTTATAATACCAAACAAATACTTTATTTTGATTACAACTTTGGTTTTAACAAAACTTATAACGGAATACCAGGGGGAAAATCAAGGACAACTACGTACTTAAGTGTTTAGGAAAAAGTTATAAACGTAAATTATTAAAGAAGTATCAAATTAATCGATAAATTAATATATGTTCAAAAAAGAAAAAAACAATTATTAAAAAAAGGTAAAGGAAATATATGTTTTGAAAGAAAGAAAAATATGTTATTAAAAGTAAATATAATAATAAACTATTATAATATATTAAATAATAAAATAATATAAAACTATATATTATTATAAAAATAAAGTTACTATTCATCGATCCTCGTCAACAATATATATATAATATAATATTAACTTATTAAAAAACTGTTAAATGGGTTAACAGGTTACAGGTCAACCCACTTTTTAACAGGTCATGTTCGGCTTGACCCATATTTTAAAACGGGACATGTTCGGGTTGACCTGTTTAAGAAAACAGGTCGTGTCAACCGACCCAAAACCTGTTTATTTTACGTGTTAGGAATTGCATTGCATTGCATTGTTAATTTATGCAGATGGAAACATCCTGCATGTGACCATATATATGTGTGGTTTCAGTCTTTCAAGAGCGCGCAGCGTATGAGTTGGAAAAAGGCATCAAAGAACAACCTCCATTCAAAATTGATATTGGTTCCATTTATAGTGTTGATGTAAGATTCTTACAAATGCCCCGCTTGCGGTGTGCACATATAATTTATATATGTGTGGGCGCTCGGGGGGCAAAAGTAAAATAGTACTAACTTTAACGTTATTTTACTAATTTCATGAAAATAACGTTAAAAGCGGCGGATGGTTAATCATGCATCATGTGGTGACGTTGATAGCTGAAAGACACGGGGTACATGCACGAATCAGTCTCTGTCCCGATTGTCTAAGTGTTATGTGTCTTAGGTCCAAGGCTTGATACAAAACTACAATCGAGCCGAGGGTCTCATCGGAAGCAGCCTCTCTATTCCTACGGGGTAGAGGTAAGGCTGTCTACATCTACCCTCCTCAGACCCTACCTTAGCTTTGCTATTGGTGAGATTTACTGAGTATGATGATGATGCTGTAAGATTCTTACAGATCATTTTATTATTCTTGAAGATACTCAGTTTTTGTGCAGCACATGCCATTGAGTTAATTATGTTTTGATGTTCTGTTTGCTGTTTATTTTTTATTTATCTCCAACTATATTTTTTTGCTTTACGGAACCAAAATTGAACAGCCTGAATTTAGGGAACGTATAGTGTTTGCTTATCGGTACATGTCTCTTGAAACAACGTACAAAAACCCATGGTTACTCACAATCTGGTGTTGGGATTGAACCCTATCAAAGGAACAGATAATTAAAGCCAAAACTGGATCAGCGCAGTGGATCCAGAATAAGCAGATGTTGCATACAAGTCTCTCCCCTTGAAAGTGGTTTCAACATCTGCTGACCTCCTATCTACTAATCGTGCAATCTGCTGACCCGCAAACTGCTGATATAGTAAAAGCCTGATGGAAGACTAAAGCCCTGCTGTTCAATCTACTGCCTTGAGTCAGACACTGCTTATCCGGACAAGTACTGCTGGGTTCACATCAGTGGAAGGTTGCAGCAGGTGTTTAGATGTCTTTTATGTAATGAAATGTAATAGCAGTAGTTAGCATAGCAGTGTTTGTAATAATCAGAGGTTAGAGTTTGTTAGGAGGTTAGATGTCACTTTCATGGTGACGTCAGCTTAGATGCTTCAGTGGTTTGCTCGTGCCTATAAATAGAACAGTGCTCTGTACTGTTCTATTAGCTCTTTGCAAAATTCTCTTCCTGCACGAACAAACACTGAGCTCTGGCTGAGGGGGGAGTTTGTATTCAACATTGCATTGTAATCGTAATTGAAATAAATTCAATCATTCGGTTCTTTGTGAAAAATGTTTGATCAAAGCAATTCTCTCGTTTGATTGTGTGCAAAGTTTGTTTCAATCTTAATTCCGCTGCACTACTCATCCATCTTCATCTAATTCAAACGTAAAAACACAATCAAAACCAAACTCAGATCCAACAATTGGTATCAGAGCTTGGACAGTCAAATTTGATTTAACAATCATTTTGACATAAATAGTTCAGCTCATAATCGTTGATACTGATAGTTTGTTCGTTTGTGTTGAAAAACAGAGCAAGGTTTAATCACCATTAAAGTTGATTGATCAGTGCCTGTAAAACAACTAGGATGACGTCACAATCACAAGATGATAAAAATAACATTGGCTCACTTTTTAAACCACCCATGCTTAAACGTAATGAATACAACATCTGGGAGAGAAGGATGGGTCACATCCTTGCTCAACAGAACACTGGATGTTGGAGGTCTGTTGTTTTTGGCCCCCATGTTCCTATGGTGCCAAGTGCTGAGGATGCAAAGAAGTTCGTTCCTAAACCTACTGAAAACTATACTGAAACTGATTTTCAAAAGTTCGAACTCGATGCCAAAGCATTTAGCATCATAGCATCTGCATTACCCAATGAGATCTATGCTGGACTATTACATTGTAACAGTGCCAAAGAGCTATGGGATGCACTGAAGGAACAGTTTGGGGGGACAGAAGAAGTCATTGAAAACAATAGGGAAATTCTGAATCAGCAGTATGAAACATTTTGTCACATCAAGGGTGAATCACTGACTCAGCAATTTGAGCGGTTCAGTTGTCTCATTAGTGAACTAAGGCTTGTTAAAGTAACATTTCCTAATTCAACTCAAAATAGCAGGTTCCTTAGGTCACTACCAGAAAAATGGGACACCATAGCTTTTGTCACTAGAAACTCTGCTGATTTCAAAGATCTGACCCTGACCCAACTTCATGGTAGACTCCTGACCTATGAAAGGGAGTTGAACCAGAAAAAGAAGTTGCAAGAGTCTGGCAAAGTTGCTGATGATTATTCATTCGGTAGCACAACTCTTTTTGGTCAGGAAGAATCTGGTAGCAGTGGTAAGGATAAGGGTTATGATCACTTCATTGATATAACTGCTGGTGGAAATTTTAATAACCCTGATCCTCACTCTGCAAATTATGCTTTTACTGCAAATTGTGAAGACCAGATGTCAGATAATTTGTGCTTTGAACTCAATGATTTGCAACATTTTGATCCCACTGACTTAGAAGAGATTGACATTTTGCATCAACTGGCTTTGCTTAGTGTAAGAACAAGCAAATTCTACAAAAGAACAGGGAGAAAATTCCCAGGGTTACATGGGAATTTAAGGGTGGGGTTGGATAAATCGAAAATCAAGTGTTACAAGTGCAATAAGCTAGGTCATTTTGCTAGGGAATGCAGGAGCCAAACTACTGGTCCTATAATCACTCATCCCAGCTCAAACCCTAGACCACAAAATCAAAGCACTGTTCACTATACCCAATATACCCCTGCAGCCCATGTTAACACTGCTCACTATGCTGCAACCCCTGTGCCTGTGCATTATGTCCAAACCACTGTTCCACAAATTCAGTATGTTCAAACCCCTGTCCCTTCGGCACAAGTGCAACCTGTTGCACCTCAAACAGCTGCTCCAGCAGTGATACAACCAGATCAGCAAAGCTTCTACACTCAAGGCTTTGTTGACTGGAGCAGCATGCCTGATGAGCTTGGTGATGAAAATTTTGCACTCTATGCTTTTAATGAACCTTCTAATGATGAATTTTGTTTGATGGCATTAGAGTCAATACCAGAAGGGGGAAAAACAGAAGGTGAACAGCTAAGTGATGAAACAGTGGATGAGGTGACTGAAGCAGTTGTTGGTGAACTGCTGCTGGGAGAAAATTCAGAAACCCTGATTGAACCACTGACAGATCCCTGGTCCGAAGAGGACAAAGAAGAAGAGGAAGAGAAGAGAGCAGGTGAGAAAGAAGTAAGAGCCGATAATGAAGAAAATCATCAATGTGATGGTGCCATGATGGCTGCTGCCAAGGTATCTCCTCAAGTTCTTGAAAAACTGTGTTCGGACAATTGCATTATTGCTTTTGCTAACATCAAAGAGGTAAATGAAAACCTTAGGGATAAAATCTTAACTGATGAAGTCAAATTTGAAAGGTCTTTAAAAGAACTTAAAAACAAATTGGCTGAAAAAGAAAAAGAGATCAGCAGTCTGAAAGAAGAGCAGAGCATAACCAAAAATCAACTCCAAACTATGGTAGATAAATACCAAGTTTGCAAAAAGGAGTTGGAGTCCACCCAGATCACATGTGAAAAATGGGTGGAATCATGCAAAGGGTATGAGGTTATGCTTGAAAAACAGATTAAAAGCAATGTGAAATTTGGTGTTGGTTATAGAAAACATGATGATGAAAACACTGCTTTTGAAAAATCTGTTCAAACCACTGATGTAACAACTGAGTTCATTCCCACAAACAAGAATGGCCAAGAAGTGAAAATCACTGATAAACTTGGTAACAAAATCACACTTAACAGACCAATGGGATCCTCTACTTTTGAGGAGATTGAGAAATACCAGTTTAAACCCACATGGTCTGATGAGTGTGACATTCTTGAAAATTTCAAGCCCATGGATTTTACAACCACTGACGGTGTTAAAGCTCCAAAAGCAAAAGTCATCCCTCTTAAGGACATCCCAACAGAGGTTAAAAACTCTGTTGCAAAGGAGTCTGAGAAGAGAAAGAAGAAAGAAAAGATCAATAACTTGTTTTGTGAATTTTGTGAGAAAAGAAACCATCTAACAAAAGACTGTTTTCATTTAAAAGCATACGATCTAAACAAAACAAGTGTCATTGTTCCTGCTGAAAGTTGCATCGTATGTGGTAAAACAAACCACAAAACTCAAGCATGTGTGTATCTCAAAAACTTTGATGTGAAAAAGAATGAATACACTGCTAAAACATCCTTGAGTCCATCAACATCTGTCAAATTCACCAAGAACCAACCACTGTTTGTGCCAGTTCAAACAGCTGTCACAAAACAGCTGAACCAAACATCTGTCACAAAACAGCTGAACCAAACATCTGTCAAAAGAGATGTTCAGGTTACTGATGCACCCCCTGCAAATCAATACAGAAGAGGTAAGGGACAACCATCTTACCAAAGGATTCCACACGTTTATGAGACCTACAAAAGTCCCTCTAAACCTAAAGTGAATAGGCATCCCTTTGGTCATCAACAGGTGATTGGTCAAGACCCCCAACAGTGGTTAGAAAGAAACAGTCCTAAAACTGTCCAAACCCCTGACCTAACCACTGTCCATCAATCTGCATCCATCCCAGACACTGTTGAGACCCCATCCAAAGCCTTATTGGCTTTGGAAACCCTAATGAACTAATCTTTTTTACTTCATGTGCAGGGAGCTTCTGCATGCTTAGATAGTCTTTGGTATGTGGATAGTGGAGGCTCTAGGCACATGACAGGATGTAAAGCCCTACTCAAAGATTTCAAAATACATGGAGGGGGTGATATATCCTTTGGGAATAATAGTAAAGGGAAAGTTATGGGGTCTGGTACAGTGCAGTCTGGAAATGTAAAATTTGAAAATGTCAATCTGATAGACAATCTAAAATCTAACCTCCTGAGTGTTTCACAAATGAGTGACAAAGGGTATGGGTCATTCTTCACAAAGGAGTGTTGTAGGATTGTTGGACCAGAAATGGTTAAAAAGATTGAAGCAATAATAAAAACTGGAAAAACAAAAGTTGTTGCTCAAAGAAGTGGCAATGTTTATGTTGTTGATATGTCAAAAGAGTGTCCCAGAGCTGATGCCTATTTGTTCTCAGCTGCCTTTAACAAAGAGACAGAACTTTGGCACAGGAGACTGGGGCACACAAATCTCAAGACAATCACTGAAATCTCAAAAAATGGCCTTGTAAGAGGCTTGCCACAAAAATTGTTTTCATGTTCTGAGCATTGTGTTTCCTGTTTAAAAGGAAAACAGCATAAAAGCTCCTTTAAGTCCATTGAAGAATCCAAAACAACCCAGTGTTTGCAAATGCTGCACATGGATTTGTTTGGCCCAGTTCAAGTCATGAGTCTCAAAAAGAAGAGATATTGTTTGGTTATTATTGATGACTTCTCTAGGTTTACATGGACTTTCTTTTTACACTCAAAAGATGAAACTGCATGTATTTTGCAAGACTTTGTGACACAGGTTGAAAAGCAATTTGACCTTCCAGTAAAAGTCTTCAGGAGTGACAATGGGACAGAATTCAAAAATAGGGAGTTGGATGCCTTCTGTGTGAAGAAAGGGATTGTAAGGCAGTACAACATCCCTAGAACACCAGAGCAAAATGGGGTAGTTGAAAGAAAGAACAGAACTTTGATTGAGGCTGCCAGAACCAAGCTTGCTGATTCAGGTTTGCCATTAACTTTTTGGGCAGAGGCAGTAAACACTGCTTGCTATGTCCAAAACAGAGTTTTAATAAACCTCAGGCATAAAAAGACTGCTTATGAAATTCTGTATAAAATCAAACCACTGATCTCATACTTCAAGGTATTTGGCTGCCCATGCTTTATTTTGAACTTAAAAGATTCCATTTCAAAATTTGCAGCCAAAATTGATTGTGGTTATCACTTGGGATACTCAACCACTGCCAAGGCCTACAAAGTGTTTAATACACGGACCAAAGCAGTGGAGGAGACCTTGAATGTGAAGTTCAATGAACTTTCATCAATGAAAATCCCAGCAAATCCTGCTGATCTGTTTGATCTTGATAAATTCACTTTTGAAAATACTGCTGTCAAGACTAACAGTGCAGGTCCATCAGAGAATTCAACACCAGACTATGGGTATGAAATCATCATCCCTCAAAAGTCTGTCAGAATGGGAAGAGCATCAGATGTTCAAAACAGTTGTCAAAGCTCAACCATTGCTACCTCAACAGTTGTTGACCAAAGTAGCCCATCAACCACTGCTTCCACATCAACAAACACTGCTGACAAAAGTCCCCAAACAGTGGATAAAAGTCAGCATGTGTCCACATCATTACCTCCTATTCCACCACGTTTTGAAGCCACTACTGGATCATCAAAGTCACCAGCAGTGGTTAGCTCAGATGATACACATTTGCAGCCTTCACCAACAAATGCCATCATACCATACCAAGGAGATTTAATCTTCTTGACATCTCATCCACCTGATCAAATCATTGGCAACATCAATGAAGGGGTGCTCACAAGAAGCCAAACCCAAAACATTTGTCTTTTTGCTGGTTTTCTATCACTCCATCAGCCAGTCAAGTACCAAGAGGCACCGAAAGACAACAGCTGGGTAGAAGCCATGCAAGAGGAACTCCAACAGTTCAAGAGACAACAAGTATGGGAGCTTGTACCACTGCCAAAAGATGTAAGTCCCATCGGCACAAAGTGGGTCTTCAAAAACAAAACTGATGAAAGGGGCATTGTTGTCAAGAATAAAGCCAGGCTTGTGGTTCAAGGTTACAGACAGGAAGAGGGGATTGATTATGATGAAACATTTGCCCCTGTAGCAAGATTGGAAACTATAAGACTGTTCCTGTCCTTTGCTGTCAACCACAACATGAAGGTGTTCCAAATGGATATCAAAAGTGCTTTCCTCTATGGTACAATTCAAGAAGAGGTGTATGTGTGTCAACCTCCAGGTTTTGAGGATCCATTTTATCCAGATCATGTCTACAGGCTAAACAAAGCCTTGTATGGCCTGAAACAAGCACCTAGGGCCTAGTATGAAACTCTTTCCCCCTTTCTACTCTCAAATGGTTTCAAAAGAGGTACCATTGATAAAACACTGTTTCTAAAATGGAGAGGAAAGGATTTAATGATTGTCCAAATTTATGTGGATGACATTATTTTTGGAAGCACATGTAATAAAATGTGTGAAGAGTTTAGGGAACTCATGACAACTTAGTTTGAAATGAGTGCAATGGGTGAGCTGCAATGCTTTCTTGGTCTCCAAGTTCAGCAAATGCAAAATGGAACTTTCATTCATCAAAGCAAATATGCTAAAGAACTTTTGAATAAATTTGATATGAATGATTGTAAACCATGCAGCACACCTATGGCAACAAATAAGCTTGTCATGTCTGATGAAAAGGATGAGCTGATTGACCAAACACTTTATAGAAGCATGATTGGGTCTTTACTGTACCTAACTGCATCTAGACCAGATATCATGTTTGCAACATGTGTCTGTGCAAGAAGTCAATCAGCTCCCAGAAAATCAAACCTCATTGCTGTAAAAAGGATCTTCAGATACATAAAAGGTGCTCCCACACTTGGTATCTGGTATCCAGCTAATGGGAATATCAAGCTTTCAGGCTTTTCAGACAGTGACTTTGCTGGATGTAACACCACAAGGAAGTCCACTTCAGGAGGGTGCCAGTTTCTAGGCGATTGCTTGGTTTCTTGGCAAAGCAAAAAAGCAAGCAGCTGTTTCAACATCCACTGCTGAAGCTGAATACATTGCTGCTGCAAGCTGTACAGCCCAACTCCTGTGGCTTCAAAATCAGTTGCTGGATTTTGGTATCACTGCCCTAAAGACACCACTCATGTTGGATAGCCAGGCAGCAGAAAATATCATCAAAAATCCAGTTTCCCATTCAACCACCAAGCACATCGACATCAGACATCACTTTGTGAGGGATTGCTATGAAAAAGGTTTGATTTCTCTGCATCATGTTCCAACTAAGGACCAGCTGGAAGATGTGCTCACAAAAGCACTAGATACATCTACCTTTGATAGCTTGGTCTCTAGGATTGGCATGCTAAACATGGAATAACAAGAAACATCCTGTTTTTCTATGAATAAAAGCATTAAAATGTTTTCAGAAAATCAAAAATCCATCCTTAAAAATAGTTAAAAATGAAGTTTTCATTAAAATCCTTAAAAGTCTGCCATAACCACTGCTTGTTCAAAAGTCTGCTCCACTTCAAAGTTTGTCCACTGCTGAAAGCCATCCCCTGTTCTCTCATTTCCTTGATAAACTCTGTTGTTCAAAAGCAGTGTCTTATCCACTGATATGCTATCCACTGATAGTGAAAATCATCCACAGCTTCCATTTGTTACCGTTGTAACCACTGCCTTTCATCAGTTGCTTTCATAAAAGTACTGTCCTTCATTTCCTCAGGGGTTGGCATGTGGGCAGTACATAGTGGTCAGTACTTTTGTAACCGCTGCCACGTCAGCATTCACTTTTTCTCTACAAAACCTCCGTTCAAAACCCAAATCAGGGTTTTACTGTCGAATTGAATTCTTAAAAATTCTCTTTTCAAAGCAGTTCTCATCTCATTTCATCAATTTCTTCACCATCTTCTTCAATCATCATCTTCAAAATGACAAAATCGAAATCATCTGCAAAACCCACTTCCAAATCATCGTCGAAAGCGGCCTCTCAAAAGGCTAAATCCACTGAAATTCCACACAAACCATCTCACAATCTTCTGGGTTTCCTCACAAAACCCGGCACTACAGATGCCTTCGATTCCATCCTTGAACTCATATCTGCATCAAAGTACAAAACTTTGTTAACAGCAGATGCACCAATTTACTTGGCAACCCAAAGAGAGTTTTGGAAGAATGCAACCCTTGAAAAACAAGGAGACACAGTAATAGCCATTAACTCTACTCTAAAGGGTAAAGCTGTCAAGATCACACCGCAATTCATCTCAGAAGTCTTTCAGCTGGATGATAAAAAAAAGGTAGTACATCTTTCCCTAAAAACGAGTTAAAAACTAACTTTTTTGAGAGAGGGTATGCAAACACAATGATGAAGAGGGATACTTTACCAAAAGGTTTCTTTCCTTCTGCAACAAGATTTTTATTCCATACCCTCCTAATGTGTGTTTCAAACAAAACCACTGCTTTTAACGAAATACCATTAAAAATTCAAAATCTGGGATATGCCATTCTTCAAACAGAAAATTTTAATTATTCCCGGGAAATTTTTAATGATCTGGTTAAAAATGTTGAAACAAAATTATTCTTACTGTTTCCAAGATTTCTAAGTTACTATTTTGAAAATAAACTTGGTAAGGATGAGGCTGCAATAAAACAAGGTGAATATCTTCAAATGCACAGCTTAACTGCTGAAACTTTTACAAGAATGTCAACACCTTGCAAAACACAAGCAGAGGTGCCTGAGCAGAATTTAGCAGCTACCACTGCTCCTCAGGTATCTGCTGCTGAGCCCACTGCTCAAGGTGATCAAAGTAGCAACACAACTACTTTGAAACCCACACCTAAAATCACCAAAAAGCCACAGAAAAAGAAAACTCAAAAACCCCCCAAAACCTATCAAAAAGGCAACTCTGGAGGATGAGATACCAGAGCAACTGCCTGTGACAAAACAAAAGTCACAAGAAACCACTGCTGCTTCTTCCTCACAGCAGTTGGTACAAATATCTCAACCCATAACCGAAACTCCTCCTGTTTCTTCTCAAAAAGAACAGGTTGTACACATAGGGACTCCATAATATGATGCTCTGGAATCACTCGCTTCCATCATCCACAGCCCAATGCCCGGGGCAAATTCTCTTCTCACACCAAACCTCACATCCACAATTCCTCCACCAACTAGACTTTTGTTGGATGCAATTGATTTGAACCACACACAAACCAGTCCTTCTCAATCACCTATCAACGAGAACATGCCTCAACAAATGACTGGGTCTGATGTATCAATCTGTGCTAACCCACCAACACAACCTGAGGAGGTTACACCCCTCGAGTTACAAGTAACTCTTGGTGGTAATCCAACTGAAGCAGCCACTACAAATGTTGAACCCACTGGTTTACATTTGGACAGTGGTTACATCTATAAGACTTCCTTGGAGGCAATTCCTTCCATAGCACCTCTGACATCCACCAGTGGATTCGGTTTCACCACTGGCAACATCAAAAGGTTGTCAAGTGTTGAAGGAAGAAGACCCCAGTACCAAGAAAAAGGGGCATCAGTGGTTAATGTTTGGAGTACACTCCCTACCTCAACCACTGATAAAACCACTGCTAGTGGGAAATCAGATGATCCCATTAAATTGGGTGGTGGTTTAAAATATCAGGATTTGACAGAACGAGTTGACAAATTGGATACAGCTGTTGCAGATATCAAAGACATGCTACAACAGTTGTTGACAATACAAAAGATGCAATCCACTGTTGATCCACCTCAAGCACCTGCTCCACCACAAGCACCTGCTGCAAATGAGCTCTGGAATCTATTTCAACCTTTTCTCCAACAACAAAAACAAATGGTTGATCAGCAACATGCAAAACATGTTCAAGAGCTGAGAAACACCATGGAGTCTAGGTTCAAGAACACACAAGCAGACATTAAGGCAATCAAGGCCCATTTATTGGAAACCTCTGGCACTGCTCCTCCAACTGTTCTCTTTATTGATCAACTTCCCCAGATAATGCCAAAAAGGGGGAGAAAATTCAGGAGTGGAAAAGGAAGGGAATAGATGATGGTCTCTACATTGAACCAGAAAGGGATGCTACAAAAGTGAGGGAACCCAAGTCCACACCATCCAGAATTCCAAAGCATACTCCAAAACCACTATTCAAAAGCCACCAACATCAAACCTCCATCCAAACAGCTGTTGTAACTCATGCTGTATCAACTACTGATGGTACTTCAGAGGTTTCAACATCTGTTATCACTTCAACACACACCACTTCAACACACACCACAACCACTGTCTTACCACCACCACCACCATCACCACCAAAAATAACACCACCACCATCGCCTCCTGCCAAAAAGCAGAAGACAGCAGATGTTACAACATCTGCTGTAATGACAACAGTGGTTGAAACACCAGTTGTTTCAATAGCTGTTAGTCAATCACAAATCACTGTCACTCAAACTACCACCACTGTTCCACCCAAAGCATCATCAACCCCTCCTCAACCAAAAAGGAGAAGGCTAATCCTGAAAGATGATGACACTTCACCACCACCAACATCTTCAAAATCTTTGTCACTTGTTACAATACCCAAGCCCGTTCCTCTCTCATCAGCTAAAATCCAACAGCCCTTAGCTCCTGCAGGTGTTCAATTTCTTCTTGAGCTCATAGCAGTCAGAGAAGAAATCAAGTCCTTTTATTATGAGGATGACCCTGCTAAAAGGAGATTGCCATCAGTTGAAGGATATCCAAGGCCAAACAATATTGAAGAATATTTGAAAGTCAAAGCTAAACAGGCAGAGGATACCTCAAAAAGAAATGCACAAGGAAAATCTGATAGAGAAATCCAGCAGAACTACCAATTCTTGCTCACACAAGTCAGGTCCCTGGAGCAATTTGCAAAGAATGTATGTCAACAAATCTCAGAGAGAGCAGATGAAACTCTAAGAAAAGACTACATTGAACGCATCATGGCAACAAAGAAGTACAAGGGAGAAAAGCACATATACAAGGAGTGGACCATCCCTGAGCTTGAGCAAGAAGCAGCCAGGATTCAAGAAATGATAAAGAATAAGGTCAAACACACTCCTCCAGAATGGTCAAAGTACAAAAAGAATGTGCCTGAAAAGACACTTGAGCTTAAGAGAATGAAAGAGGAATTAGTTGCTGCTGACTATGGGTCTAAAAATCAAGTGGCAAGATGGAAAGAAGATGTAGTCAGGACCACCTACAAAAGGTTGGAGGAACTAAGGAAGAAAGATCCCACAGTTCCACAAAAGCCTGACTATCCTGAGGCAGAGGTTTCAAAGAGACCATCAAAAATTCAAATCAGGAGAGCCACTGCTCCAGCTGGTGCAGCCATCTTTAAAAGAAGGCCACAAAAATAGTTGGTTAATGAAACAGTGGCAGAACTAATGGCAGGAGATGAGCTTGTAAAGGAAGGCCTTAAAGAAATGATAGCTGAAACTCTTAGCCTGAATCAACTTGCAAACACTGCTCAAACAGTCATGAATAGGCCTGCATCTCCAAACACCTCATCCAATAAAAATCTCCCAAGAAACCCACCAGGCTCAAAAGTACTAAAGTGGGAAACTGACAAACAGACCCATGTACTGACTATGTTCAGGTCTAGTGGAGAAGTGACGAAAATAACAAGGGAACAAGCTCTTGGCCTGAGTCTTGAAGATATGCAGGATCTCCTTGATCTTCCACTTGGTAGGGATGAAGATAACACAGGTGCCCTAGACTTTGAGTTATAACTTAAAGGTCAGATAAGGGAGCTGTTGATGAGGCAATAAAGTTCCACAATAATGAAGGGTTTTGGCATTATCTGTTCCAGGGGGAGATTGTTGGGATTGAACCCCATCAAAGGAACAGATAATTAAAGCCAAAAATGGATCAGCGTAGTGGATCCAGAATAAGCAGATGTTGTATACAAGTCTCTCCCCTTGAAAGTGGTTTCAACATCTACGGACCTCCTATCTACTGATCGTGCAATCTGCTGACCCGCAAACTGCTGATATAGTAAAAGCCTGATGGAAGACTAAAGCCCTGCTGTTCAATCTACTGCCCTGAGTCAAGCACTGCTGATCCGGACAAGTACTGCTGGGTTCACATCAGTGGAAGGTTGCAGCAGGTGTTTAGATGTCTTTTATGTAATGAAATGTAATAGCAGTAGTTAGCATAGCAGTGTTTGTAATGATCAGAGGTTAGAGTTTGTTAGGAGGTTAGATGTCACTTTCATGATGACGTCAGCTTAGATGCTTCAGTGGTTTGCTCGTGCCTATAAATAGAACAGTGCTCTGTACTATTCTATTAGCTCTTTGCAAAATTCTCTTCCTGCACGAACAAACACTGAGCTCTGGCTGAGGGGGAGTTTGTATTCAACATTGCATTGTAATCGTAATTGAAATAAATTCAATCATTCCTTTCTTTGTAAAAAATGTTTGATCAAAGCAATTCTCTCGTTTGATTGTGTGCAAAGTTTGTTTCCATCTTAATTCCGCTGCACAACTCACCCATCTTCATCTAATTCAAACGTAAAAACACAATTAAAACCAAACTCAGATCCAACATCTGGGGACAATATTTTCACCGTAGTAGTCAAAGGCGCGCCCCTAGCTGCACCCAGCACAGAAAGGCGCAAGAAAACATGCCAAAATATGCAGACCCACAAAAAAAAAACAAAAAAAAAAACAAAAGGATCTTGTCTGAACCGACCTAAACTAGTCTAAACAAGCCAAAAAATAGTCTGAAACTGCATAAACTAACCTAATATATTATATATGTCTAAACAACTAAAAATGGCCTGAAATGATTATATTGGATGCTCGCTTTTTAAGCACTCACCTTTTGCATCTTGAGTGCGGCTTATGCCTTTGACTACCTAGATTTTCACTCTGGTGGAAAGAGAGCTAGTGTTTGATATAGCAAGTTTGTTTTGCTAGTAATGAATTTTAAACATTTAATAGTTTATAAGCAAACTGTTGGCAGCAGATAATTAATGAACGAATTCAAACACAAGAATCATACATCATGTATACAATCATACGCAGGAACAAGAATTCTAAATAGGAGTCTTTGTATTGATCGGAAATATGGTAACAACCAAAAAGTACATAATCTGTTTACAAATATGTGTATAGCCTTAAACTTAACCGCCGGAACTATCTGTTAACAGTCAAACTGTTTGGCATGGCAGTTATATCATTCAGTTGACCCATTTCATAATTTGACCCATAATAATTAACTTAATACATAATACATAATACAATTATAAATGTATAGTTTATAATTCCAATACAAACCTTTGATTAATTAACATGACTGTGTACCGCATGTTTTTTCAGGATTTTTCAGATTATGACGATGCCAGACACTGTTGCTCTGGAGCATATGTTTGCTTGGACTGGTGAGGTTAGAGGATTTTGGGTTCGGTTACTCATATTATATGTGCTAGCTTTTAAGTTTTAACTCATTTAAAGGTCATATATCGGGTATCATCGAAACACATGAATCATTGGCTAAAGGCACCTCTTTGTGAGCACTGAAAACAGGTTAGTAATCATTGATGTCTATGCTTACATACATAAACTGTGTTGCACTTTTCATGGCAATGCAGGATCTAATAATGAGGCAACTTCATATATATATATATATATATATATATATATATATATATATATATATATATACCCCAATTCAGAACACTCAAGATTTCCATAAATACAATTAATAATATGCACTTACACTTCAAACTCTCATAAGTCATACTTATTTAGAGGAAGGGTATAGATGTCAATCTCACATAAATATTAAAATGGGTATATTTGATATCATAAGTTTTTGCTGGATTAATATTTGATATCAAGGAAATTAACAGACACAAGATTTAGTACTCGTGGTAAAGTTGGCGGGTCAGGCAGGTTGGGTAATGGGTAGCTGAAACGGGTCGGGAATAACCCTCAACGCTTTTTTCATCTTTATCAAAAATTAAAAACATTATAGACAATTTGTGTCTTGTGTTATCACAGGTGGCAAAACGGGTGGGCTAGATAGATTAAGTAACAATGGGTAGTCAAAACGGACTGGGTTGACCCGACACACAATAAAAATATATTACTGTTAACTTGGTAGTTGGTATGCATCGAAATTACCTGTTGATCCCATGCTCTTTTAACTTTTTTTTTCTTTTTGTTAGCTTTTTTTTTCTTTTTGTATATTGCAAATTGCAATGATACTTCAAGTTCAACAATTTACTGAATCACTGTAATAGTGCCAATTGAAAACTCCTTGGACTGGTAATGCCTACAATTTATAATGTCTCGTTATTTATAGTTCTCAGTAGATTTATATCAAAATCTTTATAAAAAAAATTAATAGTTTTCATATATTTTGTTATGTCTCAGTTACAATCGTAGAAGAACATTAAAAAAGATGGATCTTAAAATTTAGCAGCTAAACATAGGAACTAGATATTTGATTAACCCAAGAAATAAGGAGAGGATATTGACTAAATTAAATTTGGTCCAATACTCCCCCTCAAGATGGAGTATGTAAGTTTTTCATGCCCATCTTGCTTAGTAAAGAATGAAGTTGTTGAGTTCCAAGGCCCTTAGTGAGTAAGTCTGCAAGTTGAAGTTTGCTTTCAATTGCCATCGGTACTATCTCTTTAGTATCCACAAGTTCTCGCACAAAATAACAATCCATCTCAACATGCTTTGTTCGTTCATGATAGACCGGGTTGTTCGCAATATGACAAGTTGCTTGATTGTCACAAAATAAAGGAATAGGAGTCGTGATGTCAACTTGCATATCTTTGAGTAACCAACGCACCCATAAAATTTCTCTAACTGTAGAAGCCATCGATCTATACTCTACCTCTGCTGAAGAACGAGACACTACTGACTGTTTTTTCTTTTTCCAAGAAATAAGTCTCCCACCTAAAAGAAGAAAATATCCTGTTTGTGATAGCCTTGGAAATGGACAACCAAGCCAATCAGAATCAAAATACCCGGTTAGTACTAGTGGTCCCTTTCGTGGAAGGAGAACACCCTGTCCTAGTGTCCCCTTCAAATATCTCAAAACCCGATTTGCGGCGTCGGAGTGGTTCCGACGTGGGTCGGCTACGAATTGGCTTAGAACATTTACCACATACGTAATGTCTGGTCGGGTTGCTTGTAGGTATAATAATCGTCCCACTAACCTCCGGTATTGTGTTGCATCTACCCGAGCCTCTCCCTCCCCTTTGTCAAGCTTCATTCCTTGCTCAAAGGGAAATGTGCTTGGTTGACATCCCAATATTCCACTATCCTTCAAGATGTCTAATGTGTATTTTCGTTGACTCAAAACTAACCCATCAGGTGTTTTGGCAACTTCTATGCCAAGAAAATACTTCAAAGGCCCAAAATTTTTAATGCTAAATTCTTCATCAAGTTGTTTCTTTGTTTTTTGAATTTCCTTATCATTGTTTCCCACGATGACAACATCGTCTACGTAAATGAGGATGGTAACATAAATTCCCCCTTTTTGATATGTGAAGAGCGAGTTATCAGCCTTTGATTGTGTGAAGTTCAAAGAATAAAGAAACTTTGTAAATTTATGGTACCAATTCCTTGATGCTTGCTTAAGCCCGTAAAGAGATTTTCATAGACGACATACTCTCGTTTCACATTCTCTTGAAAAGCCTTGCGGAATCTTCATGTACACTTCCTCATTAAGGTCTCCATGTAAAAATGCATTGTTGACATCCACTTGATGGATGATCCAATCTTTCTTCGTTGCAACAGCTAACAAGGTTTGAACTGTAACAAGCTTGGCCACTGGGGCAAATGTTTCATGGTAATCCACCCCTTCCATTTATGTGAACCCTTTAACAACGAGCCTAGCCTTGTATCTTTCTACTTCTCCGTTGGATTTGTACTTTGTTTTATATATCCATTTTGAGTCTATGGCTTGTTTTCCTTCCGGTAAATTTTCTAATATCCACGTCCCATTCTTTTCTAGGGACTTTATTTCTTGTTGCATGGCCTCTCTCCATTTCTCATCTTGTTTGGCTTGTTCAAAACAAGTCGGCTCATCGTTTGAATCGATGGCCGTCAAGAAAGCCTTGTGAGGGTTAGAAAATTTATCATATGAAACAAAATGAGAAATAGGGTGTACCGTCGAGTTGGCCTGATTGGAGCCGGGTTAAGAGTTATCGACCGAAGGGGGGAGCTTTACGACATAATTGTTGAGACGAGCGGGTTGAGACTTGGTTCTCTTACTTCTTGGTGATGGGTCATTCTGTTCACTTGCTAGCCCACCATGGTTTTCTGGTCCAAGGTCAAGATTAGTGTTTGTGGGACCATTTTGGTTTTCTGGATCCAAACTAAAAACGGTCTCAACATTTCCATCAATAGTATTACCACTGTCCAGTTGGGCCATTTTGAGCCCATTTTCTGTATCACTAGGCCCATTTTCTTTTGTATCACTAGGCCCATTTCCTTCAACCAATACATCTTCTGTAGCACTAGGTCCATTTTCATCAAATGAAGGATGACTAAGAGCATCATATTTTGGCTCGGTGGAAATCTTTATTGGTACATCATCATCATCATGAGAACCTTCTATGGTGTTTTTGAAAGGGAAGATATTCTCAAGAAAAAAAAAACATCCCTACTCACAATAATTTTCTTACTTTCTATGTCATAGATTTTGTACCCCTTCGTTCCTGGTGGATATCCCAAAAAACCCCAGGCTTACCCCTTAATTTGAATTTATCCCCTTTTGTATTGTAGTTTTTGAAATAAGCTAAGCATCCAAAAGTCCTTAAATGCTCATACTGAGGTTTTTTATTCCAAACTAATTCGCAAGGGGTTTTGTTTTTAATCACTTTAGAAGGGAGACGGTTTATTATGTATGCAGCGGATAAAATACACTCTCCCCAAAATCTCTTTGGCACATTTGCCTCAAAACGTAAAGCCCGTGCCGTTTCAAGTAAGTGTATGTGTTTCCTTTCCACGACCCCATTTTGTTGAGAGGTTTGTGGACATGTCGTTTCTAATAAAATTCCCTCTTTTTTTATAAAAGGTCATCATAGAGTTGGATGTGAATTCTCCACTGTTATCACACCGAACCCTTTTGATTTGTTTTTCAAATTGGACTTCAACAAATTTGTGAAAATCTATCAAGCATTGACTAGCATCGCTTTTATGTTTTATAAGAAAAACCCACACAGACCTAATTGTGAGGAAAAAATTTGCCCGGGTGTATGATGGAATTCGATAACCTCCCCAAATATCACAGTGAATAAGTTCAAAACAACTAGTAGTTTTAATAAAACTATGAGGAAAAGACGTTCGGGCATGTTTGGCCTTAACACAAGAATCACATAAATCATTACTGAATTTAATAGGATTACTCTTGAGAAAATCAATGTTCGAAAGTTTCTCCTTTGAAGCATGTCCCAATCTTTTGTGCCATGTATCCACTGAAGTCATCATGGTTGTGACAACTGCCAAATTTGCATGCATCCGTACAATTGACTAACCTTGATTAATGCTTAATGACTGTGCTGAATTACAAATAACTGCATTCTGATTACTGTCTTATACTTATATATGCATAACATATTGCATACTGTCACATCATTATTACATGCAAACCATATTGACTTAAATGATACACAAAGCACAGTTAGCGGATAACTCAGAAAACTACTGACAGAACTCAGCACATAGACAGACAATACAATGAGACCCAGTATGGGCCAGAGACCAAATATTACACTAGTGTAGTGTGTAGGAAAGTGAGGATCACAAAACTGCTCTTCTAGGTGATAGTTTAAGTGCCGGAAAGTGCCTAAAACTCACCCAAAGTGCTGAATTCAGCAAAAATCAACATTTTAACAAGCTAGTTTCATACAAAAATATGACTAAATGGTTCTGAATGCTTTCCTAAGTGCCGGGAATTAAAAGTGTCACAAAAGGGTACATAAAGAACACTAAACGGTATAGTTTAGCACTTTAACGAACCAGTATACAACCGAACAACCGGACACTACCCGAAACATCAAAATTACACTAGAAGCACTGTTTTAAAGTTTCCAAGCTAGTTATGGGCCCCGAACACCCTAACACACTATATAACACCTAATACACATAACACCTAACTATTACACTTAAATTCTAACTAATTAACCTAACTTATCATTAAACCTTAACCAAGACCCCCCCCCCCCTTGTTGTGGACGGTTACAAGGTGGCCCCACCATCAAGATTTCCTTTGATTTATTTTGATATGATTATAGATCTTGGGTGTACTTAAGAAAACATATTACACAATGGTTAAACACTTAACATGGATTATAAGTATAACTTGAAGATCATGAACTCATTATCTTACACACACTCAACACACACTTACTCTCTCCCTCCTTCTCCCTCTCTTATGGCCGTGAGCCACCACCTACATCACCATCACTTCCATCTCATTTTCATACATTCCAAGCTCATCACAAGGTGTTAGAAGCAAGATAAGGAGGCTTGGTGGCATTGGAGATTGAATGACCTCTTCCATTTGCTATTATCCATCACATTTATCATCTTCATCTTCTTGAGTCCTTCCCTAGCCCTTGTGCTAGTAGTAAGCCTTTTGTCACTTGAATTTACTTCTTATTTAGTTGGTTAAAAGATGATAAATGTTGATAATCATGAAGAACACTATTGAACAAGAAGATGAACTTTCACATAAAGCTTAATAATATAAGAATACATATTGTTTAGTGTTGTTTTGCTTCTTGATGAATGATTATTTGTGTTTATGATGTTAGACATCATATGAAACTTACTAGATTGTGATTAAACACATGATCTAGAAAGTTAAGGTGATGATCTTGTGAAAGACTAAGATGATCATACTTTATGTATACATGAACTTGAATAATAAAGTTGTTTTCGTATGTGATGATGATTTAAACACAATACAAGTCTTGTAAGAGGATGATTTCCAAGATAGTTTTCTCAAGAAGCTAAGTTAAGTAACAAGATTTATACAAACTTGGTTCTTACATAAACCAAACTTGTTTTCAAGGGTTAATCAAGGGTTAAACAAGTGTAGAAACACTTGTGTAACAAAAGATTACATAAAAAACATTTTTAGAAAATGTGTTTGGAAGTTGTAAACACCCAACTTCTTTACAAATGAAGTTTTTAAATAAATAACCATATTTTTAAGGGTAACTAGACTTACTAAAAACACTAATAAGTCACTACAAGTTTTTATAAAAGTTCAAGTTCATGTTGTTATATAAATTACATGATTTTGGCAAATTGGTAAGTGTAAGTTGTTAGGATTGAAATGTTGATTGTTGAGATGATTTTAAAAAGAAAATGATATGCTTTGATAGCATGGACACCTCCATTTTTAGAGGAATCTATGGCAAAATTTTCTAAAAATTTAAACACTTAGAAAAATATTTTCAAACAAATATTTACAAGTATATTTTAACCATGAGTTTCCATATAAACTTTTCCATAATTTTTGTTACAAAAATACAAATATTGGAGGTTGGTTTTTATAAATAAAAGTGGCTAGATATATATATATATATATATATATATATATATATATATATATATATATATATATATATATTTAGAAGACACATATGTGTGATTATTTGTATAGTTTGTGTATTAGTTATATTATTTAGGACTTGAAATAATATAACTTAACAAAATATCAAGAAATTACAATCCAAAAGATTACCAAAAATCTCAAGGAATAAATAAATTACACACAAAATATTGGCAAACCGAACGAAAGAATGTAACTTACAAAATATTCCGGAAAATACATTTATAAATATATTTTTGGTAAATAATATTCTGGACACAAGAAAGGAAAATATGATTTTTTTTTTCCAATTATTACAAAGTTATATCATATTCTTGACAAGGAGAAAATATATTATTTTTGGGAAGTAAAAATATATTTTCTTGGAATTTTTAGAAGATATATGATGTTTGGGAAAAATATATATTTTCTTGGATGAACTTGAAATACACTATTTTTGGATAAAAATAAGTTCATATATATTTTCTATAGATAGACTTGAAAATATATTATTTTGGAACTACAAATATTTTTGCCAAGAGGAAAAATTATAAATAATTTTCTAAGTAATAATTCCAGAATATATATAATTTGGGAAATATATATATATATTAGTGGATTTTTATTAAAAAAATACATTCCGAGAAGTTTAACACAAAAATTAAGTATAAGAATACTTAACGATTACAAGAAAATACGTATCCTCGTACGTATAAACACACACCGGAATACGACCCCAAAATATGACAAAATACACATGTATGAGATACCCCCATTCTTGGGAAGGAAATACAGATATAAATACTTGAGAAGTATTATTACAAGAATATTGTTTCACAATTATTCCAAAATTTATAAATATAATTTAAGTTGAAATATTAATTATTTTGACAATAATTGGAATGATACCAGAAACGTAACTCAGAAATGTAAATTCTAAATCAAGGCACGGGCCATCCGTCTAATAAACGTTAGTACATTGTAGGTAGTCGTGTTTGCTGAAGGAACGTGAGTTACGAGTACTGAAGACGCAAGACTGTGAGTTCATGTCCCCCTTTTCTTTAAACTGTTTTGTTTATTAACTTCGGGGGTGAAAAACGTGTTACAAAATGCTTACAGACAAATACAATTGGTATGGTTAGCCTAGGAAAGTACAGCAGATCATGTGAATGGGTAGGCGCACACTTGAGACCATTAATCCTCGTATAAGGACCGAGGGGCATGAGTGATAGATCTATTTGGGTGTAGCGAGCCCACACCCATGAGGACCAGGGTGGCCCATAGGGTGACTATGTCTTACAGCCGAAGCCCGGTACAAATTTGCTAGGCTTGAGCCTTCCTACGCCGTCACACATATCAGTGTCCTTGCAAACCATTGGGGATCAGTTTCCTTGTTTGCTTTCATACCGGGATTTACAAACATACATACATACACTATTCACAGAGGCTTTATACATACATATACAAACACATGAACTCGTTCAACTTTTGTTGATGTTTTCAAATTGCATGTATTTCAGGAAATTAAGTGGATCTGGCAGATGATTGCATGTTTCAAGCTGCGTCATGAATAAAAGATGTCATCCGAAGTCATTTGGGTTTAGGAGATGTATCTTAATCCTGGACGAGATACATTGTTCTAAACTCGGTTTTATTTAAGGTCTTTTGTCGAGTTGTAACACCTCGTAAAATCGTCTCCAATGATGTGTTGACACGTGTAATAAACCCTAACAAAGTCAAACGTTGACTATGAGGGATGAATTTCGTCAAAATCGAAAACCTTGATTTTAAATGGACTGAAAGTGTCAACATGCTTAAACTAATCCTCTGAGTGACCTTATACGGTGTCCGTATTCTCAAATGAGCCACTTGCTGGACGAGAGGAGCCGTTTGCGTAATTATGTAAAAGTTTGCGCGTCGAAGGGTTAAAAGCATCAACATGTTTAATTATACCTCTAAATAACCTTTTAACGAACCCGAAGCATTTTGATGTGCCATCATACTCTTGAGAATCCTTGATATGGGCTACATAGGGCTTTGATGCCATTAAATGATGATACGCGCAAGTTTGCACATTAAAGGGACCAATAGCGTCAATAAGCGAAACTACGCGTTCAAGTGACCTTTAAGAGAACCAGAGACTCTGTAATACTCGGTCACATTCTCGGGAATCCCTATATGGGCTATGCAAGACTTTGATATCAATAAATGACATTACGCACAACTTTATGCGTTCAAGGGACTAAAAGCGTCAAAACTGTGAAAGTATGCATATTCGCGCATATCCTGCGTTCTGACCATACCCGTACATCCATAAATGTTTGTAATCATTAAAATATTATATTTTAGTGATGGAAATGCAAAAATACCATCCGTCGCAAAATCTGGATCGTTTTCGCGTCCGTTCGAACGTTCGTCGTAATTAAGCGAAAAACGCAACCATACGACCAAAAGAACTGGCACCCATAATAATTTTGGGCATGGTTGAAGTTAAATATACTTTAACTACCTTATAGAGCTTAGAAATGGAGTTAACGGGTGTTAGAAGTGCCAAAAACTCAACTATGCAAGTGCAGGGGCTAAACATGTCAACAGTTGAAACTTTATGTATGCTGACCAGGTCCTTACGGACCGTATACACTGGACCATACGGTCCGTATGCAGGTGCCAGATAGGAAAAATTTCTTGTTCCGCACACCAAGCAAGTTTAAACCATCAAATTGGATCTATGGGCTTGTTGCCTGCTTGTAACACGTATGGGGGCACTTGTAGTCATCCTAAGAAGCCTCTAAACACCTGGAGTGATCTCCTAAATCCTCCTCAACTATAAATAGAAGTGTTCATCAACACTTTCATTTGCTCATTTCACTCATCCTTCTCTTCTCTCAAGTTCTGGAGCCTCCTAAAGCCTCCTCAACTATAAGAAGCCTCTAGGACCTTTTGTAAGTGTCTTAGCCCCCTTCCTTAGTTCAGATTTTAGTTTAAGAACCGAAAAGTCAAGTTATCGTAATTTGACTTTGACTTTCGGTTTATTCAAAAATGGTCCAGCCACTATCCGAATTAAAAGTGGTTATGTGACCATAGTTAGGTAGGTGATTAACCCTTAAAAGGGCACCTCCTAATTCCTTAGTTTGCTTAGTTAATTGTCGAGTCAAACTATTTAATTAAAAAGTGAAACTTGGCAGAAATGTAAATAATAATTAAAACCAATATTGCAAAGGTTATAAATTATATTTAACACTTTAATAACTTGGTAATTATTATTTAAACATGTTTAAATATGTTCAACCCGACAATTCTAAGTTTAGGGTCGATTCGCAACCAAAAGTCGCGTAGTTTGACTTCTACATTGACTTTTGGTTATAAACCGAATTACACTAACATGATACTGATTTTAGGTTCTGTCATGATCATTAAATAATGTAGCATAACCCTCTGAGGTTATATTACACGATCAAGCTATTAATCCGAGTCTTATGCAAGTTTCCGTAATTATGCCATTCTTTGACCATTATGCCCTTTTTAGTAAAAACAAGATTTTTAGGCACCAATAAGTTTTCAAACAACTTAGGTACTAATATGTTAACATGTTTAACATATTTAGATGTTATAAAACTGATCATAAACCAAGTTTGCGTATAATGTAGTAAATTATGCTTTAAAGTGACCAAAATGCCCTTTAGGTGCATAGATCGGTTTTAAGCAAGACTCCTTATACCAAACTCATTGCCTACTGATTTAATATCATAATTAGGATAATTTGGGGATGTCAATTCAGATTTTAAACTGAGTTTATGCACAAGTGCTTGTATTATGTTCTTAAAAGACGATAATGCCCTTATAACACACAAAATGGTTTTAAAGCATGATTTTCTTACAAGACCTTTTTCCTACTGATATGTTATATTAAATAACATATTTTGGTCATATAAACCAGACCATAATATCAGTTTTCATAAAAGATCGCATACATCGTCATTTAGCGACTTAAACACCGTTTCGACGCGTAGTATGGTTTTAAACCATAACTACCAACCAAGACTTGTTACCTACTGATTTTATAAATCATTTTAAATATATTTTTACGGTAGGTATATGTTATAAACTCAGATTCCCAAATTAGCCTTCAAAACTATGCGTGAAATTACCAAAATGCCCCTATGGTGCATAATTTGGTTTTAAACTATGAAACACACATATGTTTGATATCATACTGATATTATATCATAAATAAAGTGTGTTAAAAGAATGTTTATGATCGTAACATCAGATTGTACCCAAGTCCCTTTTATACGACCTAAAATGAGCAAAACGCCCTTTCGGGGCATAGTTTGATTATAAAACCTAAACGGGCATACAAGTTGATATCCCAGTGATATTATAACTTTTTTAAAGTATATTGGCATATGGAACTTGTTCATGACCCATCTAGTTACTCGTTATCGCTTATACGCGTACGGTTAGACTTATGTAACTAGTTTATGTAAGTTTGCCGAAACGGGTTTAACCTTATCAATTAAACTTCAAAATATAGAATGTGTTTAGTTTACCCATATTATACAAGTATCCAAACTTGTCGGGTCTAAATCACATTCTATTCCGGTCATCGCTTAATCTAGTGTGTCATACCGTTTGAGATACTTTAAGCTAGTCGGTCTAAGTCTACGACTTAAATAAGACCGTTAGCATTCTGAATTGGTTATATATTACCATCACTCTAGACTAGAGCCACCCGGTAAAAGTTACCTGCATTTAGATAGATTGGATACGACTGAGTTATTTTGCTGTGAATCAAGTATTAGCTCAGGTAAATACTTTTAACTTATTTTCCCTTATACGGGCTTGGGATATGGTATTATAATAATACCACTTGGTCGGGTATGAAATCATTTAATCGGATTGTGATTAATAAATTTTACATAACCCGTTTTAATTTGTCTTGTTTGATAACATAAACATTGGGGGTTAATTCGACCGTGTCTAGGATATCCTTGGCTCATTAAAGTTGAAAATGGCCACGACCTATGCACGGGGTGTAGGCATACACCTGACAGATGCAAATGCAAATGCTAAATTATAAATAACCCACAAGTTGGGGATAACTCCTTCGTGGGTTTTGTAAGTGGTTAGTCGGTTAATCATGACCGGCTTCCAAACCGGCCCCAATTGTAAGACAAACATGTAAAACTGTATACAAGATTTTACTAAAGATTGTCCCAAGTTATAAATGGTTTGTGCCATGTGCACTTAAATCAATTTTCATAAACTCTTTTCAAAAGAGTCAGTTAATTGTATTTACCAGTGAAAACTGGCGTATTTTCCAAAGACTAAGTGGCAGGTACTACTCATAATAGGCTGGAAGATTGCTCGGTTTCGAAATAAAGGATCTTGCAAATCCTTAAAGATGCCTAAAAGTCTGCTAAACTTCATTTTATACATTCTGTAAAAATCCACCTGTGGATTTGATATTACAGGCTCGTCTATAATAAATACTTTGATATTTTCAGACATTTGGGTTTGTAATAATATTTTATATTCCAAGACTTCCGCTGTGCTATTCTGTGTATGTTTAACCATGATGATATCAACTACGTCACGATACTCCCCACCGGGCCCACCGGTAATATGTGGAAATATCGGGGTGTGACAGGTTGGTATCAGAGCCAACATTGAGTGAATTAAACACTAATCTTTTGTGTTTAATCTCAATGACACAGTAGCATATTCCTTAGACCTTTTGAGTCTAGACTTAACATAGGAATGCTCTCATCCCTATTAAGTAAACATTGTTTTCGATTTTATGTACTTTGAATATGTCGCCATCAGGAAATTCTCCTTATCCGAAGCCAAGGAATGCCAAGCTTCGTAAAACAGCTAGAATAAGCATGCGACCGGTTTGGAGGAGAGACCTTCATGAGCTCATTCCTAAAACCAAATCTATTGGATTACAATCAGACTTCAGAGTCCATACCGTAGGTCCCTGAGGCTCAAATTTTAAAGTCTGTGCCAGTGGAGTCCATACCACGTGGTCCCTGAGACTCCCGTTTTGAAAATAATGCTAGTGAACGCTGATGATCCTTATTTCTTACCTCCAAGTTTTGGAATCCCAGACTTAGATTATATCAGTCAAAACCCAATCCGTGATTTTTATCATTCCTTAACCATTGAATCCTTGAATTCTACTTCTATAACGGATCCTGATTGGAATACTTACTTTATTCACTAAGATCTTCAGTATTCCTACCGTATATGGTAAACAAAGAAGAGAAACAGTCGAAATGGAGCAAGGAAGGCGTTAGAGAATCCTTCTTTCATAATATTCTTTCTCTTTCAAGTCCTTATAAGGACCTATCTCTTCAATTTAGTCCCTGTGTGGACATACCTTTTGAATTAAGACCCTATATGGGCATTTGATATTTGGTCCCTTCATGGACATTATATTTCAATATAGTCCCTTATGGGCATTATATTCCAATAAAGTCCCTTGGTGGACATACTAATTTAAAATAGTCCTCTCATGGACTTGATATTTTAATATAGTCCTCTCATGGACATTATATTTCATCATAGTCCTTTCATGGGCATAATATTTCACTAAAAGTCTCTTCATAGACATCTTATTTTATCAAAGCCCCCTGGCGGACATAATAATTCATTATAGTCCTTTCACGGACATATTATTTCATCGTAGTCCCTTCGTGGACATGCTGATTCATTATGTCCCTTATTGGACATATTATTCCATTAAGATCCCTTGTGGACATGATATTTTATTATAATTCCCTCTAAGGATATATTGTTTCATTAATAAGTCCCATTGAGGACGTACCTTTCGACATAAAGTCCCTACGAGGACAATTGTTTATTAACGTCCCTTCATGGACATGATATATCATAATAATCCCTATGCGGATATATCTTATAGTCCTTTTTCGGATTTATAATTCCTTTTAGTCCATGCGTGGACTAAAGCTGCTTTAAGTCCCCGTGAGGACATCTATTCAGCAAAGCCCTTTTGTGTGCACGCTGTACCACTATAGTCCTTTTATGGACATGTTATTTCATTAAAATCCCTTTGGGGATACGTTATTTCGAAATAGTCCCTTTGAGGACATGATATTTCATTATAACCCCTATATGGACTTATAATATTTCATAGTCCTTATACGGACTTATATTTTTCTCTTAGTCCTTTGTGGACAAATATATTACTAAAGCCCTGATTAAGGCACTATTGTAAATTCCTAATGATTTAGGAAAGTTTTGAAAATTTTACGTAGGTATTTATTTCGTCCTTTATCCAACAATAGTTTTGAATTTTACTCGAACTTTATCGATCAGCCGAAAATTTAAAAAAAAATCCTCTTAATGGTATAACCTAGCCTATATGTCTATGAACATGGCTATGATGGTAAAACCCTCTTAAGATAATTAATCCTTGTTAACATCTAAGAACATGTTAACATTCCTGGCTGTGTGACTTGAGAGACCACACTAGCTTCCAAAAGTACTTGGACCTTTCCAAGCCACCTTCATAGCCTATATGATCAATACGAATCACGGCTATTAAACAACAGTATGATGTATACATCAAAACATCCAATTAAGATGTATGCCTATGGACAAAGGTGTATTCATGACAATGATAGTTTTATTTTATAAACTTCTTGTCAAGAGGCGATGAACTATGTTCGACCTTTAAAGATCACTGATCCAAGAGATCATTGATTATGCTTTAATTGTCCTTGTGACAAGGCCTTTTGTGCCATCTAACTGTCCTTCGAGACAAGCCTTGTGCTATATGAGAATGTCTCTATGACATTGATATTGATATTGTGATCTTTATGACTCCTTGTCTAAAGTGGTGAGCTATGCTCAAGCCAAATAGTCAATATGATTAATGCAATCATGACTTATATCATCTAATATGATGAACCTATTATGGACATCCATTTGTGATGTTTCGCCTACGGGCCATAATATATTGTCAATTTATGATAAAGACATTATGATCTTTACGATCCCTTGTTCAAGGTAGTGAGCTGTGCTCAAGCCTAATAGCCTACATGATCAATGCGATCATAATGAAAATCACCAGTACGATGATTAAATCTGACATCCTTAATGATGTTTAGCCTAAGGGCTATATTATATTGTCCAATTGAGATAAGGCAATTATAATCTTTTATGATTCCTTGCCCAAGGGGGTGAGCTACGCTCAAATCCCATAGTCTATCTGATCATTGTGATCCTGACTAGTATCATCAATGTGATGATCATAATATTAACATCCCTCGTGATGAAATGCCTACGGGCTATACTTTACTCTATTGTCGATAAAACAAAGATAGTGGTGATCCCCATAATCCCCTATCCAAAGTGGTGGGTTATACCCAACCCTAACAGTCTATATGATCAGTGTGATCATGACTAACATCATCAAATGCAATGATGATATATGAACATCCATTAATGATGTCAATTAGTTTACCTTTGTGCCAAATAAGTCGTCTTTAGAAACAATAACAGTTGTAGTTTATGACTCCCTGTCCAAAGGAGAAGAACTATGTTCAAACCTGGAAACCCCTAATCCGATATGATTACGGCTTATAAACTAGTGTCCTTGGTAACAAAACAATGAGCTATATTTTAAAGTCATCCATGACAAGCCAATGTACTATAGTTGTCATTCGTGACAAGTTAACATATTAAATGTTAACATTCCAAATCACAGGCCTTTTTGTGCCAACATTGATAAATGTCCTCCATGACAGGCCTTAGTGCCTGAAGAAACACTAGATAAATGGTCGGAACCAAGATATCTAGGGGGTTTGAATCCGCATAAAAGGGTTAGTTTCCTCTCGATTGATTCAGGTACAATTGATCTACTTCTCCGATAACTCTGCAAAAAAGAGCACCGTTAGCCTCGCCAAGGGGAGAAGAGGGTTCTCTCCTTGACCCGACTCCGGTGTGAGAATAAGTATTGGTTATGAAGAAGAAGAAGTATTTGAGAAGTGTGTGTAACTTGAATTCATACCTGGGTTCTTTCTCATATTTATAGCCGGGAGTTGTTTAGGCGGGAAAACCCGTTAGTGAAAAGTTGACGGAAGATGCTAACCCCGTAAGCGGTTACATTTCCTTCCGTCAATCTCCTTGATCCGACGTGAGAGCACACGGATCGTGGTTTAGATCGAGGGCTGGGGATTTGCCACGTGTAAAGTGATCAAGTGGAGATTACTCTCCAATTGCATGCTTTCGTTGTGTTTTCAGGGACGCCTGAGATAGTGACACGTGTCCAGACGGTTATAACCGTCTTGGTGGTGCACGATTGTATTTCTTCTAGAAGATTACTGCTGTAATCTGGTGTGGCACCTTATCGTGTGGAGACCACTAAATAAATCCCAAGCATGGGTAAACAATATCCAAGTTTGGATTTTGGGCGGAAATGTCTAATGCGGGTTTTTTACCCTTTGCTTTGTGGGAAGAAGCGCATGGATTTATGATTTCCCTTTGGTGCGCGAGTGTTGATGGTTGATTGCTCTCTAAGTCTTCCTTTTGTAAAACCAGTGCGCGGCCGCGCAAGGTAAGGAGAACTTTAAAGATGGGGTTGTGGTATGGTCCTAAGCCTTTATCATGAGGTTTTTGGGACCTTACCCCTTCAAGTCCCCCCAGTCTAGTGTTGCACTTATGCAAATAAGTGGAGCACTGGACTTATAAGAGGGAACTGCTTTTGGGCGCGAAAAACTAAGAATCTTCTATTAGAAGATTTAATTTTGTTAAAGAGGGAGAAAAATGTGAAATTTGGTAATCATGCCTTGACGTGTGATGACGTCTGTTGGCAGTAAAAGTTGGTATTTTCCGAGAGTTTGTTCTCTTATATTGGGATGTGTAATGGCGCTTTGTCAGACTTCATTAATGAGGATATGACCCTGGTTCCTGTAGCGCCGTTTGGATGTGATGTAGTTCTGACAGTTAATGATGAGTAGGTTTCTCCTTTCCCGAGGTTGAGTTCTTTTATATATATGCATATTCAAGATACCTTGTCTTCTGGTTGATTTTTAGCAAAGAAGATGAAGCGTTCTTACCATACTCGTCTTTTGCTGGATGTTTTTAGGGTGTATGAGGCTGCTGAAGGTCTCATGCTTCTTTCTTGTTCGCCACCTCTCATTACTATTCTGGTAAAGGGTCCGGTCAAACCTATTTCTCCGGCAGCTGTTGATTCTGACTGTATAGTTCTTCAGTACACGGATGTCACTGATGATGCTAGCATTGTGCTGGATGCCGACGGGTTGACAGCTCAGTTTCCGATGCTTCGGAAAGGAGGATGCCGGTTGGTATATCAACGCCGGAAAACTCGTCGGTGTGAGCAGGTGTCTGCCGTTGATGATGATTCCGATGCTAGTTAGGTGTTTAACCTTAGGACTAGTTTTCGTCCTTTGTTAATGCTTTTTGTAAATTTGGTACTGAACAATTTTTTTGAAGATCATTGCTATGATCTTGTTAAGTGTTTATGTTACACTTTTGATGATATGTATATTGTGATATACTACTACTCCCGTAGGGTTAGTTCTTGCATGTTTGGATTACAATATGTTGCATGTGTTTAATTGCTTTTGGATAGGTAGGGCGAATGAGAAATGGTATTGTGCTCATGTGTGAACGTTTGTCAAAAAAGGCGTGATAGCTTGCCTTGTTTAGACTGTTCATGAGGTGTACAATGTTTGACCATATTGTTTTCGCGCGAACCAAAGAAATTACATGCAATTTGTAATAAACATTGACATAAGTAAAGATGATATTTGCATTGATTAAGAGCGCAAGGCTCGTAATACAAGGGATAATAAAGAAATACATTGCCTGTATGTTCTTCCGCTTTTGTAGACTTGTTTATATGTAACACCTGCGCAACTGTTGCGCGTTCCAGGTGCGGGGAACTAGAGTTCCGTCAATTCTTTTGAGGGTGTATGTCCCTTTGCCTAGGACCTCATTGATGATGTATGGTCCTTCCCATTTTGGTGCTAATTTTCCTGGTTTTTCCGCATTTGATGCTTCATTGTCGCGCAAGACAAAATCACCGGGGACAAAGGTACATACGCGTACGCACGCATTGTAATATTTTTCGAGTTTGGATTTGTACCTTGCTTCAGTGATGGCGGCATTCTCGCGCCTTTCTTCAAGAAGGTCTAAATCCATTCTTCGCTCTTGCTCATTGTTCCGTTTCTCCATGGCTATCATGGGCGGTGATGGTAAGCCGATTTCTGCTGGAATTACTGCCTCAGACCCGTAAACCAAGCTAAATGGAGTTTCTCCAGTGCTGGTCTTTGGCATTGTGCGATGGGCCCATAGAATGCTGGGGAGTTCGTCAACCCATCCCCTGCGCGCTGTGCCTAGTCGCGCTTTGATGCCATCGACTATCTGTTTATTGACACTTTCAACTTGGCCGTTTGCTTGTGGGTGCGCCACGGAGGCAAAGTTATGCTCGATCTTCATTTCTTTTAACCATTTTTGAAGATCTTCTGAGGCGAAGTTTGTGCCATTATCAGAGATAATGCGCAATGGTAATCCGAATCTGCATATGATATGTTCCCATATAAATTTGCGGATTACCATTGCTGTGGTTGAAGCCAAAGCTTTAGCCTCCACCCATTTGGTGAAGTAATCAACCGCCACAATGATGAATTTTTCCGCGCCCGGCGCGTCAGGAAATGGGCCAACAAGATCGATGCCCCATTGTTGAAATGGCCAGGCGGACGTGACAGGTACTAGCGGATTTTTCGGACGGAGCGTTTTTGGTGCATGGCGCTGGCATGCTGCGCATTTTCGTAATATTTCTACTGCGTCCATGTGCATCCCTGGCCCGTAGTATCCTGCGCTCATTATTTTAGCTACTACCATGCGTGGTCCGGCGTGTATCCCACACAAGCCTTCATGGATTTCTCTGACCAGGTATTGCGCGTCTGTTTTGTCGACGCATCGGAGTAATGGTCCCATGAATGACTTTCTGTATAGGATGACGTCCGCCATTTCGTAGTTTATCGCTTTATTCTGAATTTTCTTAGCTTCTGTTTTCTCTTCTGGGAGTTTCCCGTGCTGTAGGTACAAAATGATCGGGGACATCCAGGACGGACTGCCGATCTCTATGATGTTGACTTGCTTGAGAGGAACAGAGGGATTAGATAGTACCTCTATGCGCACTTCTTTTTCTAAGTGCTTAAAGCTGGTTGCAGCCAATTTGCTCAATGCGTCCGCTTGTTTGTTTTCACTTCTCTTTATATGGTTGACTTTAAATGTTTGGAATTGACCAATTAATATTCGCACTTGTTCTAAGTATAACGCCATAGCTTCTCCCCTTGCATCGTAATGCCCATTAACTTGTTCAGCTACCAGTTTTGAATCGACATTAGCTTCGAGGTTTCTTGCCCCCATTTTGAGCGCTAAACGAAGGCCTGCTAAAAATGCTTCGTATTCTGCTTCGTTGTTGGTGCTTCGGAAGTCTAAGCGTATGGCATATGTAAGTTCGTGATTGTCTGGGCTGACTAGTCGGAGACCTGCTCCTGCTCCATCGTCATTGGAGGCGCCGTCTGTGTGTAAGGTCCAGACTCTATCGTCGAAAACGGGTATAGGGTTCTGGATTGCTTCGCACTCTTGAACTTTGTCGATGGGAACTTCGGTGGCGAAATCTGCTAGAACTTGCCCTTTGATTGCTGGTCTTGGCCTGTAGAAGATATTGTATCCTCCCAGCTCAATGGCCCATTTAGCCAACCTTCCTGCTACGTCGGGTTTGGATAAGATTTGGCCTAAATGATAATTGGTGAGAACTGTGATGACGTGGCCAAAAAAATATCTGCATAGGCGCCGTGACGCGTGTACTAGTGCGAGGACTAGCTTTTCTATCATCGAGTAGCGAGTTTCTGGGCCGGTGAGCATTTTGCTTATATAGTAGATTGGCGTCTGAATGTTTTCGCGTTCTACCATCAATACAACACCAACCGCTACTTCTGCTGCAGATAGATATAAAATCAGTGGTTCTTTTTCTTTTGGCGCGGTCAGCGTTGGCAGCTGGATTAAACATTCTTTCATTTGTTTGAATGCTGCTTCTGCTTCAGATGTCCATTGAAAGTCAGTTTTCTTTGCGCAGTTTCACAGCGTGCTGATGAATGGATAAGACTTTGCCGCGTGATTAGCCAAGAATCTGTTCAAGGCTGCTAAACTCCCGGCGAGCCTTTGCATTTCTTTTACTGTTACAGGTGATGGCATTAGCTGAATGGCCTGCAATTTTTCTGGATTAACTTTAAAACCGTCTCTTGTGACTATAAAACCCAAAAATTTTCCTTCTTCCATGCCGAAGGAGCATTTTGTCGGGTTAAGTTTTAAGTTCACGTTGCGCAAAGAGTCGAACGTGCGCTGAATATTGTTGAGCATTGTGTCTTCCTCATGGCTCATGATAACGAGGTCATCCATGTATACTTCGACAGTCTCACCAATATCCTCACTGAAAACTGTGTCCATTAAGCGTTGGTAAGTTGCGCCTGCGTCTTCTTCTTTCATCTGGACCTGATGATAACCCTTATAACAGTCGAGAAAGCACTTCCATCTGAATGATGCTAGAGAGTCGACTTTCTTGTCTATCTCCGGTAGTGCGTAGCAATCTTTTGGGAATGCTTTATTCAGGTCTTTGAAGTCGACGCACATTCTCCATCCGCCACTATGTTTTTGTACCATTACTAGATTGGCAACCCATGTATGGTATTTTACTTCGTGCAAGATTCCCGCATTGAGTAGCTCTGTCACTTGCTCGTCCATAGCCTTTGCTTTTTCTTCGCTAAAACTGCGCCTTCCCTGAGCAACAGGTTCTGCTGTTGGCTTGATATTCAGACAATGTTGCTCTATGTCGCGTGGTACCCCAGTCATGTCTGCTGGGCACCAAGCGAATATATCTTTGTTATTGGTTAACAACTCTTTTAATTGTATTCGTGTTGTCGGTGAAATGGCATGTCCTAGCAGGATGGTCTGTTCTTGTAAGTCCCGTGTAACCGGATCTTTCAATGATATCAAACAACACCAAGTTTGTGCGGAATCCAAACTTGATGTGATTCAAGAATAAATCAAAAAATATGAAAATACGAAGAACACAATACCGAATCACTTTCAAACTTGCACACGTTCTATTACTTGAATAAGCAAAACGTCTGGTACAAGTTGACACCAAGATCGCCTCTCTCTCTAGCTCTCTAGAATTTCTATATCAATGGAGGTTCCTAGAGGTTCAAACCCTAAAACAAGTTAAAAACTTGTTTATATACTCAACCAAGCCCACTTCCCTACATGGGCTTCCCTTGGGCCTGCTTGGCCCACATGGCCTAAAGCTTAGCCCAAGTGACCTATAAAGGTCCACATCCTAATGTAAACTAACCCGGTAAGGCCCAGCTCGTAACCATAGCTTGTTGTATTAATTTGATGCGTCAGTCTCACACTTTAGGGCCTAACAATCTCCCCCTAGACTGATGCCATCAAATTGTCTTCATACCATGAATTCAGCAACGTCTTCAACGAAGTCTATGGTTGTCTCTATGCTGCAGATGTTGTGGAAGTTCTTGACTTCTGAACTCTCAGCACTGGGTCTCTTTCTTCAGCTCTTGTGGTTAGCTTCATATCAGGATCTCGATCAGCTTTGCTTGAAATATCTTTGTCAAAAAGAATGTGAGAGGAGGATTCTCAGCAGCTCTTTTCTTCTTCAGTTTTTGTCTTTCAAGCAGGTTCACGGTACTTCTTCAAATGCACTATCACTGTCAGACGGCAATTCGTATCCGATTCTTCTGACTCAGGTACATCTTCTTGTTGTGCTGCTTCAGGCTTCTTCAGCAACTAACAGCATCTCAATCTTCATCTACCCCTGTTCTTGATTGAAATCAAGTTCTGCACATGCTCACAAACTCATAAGCAAACATTTCTTATGCAACAGAGGAACGTACCACATGAACACTAGGTACATCCAAGTACTTGTACTCGGATTTCACAATTTAAATTCTTTCAACTTTTGATGACCAGTCAAATCTTCAAGAACGGTTACATTTTTTATTTTAAGAAAAACAATTAAACACTCTATTTTTGGATTTTTGGTTTTATAGAAAAGCAAGACACTATTTTTGTATTTTTGAATTTTTATTTTTTAATTTTTAAATTTTAAGAGCAAGAAACAAATAAGAACTTAAAATATAAACAACTACCATAATATACAATTACAATTGCAATGGGATCAAAATTCGTTCTCAGGCAGACTAAGGAACACTTTTCAGTACGAGCATAATCAAACTGGTCTATGCGATTGCCAATATGTTTGTCCACTTAAACTTTAACGCTCAACTTTCAACTTTTCAACTTCGTGATATGCTTTAGATAATATTAAACTATTATACCCGTGTGTCCCATTCCAAGGCATACCCCCGCGATCAAGGTAAGCACAACGATTCATCGTAGCGGGTGAGTATACTGATGTCATCCTTTAAGATATCCTGACTGTGTCTAGGTCTGCATATAATATGTTTTATCATGTTTTGATTTCTTAACAATGAACACCCAAATAAATACTAATCAAATCCTGGAAATATAAACAGCACACTCTATCATGCAAGTATCTTCCCTACCACATATTTCACAAGTCCAATCCAGATTTCTGAAATCTTAACTGGGAATAGATTGAGAAGAGAACAGAATAGATCTTAAGTAGAGATGGTATAATATACAGATCAAATGAGTTTTTCTCAATTTGATATAGGTTTCTCGGGTTTCTTTTGGGCACTTGAGGGTCTCTTTCGGGTGTTAATTGATCTACAGAGCGATAACGTACAGCTAGGTCAGCATGTATCTGGATGCAGCAGAAGCTGACGTTGCCTAGCACCTCCAGATCAGCATATATCTGGATGCAGCAGAGGAGGTACACGACTTTTTCAGAGAAGATTTCAGAATCAGATCAAAATTGTGTGTATCAGGACAACATACAGACATTCAAATAGAAATGAGCTAATTCCAAGTGACTTTCTTTCCTGGGTTCATGTACAATATTAGTTCTGAACAGAAAGACAGCCAAGATATCACCGGATGATTTAACAATATAAAGACCCGAAACCTCAGATGTTGGCTATCTATCAACGCAAGATTTAAGACCATAAAATCATACGCCGTTGGTATGTTACCCACATGGTACATAGTTCGTTATGTTTATATCACTTAGTATCTTTTATCATGTTGAGCGTCAAGCCTATCGACATATCGCAGTAGATCCTAGTCTTTTCAGCTATGGCACCTTACATGTGTTAGTCAAACCCTTTAACACAAACAATTATTTCACTTTCCATATCATGCAATCTTTCTTTTTGGCTTTTTCATTTTTCTAATGTTTTTGTATTTTTCTCATTTTCTCCCCCTAAAACAATACATATTTACAGCAAACTCTTTTTGTATTTTCTGAGTTTTCTCCTCCTAAACTCTATATCTATCTATATGTTCCTCTCCCCCCCTAAATTTGTGCATAAATCTTGTATTTTTGCGCAAATTTACCATTTACTAGAGAAAGGACAATTTATACAAAATAATGAACTAAGAAAGAAAATAAATATTTTTGCTTAACCGTTCTGTCATCAGATTGAAAACTTATCAAATTCAAATCAAAGTACTGAATTTAAACGGTACCTTTTGCTGATCATTTCTTACTTCTCTAATCTCCTCCAAAGGAAACATATCATCTGTAAAAAAAATTTGAAAACCGCTATCAACATTCCAGAGATTGTCAACAGCTCCTCCTTGGTTGTTCCTGAAAAATAAGGAGATTAGTAAGACATTGGTACCCAGGCCATCGTGGTCCTGGGTTTACCTGAAGCATCAAAATAAGACACTTCTTTCAAACACAAGTCCCCTTTAATTTCAAGGATTGGAGACGTTGCTGCTTTGGATTTGGGTTTCCAAATCTGTTTCGGTCTAGCAAACGCGTTTGTTGCCATCAGTTGAGCAACTTTAGCTGTTTCAGGTTTGTTAGTTTTAGAAACACGTTTTTGTTCCTGAACAGCCTTGCGTTTGTTTTTAGAAGCATTCCAATCCCCATCAGAAGGTTTAACCTTGGGATTCACATTCTTCATTGCCTTAGGTGATGAAACCTTCATTGGCTTAGAATGGTAGTTATCCTTAGGTGTAACCCTCTGATTTTGAGCATAATACGGTTCATGGGGATGATTTGTGCAGTTTCGAGCAATGTGACCAGCAATGCCGCAATTGAAGCATGTCTGTCTCTTCACGTAGAAGGCATTCTGATCATCTTGTGTAGCTCTTGCAGGCCCTGAAGGATGAACTGGTCCTTTTTGTGTTTGTTTTCCTTGCACATTTCTTGCAAACGAGGATGAATTTGGATGTCTGTACTTGTCGTTTGCTGGGGCCTTCTGTGGTGAAGATTTCTTTTGATTCTTCTTGATTTGTTTAGACTGCAAGTCTTGTTCAGAAATCTCACCAATCTTTCCGAAAGCTTTGTTAGCACAGTCAAATGCATATTTCTCACATTTGCCATTACAGACTGGCTTAACAAAGGTATTTTTCTTATCACGGGCCTTTTGAGGACTGTTGATGCCCGTTGAGGACTGTGGAGAGCCTGATCGTCTTTGATGTTTAGGCTTCTTATTTCCGCGTCCTTTACCTGCTCGCTTCGGCTCTTGCTTCTTGATCTGAACCTTTTCATCACTAACAGAAGGTTCAGATTGTTTAGCTTGCGCACTTGGAGCCTTGTTCACGTCAATCTTCTCTTCATCCTTCATGTCATCAGCTTTGACAGAATCGGAGAGTTCTGGTTTGTTAGATGAAATACCAGAAACTTTAGCAGGAACTTCAGCTGAAACATTTGACAAATTTTCAGCACAAGACGGTTCTGCACATGACGCCTTTGAGCTGAATCCACTAGAATCAACTGATTCCAATTTCTCGGAATCAGTTGCTTCAGATGATTCACATTTGGAATCAGATGGTTCAACTGGCTCATTCGTTTCATTTGTCGTTTCAGTCTTTGTTTCACAAGCATCAACGTTTTCGCCCAAACCGCCAGGCCTGAAATTAATCACAGAGCGAAAAACCGAGTTAAAAATATCACACGTTGAAATAGAGTCTTGATTAAGTTCATTTATTAAATTTTCATAAGAACCAGACTCTGATGCTTGTTCATCCCTAACTATATTTTCAACTGTTACTTCATCTGCAAAAGAAGACGAAGCATTAGTATCATAAGTACCCTTTGAAACAAAATTTACCGAAGGACTCGCTCGTTTATCAAAAGGTCTGCTGTTGATTGATGACTTATCAGTTTTAGGACCGTAAGCCATCTTGTCCTCATTCATCAATTCCTCCTCAGTCATGGGTAAATATGTGTAGTTGTCATTATATGGAGGAGGAACTTGATTGAAACCCAAACCACGCCCTTTATTTTCCTTGTATGCGAGCTGTTGATCACACAAGTTTTTGACTAACTTGCTAGAAGAATCAAATTTCTTAATATTAAGCTCATTTATTTGATATATGTCTCTGATATCTTCCAGTTCCTTAGTCACAGCGCACAGTTTCTCCTGAACATAAAAGAGTTGACTGGATTTCACACTTACATCATCCTTGAGTTTGACGATGTCTTTTCGCTGAGCTTCAATTTTATCTTTATAAAGCTTTTCATTCTTTGATAAAGTAAAATTTTTATTTTTTATGTCGTTGTAGTCTTGAATCAACTCAGCGTTGTGTAACCGATATGCCTCATTCCTTTCTCTACACTCAGGAGTGCAAAAGACAGAAAATATCTCTTCACGATCACGAGTAACTTCTTGAGCAAAGGGTTTGTTAAACATAAATGCTGAATTTTGTGTGGATGAGCAAACTGCAGCAGATGTGTTGCCTTGAGTAGACTGCTTGTCAGCATTGTCATATGATTTGATGAGTGAGATCAGCTCATCTGACTTCATTTTGTAGCAGTCGGTTGTCACTATTATCTGATGAACATTTCTAAACCAACTACAGTTCGCCTGATCTGGAATCTCTTTTATAGCATCCAGAAGCTTTCTGTTGCTCATGCGAGTAGACACCACCATCTCTGCCTTCTCCATTTTAGAGAGCAGTTCAGCAAACCGGCCTGTAAGTGCTTCTATAGATTCACCATATGAGTAACTGAATCCTTGGAGTTCCTGCTCAAGCACCTCTCTCTTAGAAGCCATTTTTAAGATGTGATTTCTCAAAAATGTGATCTTTTAACTTCAACACAAGCCCAAAGCGAGAACCTGTGTACTCGCTAACTCAAACCCTTTGCAGGCGAAAGAACCCGTTTTCTGAACCGCACCTCAAAAATCTGTCAAAACCGTTATCACAAACAAACACACTTTTTTTTTATAATTAATAAACCCCTTTTTTAATTAGAATATAATATTTTTTTATTATTATAAAAGAATACTTATTATTATTATTATTTTATTATAATTAATGATAATGCAATGATGATTCAATGATTATTATAATTATTATTATAAAAAAATATTATTATTATATATTAAAACCTAAACGACGTCTGTATGTCTGTCTTCTTCGTTCAAAACCCACCGAACCCTAATTTCGAAAGATCAGCCGCAGTTACAACAACTACTACCCGTCTTCTTCAATTCGATTATCAACGACAACAGCGACAAAGGAGAACTACGAAGGAACGTTGAACGGAGGTGATCGGATGAACAGTGTCAGACAATACGACGATGAAGATTATGAACGGAGATAGTGGTGAAGGTGGTGGTTTGAAGATAATCGGAGAAGGTACGACGACGATGATACTGCGATGAATGTTACCGGAGTTGCAGGTTTCAATGATGCCGGATGTGATAAATGTTACCGGAGGTGATGAAGATCAAACGAGAATTTAACCACTCGAAAACAATAACTCCAAAACAGTGGTTGTGAGTCGAGACTGAATGTAGCTGGAATGGTGATGATCGGAGGTGGTGGTCGGACGTGAACAGTAATGAACGGAGAAGATGATCAGAATTGTCTTGTTCGTTGCAGGTGGGTAATGGCGATGGTGGTTTGTGGAGATGGTGACCGGATGAACAGTGATGTAGAGATGATGACGGAACGTTTGGGAAGATGATGAAATCTGGTGAGTGACTCGAGACCTTGATGATTGCGACTCGAAAACAAAACGAGATGATTCGAGATCGCGGTTGCGAGTCGAAACCAAACAGGATGAGCCGAAACTGATGATGGTTGCGAGTCGAAACAAAGGTGATTGAGGTTGCTACTCGAGACCGGTGATGATGATGTAACTTCGGAGTCGTAGTGTGGGTGTTCAATGAAATCTGTGACGATGATGGTTCTCGATGAATGATAATCGAAGTTGTAGTGGTGAACCGGAGTGATGATGACTGTGATGTTGTTATCGATAAACTTGCAAACCAACAGTGATGATAAACGGTGGTCGGAGAAGAACCGGTAGCCGGAGATTATGAAGACGGTGGTGGTCGCCGGAGTGTGCGGTGAACAACGGAGGGTGATAGAGGTTGTCGAAGGTTCTGATGTCGATCAAAGATGAAGATGATGTGCAGTGGTGTCGTGATCGGTTTACAGTGGACTCGAAGATAAAGATGATGATGATGAACTGTGAGACGGTTGCGAGTCGGAACGGTGGATGCGGTTGCGAGTCGGAACCGAGGTTGCGACTCGAGACTGCTCGTGATGAGGATGACTCGAGACCTGTGAAGAAGATGGGACTCGAGACCGTGAACTTGCTGCGACTCAGAATTCACGTGTGGAGAATAAAGTTATGTCAACTGAATTCACGTGAACTTTCCAAAAACATAGGAATTTTGAATCTTTTAAAAATTTAAAGATATTTCAAGAATTTTAAGATTTTAAAAGATTTAATTTTAACTTTTCAATAACACTTTCAAAAGAGATCAAGGAGCCAAAATATGTATTATTTTCTAACAAAACCAGATGAACACTTTGAATACCGCGAAGAACACGAAGAACACCAAACCAAAAATAACGAAATTCTTGAATCTTTGATATCACACCGAGCCTAGAAATAGGTTCTAAAGGCTCTGATACCACTTGTAAGTCCCGTGTAACCGGATCTTTCAATGATATCAAACAACACCAAGTTTGTGCGGAATCCAAACTTGATGTGATTCAAGAATAAATCAAAAAATATGAAAATACGAAGAACACAATACCGAATCACTTTCAAACTTGCACACGTTCTATTACTTGAATAAGCAAAACGTCTGGTACAAGTTGACACCAAGATCGCCTCTCTCTCTAGCTCTCTAGAATTTCTATATCAATGGAGGTTCCTAGAGGTTCAAACCCTAAAACAAGTTAAAAACTTGTTTATATACTCAACCAAGCCCACTTCCCTACATGGGCTTCCCTTGGGCCTGCTTGGCCCACATGGCCTAAAGCTTAGCCCAAGTGACCTATAAAGGTTCACATCCTAATGTAAACTAACCCGGTAAGGCCCAGCTCGTAACCATAGCTTATTGTATTAATTTGATGCGTCAGTCTCACACTTTAGGGCCTAACAGTTCTGGATATTCGTTGTTTAGGACCCATTTCTCCGGTTCGTTTGATGCCGAAGGTTTGACTACCTTTGTCGGTGGCTCGTCATCTACGTACATGACTTCTTTGCTTGAGTATAGAATTGCAATTCCGGTTTCTGTTGGAAATCCGCAGGCAGCATGTGGGATAGAAGTTATCATGCTAAATTCTCTTTGTGACCTTCTTCCGAGCAGAACATCATGGCGTGATGTTGCCGGCATGACCATGAAATTGACTGTGACTGTTCGTGAATGTTCGCCATCCGATAAAGTCACAGGGAAAGCTATTTGCCCTAATGGGAATACAGCTTCATTGCAGAATCCGGTGAGGGGAAAATCGACCGGTTCTAGACGTGCTTTATCATCTGGGTCAAGTTGTTTGAAACATTGCTCGTATATGATGTCCATCGAGCTTCCCGGATCTATAAACATATAGTCTGTCCGGTAATGGCCGAAGATGCCAGTAATAATTACTGGTCGCTCTTCCTGAGGGCCTCCAGGAACGACGGGAAATACGACTTGTTGTTCCCTCCAATGTTGGTCATGGCTTCGTTTATTTGGCCTTCTCGACGGACCTCCTTGAACCATGTTTATTTGTTTTGGTTTAACTTTCTGATAGCTGCTATTTCTGGATTGTGTATCAGCATTATGACTAGATTGGATGTCCCTCCAACAGGGTGTTGGTGGGTCCAATACTGCAGTGTTGATTCCTTCACAAGATCTGATGTTTGGGGACTCAGATCTGGCGATTTGCATAACGATTGTGTTTGAAGCAGCTTGGGATCTGTTGAACCAATGTTCTGGGGATTTTTCTCTGATTAGATCTGAGAAATTCTCCCCATCTGAATGACCATTATTTCTGTTTTCTCCCATGATTTCGTTAATCAGGGTGTTTTGTGTTGTAGAAACTTCGAACTCAGATCGGGGATCTGATGGGTGGGATAATGAATTCTCTGCCATGTGCAAAACAGAAAATGAAAAGAACTGAATCGAAACGAGATGAAAACTGAAAAATCAGAGTAATCGGTGGGCGCCAATGAAGAAACACTAGATAAATGGTCGGAACCGAGATATCTAGGGGGTTTGAATCCGCATAAAAGGGTTAGTGTCCTCTCGATTGATTCAGGTACAATTGATCTACTTCTCCGATAACTCTGCAAAAAAGAGCACCGTTAGCCTCGCCAAGGGGAGAAGAGGGTTCTCTCCTTGACCCGACTCCGGTGTGAGAATAAGTATTGGTTATGAAGAAGAAGAAGTATTTGAGAAGTGTGTGTAACTTGAATTCATACCTGGGTTCTTTCTCATATTTATAGCCGGGAGTCGTTTAGGCGGGAAAACCCGTTAGTGAAAAGTTGACGGAAGATGCTAACCCCGTAAGCGGTTACATTTCCTTCCGTCAATCTCCTTGATCCGACGTGAGAGCACAAGGATCGTGGTTTAGATCGAGGGTTGGGGATTTGCCACGTGTAAAGTGATCAAGTGGAGATTACTCTCCAATTGCATGCTTTCGTTGTGTTTTCAGGGACGCCTGAGATAGTGACACGTGTCCAGACGGTTATAACCGTCTTGGTGGTGCACGATTGTATTTCTTCTAGAAGATTACTGCTGTAATCTGGTGTGGCACCTTATCGTGTGGAGACCACTAAATAAATCCCAAGCATGGGTAAACAATATCCAAGTTTGGATTTTGGGCGGAAATGTCTAATGCGGGTTTTTTACCCTTTGCTTTGTGGGAAGAAGCGCAAGGATTTATGATTTCCCTTTGGTGCGCGAGTGTTGATGGTTGATTGCTCTCTAAGTCTTCCTTTTGTAAAACCAGTGTGCGGCCGCGCAAGGTAAGGAGAACTTTAAAGATGGGGTTGTGGTATGGTCCTAAGCCTTTATCATGAGGTTTTTGGGACCTTACCCCTTCAGTGCCATATCCTATAACGTCCTGGGGACAAGGCTATTTTTTACCATACCTGAATGTCCTTTGCGACAAGGCCTTCGTGCCATATAATCATTTATGTCTTTTATGACTAGGCTTTATGCCATATCTTCCACGTCCCTCGCGACAGACCTCTGTACCATATATATATGTGTATATATGTAATAAAAGTCCTGTAAGGCTAGCCTTCAAGCTATTCATAATCGTCCTTGTGATAAAGACAGATGTGGCATTGTAATCCTCTGTCAAACAGGCAATGGACTTGGTCCAAACCTTAAATGCCATTGATGGTTCTCTTGTGACCTGGGCAAAAACAATATTTGATATTCCTTCAAATAACATTCATTAGGAATGTTCGGAACATAATAGCCTATACGGTTTAAGGATGCCGTGGCTAATCTACGTCAGGCCATCAGGATGATGACTAATAATTGTTTAAGTTGGTGATTAGTACCAAGTTTCGAGTATGGAAAACTCGAATGAGGAAGACAACAGTCGCGATACTATTAGTACGACAAAAGGTAATAAAGCTACAAGCATAAACCTCAATATTAATGGAGTTAATCTCCAAGCTTTGGTTGACGCAGCAGTTAGAAAGGCCATGGAAAAGGTCATGAAAGAGTTCAAGGAGCCGAGTGCTACTCGCTCCAAATTTCATTCAAACCACATTTAATTGCTCATTGAAAAGAGCTTTGTTCACACTTCGAATGTGAAGGATGAACCAAGGGAGGAGGATAACTCCCAGGAGTCTAAGAAAAAAAGAAATAAGGGCTTAATAAGAATCAACATAAGTTCAGTAAGAAGCCTGTATGTAAGAACTGCCATAAAAGACACTGGGGACAGTGTCAAATAGATCAAAGACCAAAGCAGTATGGCATCTGCAAGGAACTGGTCATTAGTCCCATGAATATAGGGACATAAAGAATGCAGTCGGTGACGGCTATGGTGAAAAAGGCCAAATTAGAACTAGATGCCATAAAGCTGCCGAAGAAGGTGCAGCTAAGCTTGGAAAGGCTAAGAAAGGAAATGCCTGAACTCACCTGTTGAATGCCAAAAGGCAGTACATGATGTCATCAAGTACATTTCTTATCATTTACCAATGATAATTTATGCTAAGTGTCCTGTTCTTAATACAGGCAATAATAAGTCTTTCATAGACCATAAGCTTGGCAAACTTATAATGGTACTTATAAGAGCTCCAAGATGCTAAGTATAAGGTATAACTTACCAAGGAAACCTTAGTAACCGATTCTTCTATTATCGGCAAAGAATCTTCCTGAAAAATCTAAGAGTATTCTTCCTTCGAATAGAGTACAACAATATATGTTATTTTAACTATTTTCCTCATTGATTTTGTCAACTGCGAGTGCCAACTATGTATGATAAAAGTGCCATATGAGGATTGGCGTAACCTAGTGTGTCCCATAGATTGCTTCCATGCCTGATCAGTATGGAGGTTTAATGCATGGAACCACTGAGATATACCAATGGTCATATTGTACTAAAGTCAGCTAGTGGTATTCAAAGAAGATATCCACAATAAAAATGCCTAAGTAGGCTTCTCTACTTAAGGCATCCATGCACTCGTAAAGCAGATGTGTCATTTGCGTGGCACAAGCAACATTATGTGGATCGAGGTCGAAGATTGGAACTACCCCTATCATAGTTGGATAATTTGATTTCTTCTCAGTAGAACTACCCTGTTTTACCTCTTGAGAGGCAAGATGGAATTAGGATTTACATCCTATTAAGAGCTGTATCTATTACAGAAGCTCTATATCGGTTAGCATCAACGGAAATGGAAGAACTGAGGGCTAACCAGATGAGTTTATGAGAAAACTCTTGTACGGCCTAGCTCATTGTCTTAGGAGCTCCGACTATTATTGTTGATAAAGGAAAGCACGATGCAGTATGCTTGTGCATTGGTTATTGCAACCTAACTAGGAAACGATTGAGAATCGTTATTAGCTATCCGGGATCGTCGATTTGTTCGACTAACTATGAGGGTAGATGATTCCTTAAGATTGATTCGGGTAGTAGTTGGAATGACTATCTCACCTTAATTAAGTTCTCCTATAACCAATAGCATTATATAAGCATCAAGACTACTCCATTAGAGACCTTGTATGGGAGAATGTGATAACACCCGTTTGTCGGGCAGGAGTTGAGAAATCCCAATTATCAGAATTTGAGACTGTCCTAAAGGACGACAGATAAGATAATGTGAATCCGTAACCGTATGAAAGCTGCCAGTGATTGGCAAAGGAGCAATGCGAGCAAGGGGCGCAAATCTCTTAAAGTTCCAAGTAGGGAACAAGACTCTATTGAAATTACCAACATTAAAGGGTGTGATACGATTCAGTATAAAGAGCAAGCTGAGCCCTGGATATATAAGATTATTCGAAAGAATCAAATATGTTGGATTAGTACCCTATAAGAGGAGCTTAGTAGAATTCGCGATGAATTCCACATTGTGAGTTAAGGAACATCTAGCCAATGTGGCTAGCATTGTCACATGAAAATGTGCAGATGATAAAATTTTTGGATAATTAAGAAACCGGTATCGATTAAGGATCGACAGGTTAAGAAGCTCCGAAAAGAAGCATGTACCTATTGAATAGGTCATTTGGGATGACCATAAAGGACCCTAAAGTACTATGGAAGTTAAGTCCATTATACGACAGAAAGTACTTCCATCTTTTTGAGCAAATCTCGGGGTCGAGATTTCTTTTAAGGGGGTGAGGATGTAACACCTCGTAAAATCGTGTCCAATGATGTGTTGACACATGTAATAAACCCTAACAAAGTCAAACGTTGACTATGAGGGACTAATTCCGTCAAAATCGAAAACCTTGATTTTAAATGGACTGAAAGTGTCAACATGCTTAAACTAAGCCTCTGAGTGACCTTATACGGTGTCCGTATTCTCAAATGAGCCACTTGCTGGGCGAGAGGAGCCGTTTGCGTAATTATGAAAAAGTTTGCGCGTCGAAGGGTTAAAAGCGTCAACATGTTTAATTATACCTCTAAATAACCTTTTAACGAACCCGAAGCATTTTGATGTGCCATCATACTCTTGAGAATCCTTGATATGGGCTACATAGGGCTTTGATGCCATTAAATGATGATACGCGCAAGTTTGCACATTAAAGGGACCAATAGCGTCAATAAGCGAAACTACGCGTTCGAGTGACCTTTAAGAGAACCAGAGACTCCGTAATACTCGGTCACGTTCTCGGGAATCCCTATATGGGCTATGCAAGACTTTGATATCAATAAATGACATTACGCACAACTTTATGCGTTCAAGGGACTAAAAGCGTCAAAACTGCGAAAGTATGCATATTCGCGCATATCCTGCATTCTGACCATACCCGTACATCCATAAATGTTTTTAATCATTAAAATATTATATTTTAGTGATGGGAATGCAAAAATACCATCCGTCGTGAAATCTGGATTGTTTTCGCGTCCATTCGAGCGTTCGTCGTAATTAAGCGAAAAACGCGATCGTACAACCAATTTTAGTGATGGGAATGCAAAAATACCATATCCGTTCGCGTCCGTATGAAGGTTCCAGATACGAAAAATTTCTTGTTCCCCACACCAAGCAAGTTTAAACCATCAAATTGGATCTATGGGCTTATTGCCTGTTTGTAACACATATGGGGGCACCTGTAATCATCCTAAGAAGCCTCTAAACACCTGGAGTGATCTCCTAAATCCTCCTCAACTATAAATAGAAGTGTTCATCAACACTTTCATTTGCTCATTTCACCCATCCTTCTCTTCTCTCAAGTTCTGGAGCCTCCTGATCTCAAGTTCTGGAGCCTCCTAAATCCTCCTCAACTATAAGAAGCCTCTAGGACCTTTTGTAAGTGTCTTAGCCCCCTTCCTTAGTTCAGATTTTAGTTTAAGAACCGAAAAGTCAAGTTATCGTAATTTGACTTTGACTTTCGATTTATTCAAAAATGGTCCAGCCACTATCCGAATTAAAAGTGGTTATGTGACCATAGTTAGGTAGGTGATTAACCCTTAAAAGGGCACCTCCTAATTCCTTAGTTTGCTTAGTTAATTGTCGAGTCAAACTATTTAATTAAAAAGTGAAACTTGGCAGAAATGTAAATAATAATTAAAACCAATATTGCAAAGGTTATAAATTATATTTAACACTTTAATAACTTGGTAATTATTATTTAAACATGTTTAAATATGTTCAACCCGACAATTCTAAGTTTAGGGTCGATTCGCAACCAAAAGTCACGTAGTTTGACTTCTACATTGACTTTTGGTTATAAACCGAATTAGACTAACATGCTACTGATTTTAGGTTCCGTCATGATCATTAAATAATGTAGCATAACCCTCTGAGGTTATATTACACGATCATGCTATTAATCCGAGTCTTATGCAAGTTTCCGTAATTATGCCATACTTTGACCATTATGCCCTTTTTAGTAAAAACAAGATTTTTAGGAACCAATAAGTTTTAAAACTTAGGTACTGATATGTTAACATGTTTAACATATTAGATGTTACAAAACTGATCATAAACAAAGTTTGCGTATAATGTAGTAAATTATGCTTTAAAGTGACCAAAATGCCCTTTAGGTGCATAGATCGGTTTTAAGCATAACTCCTTATACCAAACTCATTGCCTACTGATTTAATATCATAATTAGGATAATTTGGGGATGTCAATTTAGATTATAAACTGAGTTTATGCACAAGTGCTTGTATTATGTTCTTAAAAGACGATAATGCCCTTATAACACACAAATTGGTTTTAAAACATGATTTTCTTACAAGACCTTTTTCCTACTGATATGTTATATTAAATAACATATTTTGGTCATATAAACCTGACCATAATATCAGTTTTCATAAAAGATCGCATACATCGTCATTTAGCGACTTAAACACCGTTTCGGCGCGTAGTATGGTTTTAAACCATAACTACCAACCAAGACTTGTTACCTAATTATTTTATAAATCATTTTAAATATATTTTTATAGTAGGTATATGTTATAAACTCAGATTCCCAAATTAGCCTTCAAAACTATGCGTGAAATTACCAAAATGCCCCTATGGAGCATAATTTGGTTTTAAACTATGAAACACACATATGTTTGATATCATACTAATATTATATCATAAATAAAGTGTGTTAAAAGAATGTTTATGATCGTAACATCAGATTGTACCCAAGTCCCTTTTATATGACCTAAAATGACCAAAACGCCCTTTCGGGGCATAGTTTGATTATAAACCTAAACGGGCATACAAGTTGATATCCCATTGATATTATAACTTTTTTAAAGTATATTGGAATATGGAACTTGTTCATGACCCATCTGGTTACTCGTTATCGCTTATACGCGTACGGTTAGACTTATATAACTAGTTTATGTAAGTTTGCCGAAATGGGTTTAACCTTATCAATTAAACTTCAAAATCTAGAATGTGTTTAGTTTACCCATATTATACAAGTATCCAAACTTGTCGGGTCTAAATCACATTCTATTCCGGTCATCGCTTAATCTAGCGTGTCATACCGTTTGAGATACTTTAAGCTAGTCGGTCTAAGTCTACGACTTAAATAAGACCGTTAGCATTCTGAATTGGTTATATATTACCATCACTCCAGACTAGAGCCACCCGGTAAAAGCTACCTGCATTTAGATAGATTGGATACAACTGAGTTTTTTTGCTGTGAATCAAGTATTAGCTCAGGTAAATACTTTTAACTTATTTTCCCTTATACGGGCTTGGGATATGGTATTATAATAATACCACTTAGTCGGGTATGAAATCATTTAATCGGATTGTGATTAATAAATTTTACATAACCCGTTTTAATCTGTCTTGTTTGATAACATAAACATTGGGGGTTAATTCGACCGTGTCCTGGATATCCTTGGCTCATTAAAGTTGAAAATGGCCACGACCTATGCACGGGGTGTAGGCATACACCTGACAGATGCAAATGCTAAATTATAAATAACCCACAAGTTGGGGATAACTCCTTCATGGGTTTTGTAAGTGGTGAGCCGGTTAATCATGACCGGCTTCCAAACCGGCCCCAATTGTAAGACAAACATGTAAAACTGTATACAAGATTTTATTAAAGATTGTCCCAAGTTATAAATGGTTTGTGCCATGTGCACTTAAATCAATTTTCATAAACTCTTTTCAAAAGAGATAGTTAATTGTATTTACCAGTGAAAACTGACGTATTTTCCAAAGACTAAGTGGCAGGTACTACTCGTAATAGGCTGGGAGATTGCTCGGTGTCGAAATAGAGGATCTTGCAAATCCTTAAAGATGCCTTAAAGTCTGCTAAACTTCATTTTATACATTCTGTAAAAATCCACCTGTGGATTTGATATTACAGGCTCGTCTATAATAAATACTTTGATATTTTCAGACATTTGGGTTTGTAATAATATTTTATATTCCAAGACTTCCGCTGTGCTATTCTGTGTATGTTTGACCATGATGATATCAACTACGACACGATACTCCCCACCGGGCCCACCGGTAATATGTGGAAATATCGGGGTGTGACACGAGTCTTCGTGAACTCTTTAAAACATGTTGTGGATTGTAATTTAGATTTGAAGTCTGCGTTCCAAAAAAAATTATGTTGTAGTGTTTTCAAACTTAATTTATGGATGAACATCGAATTGCTTTATCATATAGTGTTGTTACGATTGTATGCAATGGTATTAAGAAGTCACACCATAATCGCGCTTCCGCAAAATTCAGGGTGTGACAATGGTTCTTCTATTTTCCTCGAACATGTCCATAAGATACAACCCCCCTTGGCATTTACCCGCTCCAATCAAGCTCATCGTACGCAACCCCTGCATGACAAAAAAAAAATCAGGAAAGAAGGTTACAGCACACTGTAGATCTTTACATAGTCGACTAACAAAAGGGAGATTGTATTTAAAATTTGGGACATAAAGGACTTCTTTTATTTTCGCTCCCCCTGGAAGCGAAAGTTCACCTCTCCCCTCAACGGGAACGGCATTACCGTTTGGTATGACAACTGGTGCCTCATTTAATGTTCTTTTCTTATTTACAAGTAGGGTGGGTTGGTGAGTTATGTACTCAGTGCAACCTGAGTCAACAACCCACACACCCTCCCTATCTGCCATGTTAGCCTTCGGTTTCGTTTCAACATTGTCATTGGATCCACATGCAGAGAAGAGTCTCAAAAGAATTTGGTATTGCTCGTTGTTTAGACCGGGTATAGGGCTGGCTCCGGTATCAACGCAAGACGCCTTTGGTTTCGTTTTTTCACCTTTCTTTCCGGGCCACCAATCTGGAAAACCTATCAATTTGAAGCAACCTTCTCGTTTGTGACCACCCTTCCCACAAAAACTGCACTGATCGTTTTCTTTGTCTTCCTTGGCTTGCCTGATGGCGCTTTTCTCTTTTGACTGCTCATAATTACCTTCACGTTTCTCATAGGCGTTGTACGCAGCGGATTCTGACGTGGCTCGGTTTTCATTGGTTATCATCCTGTGCCTCTCGTCTTTCGCCACCATGTTTCAGATCGACAATAAGGAAATCGTAATCGTGAGATTAGAACCACTCTGATACCATCTAGAGATCGATGGCCAGAGAAGGTTTTGAGTTTTCATATATTTTGTTATGTCTCAATTACAATCGTAGAAGAACATTAAAAAAGATGGATCTTAAAATTAAGCAGCTAAACATAGGAACTAGATATTTGATTAACCCAAGAAATAAGGAGAGGATATTGACTAAATTAAATTAGTTCCAATACACAGTGTATTTAGATTTATTTTTCTAAAGCTAACGAATAACGAGTACATGTTATTAGAGAAAAACCAATTTAATTGTTAAATAAAAATATTATTAAAAAGTTAAAAAAAAACAACAAACAATTCTTCTCCGTGGAGATCCCCACGGCAGTGAACCACGTGGGGAGGGGCGTGGTGTTCCCCATAGCCACGGTGACAACTAGACCATGGCACATGGGCATGGAACCATACTGCACAATCTTAGACTATTTGCAATATGAAGCTGTCACATAAATTATAATGGTTAGAAGATTTTGAAGTGTGAGACAGCTTGAATAATTGAAGAAGTCAGAAACAGAATTTAATTAGGATGTGAGGTTTATGGTTGAGATTTGCTTTTTATAACAATAGTACTTATCATTATCAATATATTAAAAGCAATAATAAAAACCAGTATACACACTACATAGGGCACCTGTCATTAATCATTTATTGGGTTTCTTTGTTTTAATGTTTTTTTTAATCATTGGTAGTATTGTTTTGACACTAGCTAGTGAAAAACCTTGCATATATGTTGAGAAGAAAGTAAAGATGCAAGAATGTTATAAAATCCCTTAATTAGTTTTAGCTAGTGTTGAAAGAATGGCTATGCGCTAGTCGGTGGGGTAGCGACTAGCAATTAATCAGAAATAATCGTATTGGGAATTTTATATGTAATTTTTAGTTATATATATACAAACACATTTTTATATGTAATTTTTTAAAATAGACATGTTTTAACCCATCATTTACCCATTTTTAAGTAATTAGCGGGAATTTATAAGGTTTTGTCGAAATTTGGTCGGAATTCGGCCAAAATTTGGCCAGAATAGGACTGCCATTGACCACCTAGCGAATAATCGGCCATTAATCGGTGAACTTTCGATTAGTGATTAATCGGCGACTAATCGAGACTAATCGGCGACTAATCCAGACTTTTACAACCATGGTTTTAGCAAAATCAGCTCATGGTCTCTTGGTCTTGTGAATGTTTATCTCCATTAAAGTGGTGTGAGTTCGAGTCTTACAACATGAACAATAGGTGGATTTCAGGAGAAGTGTGTGTTTTCCGTTCAAGAAAAAAGAAAAACTTGTAGCAAAATCAAACTATCAAAAGATTATTACATAAAAGTGGAAATGTTAATTGTTATCCAACATATTCTTGTTGATATATATCTTGGAACCAATGGAGGAAATGTCAAGTGTTATCCGACATATTTCTGCTGATATCATGACTTTGAATTCAAACAGCGATCTTCATTAACATCTTCATTTCAAACAGTGATTTTGCCTGCAACTGGAATGTTGTCATAACTTTGGCAGAAGTAAGGTAGAAGTTCGCTGTTTCAAACAGCGATCTACCTAGAAGTGAAAGTTTTCCCAGACCACTTATAAGCACTCTTTCCTTGTTCAAGTACTCCGTTTATGCAAAATTTTCAAAAATTCAGATCCAGATGGCTTGTTTGTATATATTTATTTAACTTTATTTTTAATTAATAGGTTATACAGTATTTAAGAGGTATACAAGCTCAAGTTGGTCCCATCTAGAAACATCAATTATTGAGACGAAGTGAAATTATATACGTAAAATGACTTGTTTAACCCACATGTAAATCTAATAATTTGTTTTAAGTTAGAAGAAGAAAACATATTAGATGAGGTGAATTCGTAAACTTGTTTAACTCTCAGCATATTTCTAAAATTTACCGGTTCAAAGGTAACCTTTTAATTAAATCATTAAGAAACAACCAACCAGCACTTGGTAAATAAATGACTATACATGGCATTATAGCCTAGTGGCATCTTAGGGGGTGGGATAAGGCTTAGGGACCATTAGGTCATCGGTTCAAATCCAACAAATGGTTTTTTCTTTCAAATTTATTGGGTTTCTTCCTGAATTGGTATATAGGCATTATAGCCTAGTGGAGATGGATATGATCGGGTGGTTCCACTCGTGACACGATAATACTCCAGTGATGCAAGTTTGAAGTTTAAAAAACAGTAAATAAATGACTGGTTCATGCTACTACGCAAGTTGATTTAAATATATAAATTATATCCAAATTCATCGATTCAACAAGGTGATTGTCACCTTTAGTCCCATCTCGTCAAGTGAATACACTTCTAAAGGCCCTTTTTGTCTTTATAATAAGTTAACAAACGTTATCCCATATAAATGAATATGGATGATTCTCGGAATTTATGATTTTTTTATATAATGAAAACTAAAATACTCATTATTATTATTAATATTAATATTAATATTATTATTATTATTATTATTATTATTATTATTACTATTATTATTACTATATATTACTATATATTACTAAATGAATTGAAATGAATAGTTATTTTAATTAGGGGTGCAAATGAGCCGAGCAGAGCCGGGCCCGAGCTCCACCAGGCTCGAGCTTGAGCTCGTTTAACGTATGAAAGCTCGAGCTCGTATGAAAGCTCAAGCTCGGCTCGACTTGAGCTTTATTTCTAAAGCTCGAGTTCGGCTCGAAGGTAATTTCTCAAGCTCGAGCTCGGCTCGGGCTCGACTCGTTTAGTATTTATTAATTAACTTATATTAATTATAATTATTATTATACATATAATTTAGTTATTTTTTATATTTATATAAATGGTAATTATTATTATATAAATATATGTTTAATATATTAATAAAAAAATATATAAATAGAAAGCTCGTTTAGGCTCGCGAGCCGGCTTGAGCTCGATAAGCGAAGCTCGGGCTCGGGCTCGTTTACTAAATGAGCTTGTTTTTAGGCTCGAGCTCGTTTAAGCTCGGCTCGTTCGAGCTTTTTTTCGAGCCGAGCTCGAGTAGCTCGCGAGTAACTCGGCTCGTTTGCACCCCTAATTTTAATATTCTAATAATATATAGTTTTTTTTAATACTTTTATTATTTTAATATTATAATAATAGTTATTTCCTTTACTTTTTAGTTTTTAACTTTAGTCATTTTTTTAATATCAGGGGTTGGAATAAACTTGTTGTCAACCGGTATCGAATCAGTACTGGAATCGAAAATACCGGGACAGTCCTGTTCGGTATCAGTACATGAAGGTAAAAACCAGCACTAATGCATAAAACACCAAAAGTTGGTGCCGAATTGATATTGGAAATCTTTTGGTTCAGGAAATTCAGTGCTGCTACCCGGTACCATTTGCCCATCCCTGATTACGGTTACCGTACGAACAACGATATCGTACAACTTTTTTTGTTGATTTTCTTCAACTTTTAATTTTTTTTTTAGTTTCAGGGGTAGGGATGAGCTCGGTGCCAATCGATACAGAATCGGTACTGATACCGAAACGGTAGTGAACCGGTACCAGAAACGCCAAAAGTCAGTACCGAATTGGTACTTAAGATCTTTCGGTTCGGTAAATTTGGTACTGGTACCCAAAACAGTTTGCTCATCTCTGACCACGGGTTTCATACGAACAATATCGTTACGATACAACTTTTTTTGTTGATTTTCTTTCGGTTATCTTTTAGTGTTTTTTTTCTACATTTTCTTTTTATTATTGTGAGAAGTTCCGTTTGCAACATGCTCGTAATGATTTTAAAACACATGTAAACACAGACTAAATAACAAAAGAAATTCGCCGGAACACGGCGAACTTCTTTAAACCTACTTTGATTTGAATATAATTTGTTTTAAAAAAACAATCATTTGTGTTGACCCATGTAGCAAATATTTTCTATAATTTATGATTTGTTTCAGCAAAAGAAACTCATATAAACACACTACTACGGTTAGAAATTTAGAAATTAAAAAACTCATGGCATGTATGAAACTATGAATACACATTATATTACTTCAAAGTTCAAAAACACAAGTCTCTTCAACAAATTTTTCACAGTTGACCATCTCAAAAGTCAAAATTAAGGGTTACAATTTAACCACTACTAATTAGCAAGTATTTCCCATATCAAATCCAAATCATAAGAAGGCATTCCGGCAAGAGACCAACCACCGGTCTCCGCCTCCTCAACCCCTGCAGCCGTCAACTCACCGGAAACCGAACAACCCGACGAACAATTCTCCCCCTTCCAAAACCCGTCTTCCGAAACACTACCCGACCCTGTATCACTCCCACTACAACTCTCTCCACCACCCGACACACTCCCAACCCCCGTAATAAAAATTCCTGAATCCGCCACTGATGACACTGCTTTAACCTTTTCTCTCTCCGACCTTTTTTTAGTTTTCTCTCTCTTAATTTTTTGTAAAATGGCCTCAATTTTATTATCCACCGCGATCCTCACACCACTCAACTTCCGCTCATCTCCGACCAACCCTGCCGGAAAATTCACCCGCGCGTATTCCCCGCGTAACTTATACGCAGCTCGATCATACGCGTAGGCCGCCATCTCCGGCGACTCATACGTCCCTAACCACACCCTCATCCTGTTCTGCGGCAGCCGAATTTCCGCTACCCATTTCCCCCATTGCCTCTGCCTCACTCCTCTGTACGATTTCTTCTTCGATTGCTGATTGAACCCTGTTGAAGAATTTGAGTCAAAATTGGTTGATAAATTTTGGGAATTTGTAGAATTTGAGAAATTTGGGAAATTGAGGATGAAATCTCTCTGTTTTAGATAAACAGAGGACCCTGTTGCTGATAATTCCCCTGTTTTTGAAGATGAGGAACAGAGTGAGAAAATTGAATCCAGAGTGCTTTGATTTCCGCCTGTTAGGATCAAATTCGATAGCGAAGATCGAACAGAATCGCTGATTGAAGGAGTTACAAAAGGATTGGTGGTGTTTTCTTGCATGATTTTTGGAGAAGATGAAAACAGGGGAAGATAGGGTGCTCTGTTTTGGCTTTGAAGTTATTGATGGAGGAGAAGAGTTGAGTTGAGTTGAATAATGATTTAGGAGAGGAGACTGGATTTGTTTTAGTATTTTATTTGGATGTTTACAAGTGGTATTTATAGGCACTTTTGTTTTTGTGATGAATTATTTTCAATTTGGAATTTCATGAAAATGGCTTCAAAATGGAAATGACATTTCTACCCTTGAATGAATATAACGTTTAACAAACACTCATGTTGGATTTATGTTGTGGAGGTATATATTAATAATTAATAAGTTGAATAAATTATCATAATTTTTTTAATACATTGTAAGAAAAAGTTAAGTGAGAAAAAATCATTGGAGATGGAAAAAAAATATTTTGTTTATCTTTTAATTGGTATGTTTATTTATTTGTTGGTTTATTTACATAGTCGAAAAATAATTTAAAATTGTTGGCCTGACTGATCATTGGCGGTTTTAAAAAGCAATAAGACAGGTGCTGTTTGTTTTTTCTGCGGGAAAAAGGTCTGCAGTCTGCGGACCACATCTGCAGGAGAAGAGGTGGACCAAATGTCTGCAGTCTGCAAGGAGAAGATGGTTTGTTTTTTTTATTCTACAAAAGATCTTCTCAACACACACTTTACACACACATCTGTCTGATCTCTCTCTCCCTCCCTCTACCACCACAACCACTGTCCACCTCCACCACCACAACCACCGTCCCCCCCACTTCAGCCACCACCCAATCGAAACCCTAATTTCACCACAACCAAGCACCACCACTTCAGTCACCACCCAACCAAAACCCTAATTTCGATTTGTGGGTTTCGATTCAAGCACCACCACCGATCTCTCTCTCTCTCTCTACGGTATCTCTCTCACTCTCTCTCTCTACGGTATCTCTCTCACCGATATTGATTTGGGGGTTTTGGTTCGATTTGGGGTTTTTGGGTAGGGATGTGGTGGTGGAGGTGGTGGCAGGGATGTGGTGGTGGAGGTGGTGGAAGAAGAGGTCTGCCAAGAAGAGGTTCCAAGAAGACATGGAATCATGTCTGTGTGGTGAAGAGGTCTCGCAGACCTTTTTTAATGAAAGGTCTGCGAGAAAACAAATAAGCTGCGGACTCCAAACCTCTGCGCGGCGCAGGCATAAGTGGCCAGAAGTGCTTCTGGCCTAAAAACAAACACCACCTAAGGGGATGGTCCTCCACACCCTTGGGTAGTCCCCAAGGGGATGGTCCTCCATCCATGCTGACGTGACGCCTACGTGGCGGATAGTCCCCAAAGAGACTACACTTTGTTCCCGAGTCTCATTTAACAGGGGGAGGGGGAAAATAAATGAAAATATGAAAAACCATGTTCCCGAGTTTCATTTAACAGAGGGAGGGGAGGGAAAAGGGAAGAAAATATGACAAAATATGACCATATATTCATTCTCCCAAATTGGAGAGATTAGGAGAGAAAATTTTCTTTCTCCTCCCGTTGTTAAATGAGACTCGGGAACATAATGTACCCAAACCACACCCCATGGTCTAATATTTCACCATATTATCATAACACTTTAAAACGCGATAATATTTCACCATATTATCATAACACAATAATAGATTACCTAAAAGTTTGTTTAGTGGTTAAACTTGGAAAAAGTAAAGCTTGATGGTCAAAGCCATATCTGCTTTTGGAAAATATCATCAACTTTTTACACCGTCACATGCAGTTTATACTAATGTCAAATAATTTTTTATTTCACTTAAAAGGCATGTATCAAAAGTTGTATAGCTAGTTGTTTAATTGGTGAAAGTCAACATGATGCTATTTTGGACACGTATTGCATTGATCATTGATAAAAATTACATTAAAAAAAGTCACTTTATGGCAGGAGTATTAAATCAAGAGTTAAATGTATAGTTGGTACCTTTTGGTTTGTGAAAATTGAGACTTATCTTAATGGTTTAGTAATTACAGAGTTGATTCTAATAGTTGTAATTTTTACACTCGGTTGGTCCTTATCACTAATATTTGTCATTTTTTTTCAGTTAAGTGTGTGTGAAATTACTATATTACCCATGAACAATTTAAAAAATAAAAAGATAAATAAAGAAGATAGGGGCCCACTACTCATCTTCTTCATTACCCCTGTTTCTTTCTCCCTTTCAAAAACTCAGCCACCACCTCCTCCTTCAGAACCTGCAACCACCTCCACCACCACCACCTTCGCCATCTGATCAACACCACTTTCACAAACCACCTCCACATCTCCACCTTCACAAATTAAACCCACCTCCAATGGAAGCATCTCCGGTGACTGTTCCAATCTCTGGCGATTAAATATTCAACTGTTCCAATCGTGATTAATCGGCCACCGATTTCTTGTTTCGGCCACCAGTTTCTGTTGGTACTCCGGTCACCAACCTCCGTAGATCCACCGCCGATTGACACACCGTCGTCACCAACCTCAGCACCACCGACATTTACTGCTGGTGATTAGTCGTCGCTGGAGTTTGGAACAGTCGCCGGAGATACTTCCATTGGTGGTTGGGATATTATTGGAAGTGGGTTCAATTTGTGAAGGTGGTGGTGGTGTGTGAAGGTGGAGACGTGGATGTGGTTTGTGAAAGTGGTGTTGATCAGATTGCGAAGGTGGTGGAGGCGGAGGTGGTTGCAGGTTGTGAAGGAGGAGGTGGTGGCTGAGTTTATGAAAAGGAGAGAGAGATAAGGGTGATGAAGAAGATGAGTAGTGGGCCCCTATCTCCTTTATATTTTTTTTATTTTTTTAATTGTTCATGGGTAATATAGTAATTTCACATGTACTTAACTGAAAAAACTAACAAAGGTTAGTGATAAGGACCACCCGAGTGCAAAAATTACAACTATTAGGACAAACTATGTAATTAGTGAATCATTGAGATCAAGTTTGCAATTTTCGCAAACCACAGGGACCAACCAGACATTTAACTCTTAAATCAATGTTGTTATGGAGGGCGGGTTGTACCCGGTACCCTTTAGAGTATAGGTATCCGATCAAGTATACCACCGCCGACAGTATATGTGTCGTTAGCAAACACAACTTCACACAAGGTAGTCAAATTTGCTTGACTTTAGGGTTAGTTATCAAATAGGTTCCGAAGGGCACCCCTTGTGGAGATGATGTGTCAGTTGTTGATTTGGTGGTGAAAGAGTAGTTATGTAACACCCCGTGTTTCGAAAGTCAAAGTCAAAGTCAAGATTGAAGTCAAAGGAAGAAAAGATTGTTAATTGCGATCTGCCACTCCTTGCTCAATTCCTGTTTGACTTATTTGACTTATAGATAATCTATTTTATTTATTGCATTTTTTGTATTATGTGGAGTACTTGTTAATAATGGAGGTTTACTCGCTATTTATCGCATGTTTTATCGCTTATTCGCTTATTGCATCGCAATCGCAACCCGAATTATGCGTTCTGGATATTGTTTTACGTATGTGTGCTATTTATGTGTTACTTGTGTGTGTTTATTTATGTTTATGTTGTGGTGATTAATCGAAACGCTATCACAATCGAATCGCAGACGCTAAACGCAAGTTATTTAGGATGATTGTATGTTAGATATAGTAGTTGGTATTAATGAGAAACTCTATCGCATCGCAACGCTCAACACGCGAATCGAAACAGCAAAACTCGTCGCGCCGAACACTCAAATCGAGTGGCCACCCAATTGAGTTGCCACCCGATCGGGCTGCCACCCGATCGACCAGCCACTTTCCCCACTTTCCATTTTGGGAAACCCTATAAATACCCTTCATATGTCACATCACTTGATGTGACAGCTCCCACTCGACCGAGCCGCACTCTCAAGCTTCTTTCTCTCGATTTCTCTCAAATCTTGTAAGTTTTCAACCTAAATCTTGTACTTTCATGATCTACACGCACTCCTACACCTTTCTATCTTTTGAATCTTAACTTTTAACCGTGAAATCAATGGATTTGAGGTGTTCTAGGGTGATGTCATCATGGGGTTCTTATGAACTTCATGTTTTGGCTTTAATCCACCAAGACCAACTTAGATCTGGCCGATTTCCACATGAATAAACAAAGATCTTGCACAGATCTGAACATAATCATGGTGAAAAGGATTGAAAGATGGTTTCTAACTTTCTTTCAGCTCTTTTACACTCAATGTACTCAAAACCGATAGAATCGGAGCTTGTTCTGATCTTCTACTCTTTCTTAGTGATGTGTCGGTTCAAGATCTGAGTTCTATCAACGAGACAACCGACCTCGGGTTAAAACACGAACCACCGTCTCGAACAGCTGACCGACCGGACTAGGGTGATTCCTACCCGATCGGGTCACCTGAGCGTTGATAAGGTTCTGTTGTTTGGCACGTTGTCACTCCGTCTCGAGAAAACGCAAAACTTTCAAACAAACAAGTGTCAAGACGATCAGGCCTTCGGGACGGATTGCCGTCCGATCGGCTTGCACTTGATCCCACACTTAAACTATACTTCAAACTTTCAAGGGTTTTGGACACCGAACGGATTGCCGTCCGATCGGGTTGCCACCCGATCGAACGACCACACGACCCTGTGATGTTCTGAACTCAACACTTAAACAATTTTCAACATGATCATGACAAACGGATTGCCACTTGATCGGATTGCAATCCGTTCGAGTGACAAACTGCTGTGAACTTGTTCTCACTAAGTGTCCAACCTATCAAATCACATCACATCAACACACAACGTAACACTATTTATACGCTGACCGCTATTGCATGCTACGTGTTTTTTATGAATGCTTGTATGTTATGTTAACACAGTGATTGTTACCTGGCACCTTAGCAACGATATTACTATAGTTTGGACTCAGCACCTGTCGTGGACAGGGGTTGTTAAGGGCTTTACTTCACGTGTCCCAGTGGGGATATGTGTTGCGCATTCTACAACTCGCAGTCACGTCTGTGCATAATCTCTGTCGATAACCTACTTGCCTTCACTTTATACATGTTACATGCTGGTTACGCGTAAACTATGTTCGAACTCTATTATATTATATCAAACTTGTATGCTCACCTTTACATTTTATGTATTGACCTTTATTTTAACGTATGTGACAGGTGTTTGAGATGCTTAGGACGCTGTGCTTTTGCTTGCTTTTCATGGAATTCAGTAGGGTTGAGAGTCTAGAAACAAAGACAATTTATTTATGTTTGAAATCTGAGTTGTTGGAACAGAACTACTTGTCTTGATTTTGTCTGTAATAACTATGCTACTTATTATGTCATGGTATGGGACGTGATGCTTTAAATAATTGGCAATCGTAGTTGTTATGGAAACTTCTGGACAATCTGTTTTGTCACACCCCGACCACGTAGAACATACAAAACGTGGCGGAAACGTCAGGGAGTGTTGTAACAGAATTAATTGTTTCAAATCCATGGCAATTGAAGTTTCGTTTTATTAATCAAACATGAGAGTTTACATTGTTTTAAACAAGAAACAAAGAGTACATAACATAAATTAACTAGTTCTTGTCTCGTTTTAAGTCACTAAGGCACAAGTCCGCCTAAGTATGTCTTGATAAGTCCTATGCATCATCTCCTGAAAAACACATGTGAAAATAGGTACGTCAGCATAAAAATGCCTGTGAGATACATAGGTTTTGTGAAAACAGAATTCATGACTTATGTTTGAGAAAGATGTTTAGTCATGAACCTTGTAATTTGCTTTGTCTTGTAAATCATTTGAAAAATGATAAGATCAGATGATATGTGTAAATAAGAGAATAATGTATGGCTAAATGAATAACCATGTAAAATGGGGTTGTATAAGATAAGTTGTTTGTAAAACAATGTCTTGTGAAAAGTATGTTATTTGTATAAAATGTTATATGTCTCAAATTGAAATGGTTCAAATAACGCTACGATATGTAATACCATACAGACACTTATATATAGGAAGTACCAGCGGCGTATCCACCATGCTTGTATCATATTACACACGCATCGTTACTTAAATCACTTACTCAAACCAAACCACCAAGATGTAATGTTTAATAATTGTAGAAATTTTTATGTATAGTCAAATGTGTATTGTCAAATGTAAATCAGGTCAACAGATACAAATGGTTCACACGGTTCAACAGTTACAGATGATTCACATGGTTCAACAGTTACAAACGGTTCATATAATCAAATGGTTACGACGGTTCACATAGTCAAATAGTTACAACGGTTCAAAATGTAGTATAATGTGTTCATATGCTGGATGAGCATATGCAACAGAAATGCAATGTAAAACAATGTACTAAGTATGCACACAATGGACATACATAGCATGAAATGTAATGTAGAACGATGTACTAAGTACGCACACAATGGGCATACATAGCATGTAATGTAAAACGATGTACTAAGTATGCACACAATGGGCATACATATCATGTAATGTAATGAAATCATGTACTATAATGTACTAACGAACATAGCAGGTATATGATGTGAAAACAGGAAAGCATGAAAGTAACAAGTAGGCACATGTGTTTCACCCCAAAACAGTTTGGAAAACAGTAAAAGAGGGGTCTATGTACTCACTTAAGATTGCTTAGTAGTCCTTGAGTAACAACCAAACAATGCTAGAGATCTCGGAATCGAACGGCACCTAATATAGGTAACTATGTTAACAAACAGGACCTAAATCGGAGGATTTAGATAGAATGAGGGTTCGTAAACCAAACGAGTATGGAGACTCATGTAATATGGTTTAACAAAGCCTACATACTAAAAGAAACCTAACATAAGTGCTTACTACCCATTACAACCCGTTTAGGTAGTTTATGCTACTTTAACGCGTCGTTCGCGTGAAACGCGTTCGGAACGCCTAACTAGTCCTATGACAAGTAAAATATGCCTTAACACATCTAATATTGTTACCAAATCAGTTTAGATACCAAAAGTTATGTTACATATGCTTAAAATGAATTTTGGCGTAAAAAAGGGCATTTTGGTAATTTACCTAAGACATATAAACTACCTATCATACAACTACTCAAACGATGTGACCGTAGGGTATAACCTCGGAAGGTTTTTCCCTACCTACTATGGTCACCTAATGTGTTTGGTCAGATCCTAATGATCGACCAAATGGGTCGGGTTCGAAGGTATAAGCGATTTATGAGATCGCTTACCCTTACGACCCTAGACAACGTGGTAATCAGTAGGCATAGTCCCAAGGGACTATAACCATCGTGATTACAATTACGTTGCGAAGTTCAAACGAACTTCGCATTGACCATAATCTGGTCAACGCAGAAAGTCAAACAAAGTTTGACTTTCGGACTCGAAAAGCAATAAAAGAACGAAGGAATACTTACGAAGGGTCCCCGAATGCTAATCTCGATCCAAGTAACTCAGGTATGAAACAATGGTTTCAACTTAGAGTTTCTCAAATCAAAATTCTTGTGGGTTTTGCAAATGAAGGCATGGGGTATTTATAGGATTTCCCGAACCGTTAGGATCGTTTCTTGGAAAAAGTGCTTCAATATTGGCCATACACTTGCACCCATGGTATTGTAATACCATGTGCACATCAAACCAGCCCATAGTATTGCCCAAAACCATGTGCAAAGGTGGTATAGGCCAGATTCAATGTTTCTGCACAGAAAGTTTCAAAAATGGCAAATTTGGTCCCTATAGTGTAATAAGGCCTTTTCCGACGCGTTTAAGGCCCGTTAACCCCATTTCAAAGCTCTAAAATGAAGTTAAAGTAAAGGGAACTTAAAATTTTCTAAAAAATATCTCGGATGTCGGTTCGTTTAGCCGTATGGGTGCGTTGTTCGGCTAATTACGACGGAATGCGCATAAGCGCGAAAAACGATCCAAATGACGTGACGAATGGATTTTTCTTATGCCAAATACTAAAATAAAATGTTTTAGTGCTTACATAAATTTTTGGATGTCCGGGTGTATTCAGAATGTAAGTTATGCACGAAAGTGTAAACTTGTGCACTTTTTGACGCTTTTAGTCCCTGAATGACCCAAAAGTTTATTTTAGCACACCGAACCCCTCAAAGCCTATTTCTATGCTATATAAAGGATATTTAAGGTGTGTTTAACTTATGGTCATGTTCCGGAATGTCTGTTACAGTTCAGATTGGCATACTTTCGCAGTTTGTCAACTTTAGTCCCTGTAAGCGATTTAACTTGTTTTTGCCATACCAAAGCCTTTAAAACTTATTTCTAAGTTATGTAAAGGTTATTTAAGGTATGTTAAGCCTATTTCACTATTCCAGAGTCTTTGTTTCATTAAACTGGATATATTTACGCATCAGTGCGCGTATAACCTTCCAGAAAGTGATTTAGAGCTTGTAATCGAACAAGAATTGATATGTGTAAAAGATACACATATTTATACAGATCCCAAGTATGAAATACAATATTTCATTGGTTTGGTATTTGTTTGATGGTCGCAGTGACACAGGTGTCACAGTCTCCCCTACTTAAGGAAATTTCGTCCCGAAATTTATTCGTAGGAGTCTATTTGTGACTTTGTGTCAAATAACCACCAGAGATATGTAAAGCATAATTTTGTTATTTTCCTCAACGGATACTTTTCAGAATCAAAAATGAACGAACGGGGTCATTTTCTTCAACGGGTTCTTCGGAAATGGAAAATAAAGGATTTTTAACTAAACGGATATACATTTCCCTCAACGGATATTCTTCAGAAGTGAAAACGAATGGATGATTCATTCTTCCTCAACGGGTCCTTCGTCAGAAACGGGAATGAAGGAATAATCCACGGATATTCATTTCTCTCAATGGATATTCTTCAGAACGAAAATGAACAAACGGGGTCATTTTCCTCGACGGTTATTCTTCAGAATTTGAATTGAAGAAATAATCAACGGATATTCATTTCCTCAACGGATAATCTTCAGAAACGAAAATGAACTAACGGGGTCATTTTCAACGGTTGCTTCCTCAGGTACGGAAATGAAAGATTTAACAACGGATAATCATTTCCTCAACGGATAATCTTCAGAAACGAAAATGAACTAACGGAGTCATTTTCAACGGTTGCTTCCTCAGGTACGGAAATGAAAGATTTAACAACGGATATTCATTTCCTCAACGGATAATCTTCAGAAATGAAAATGAACTTACGGAGTCATTTTCAACGGTTGCTTCCTCAGAGTTGGAAATGAAGGATAAACGGATATTCTTTTCCTCAACGGATATTCCTCAGAAGTGAAAAATAAATAGCTAGTTCATTTTTCCTCAACGGATGCTTCATCAGAATTGGAAATGAATTGGGTTAACTTAGATACATGATAGAACTTGCTGTGATTTCTGTGCACTAAATTCCATAATTATGTATGCATCCATAATTACGTAATTCCTTGCACAGTCCGCACAGTTCGTTTTGTAATGTTGTGGGGAAGGATATCAAACTTGTGATGAGGGTGACTAGACTACCATAGGGTCCTTTTAATTAGATCGACAGAGGATCTTCTTAATTACGCCACCAAGGAGTCCTTTCATCTATATCATCACATAATATTCCTAACCAGATTTTTGGATCGATCAGTTTAACTAGACCACTAAAGGGGTCTAATTATCTTTTAATTAGATCGACAGAGGATCTTCTTAATTAGGCCACCAAGGAGTCCTTTCATCTATATCATCACATAATATTCCTAACCAGATTTTTGGATCGATCAGTTTAACTAGACCACTAAAGGGGTCTAATTATGAAGTAGTACTTTATAATCCAAGGGACTTAACTACAGCGTAGAAGTCCATTAAGGATTTTAGGTAGTACCTTTGGGTATCCTACTATGAATCTCTTGTACAAGGATATGCAAGATTCTACGAGGATTTGGATAACATAATTTGAATCATATGACATATAAAAGGGAACACATAAGCAAATAATTGTTTAATTGTTATTATCTTGTTATTGATTGCTATTAACTTGGCACCTCGTACTTCGTTTCTCTTGGAAGAAACGGGTACTTAGGATTTTCGTGGAAAACGCAAGAGATCATACAATGGAAGAAATTTGGGGGTAGTCTGTTCTTCAAGGAATATGGTTCCTTGATTGTTGGTATTGTAGAGGATATGTTTATACATGCAACCACATAAACATATTAAAATGTAAATGAAAGATTTATTTATAACAACAATAACAACAACTGTTTCATAGATCGTGATAACAAAAGAAAATAATACACAAGGCTCGATTATTTTCTACACAGCGTTGTCTCTTGTCGGTCTGATACTCATCTCTGCGCTGGATTTGCATTAGCAAGCCTTGGGCAATTCCTACGAAAATGGCCCATCTCGCCACAGTTGTAGCAAAACCCCGGTGGGAAACGAGCTTGAGCAGGATTGTTGCCAGCTTGATTTGGTGCAGTTGCGGTTGGGCAAACCCTCGCTGTATGACCTATAAGTCCGCAAACTTGGCATGTGCGGCACTTCACACCAGCATGATGATGTAGGCCACATTGGTTGCACAAGGGTGCAGTTCCGTTGTAGGGTTTCCTGGCAGGGGGTTGAGCTGGTTGGTTGGGGACGGCTTGATCATTGTGAGTAACCATGGCGAAGTTCTGAGAAGCCTTTCGCTTCTTTGACTTCTTAGGGGATCCAGTCTGTTCATCCATGGTCTTTGATTCCTCTTTTGAGTTCGATTCCTCGACCGGTTTCTTGTCACCTTTTCGGAAAAGCTTACATTTCCTGATCTGAGATTCAGTCAAGGTTGCAGCTAGCTCAATGGTCTGCCTAACTGTAGTAGGGTTGCTACCAGTCATAATGTCTTGTATTGAGTCAGGGAGGCCATCAATGTACTTTTCGACTGCCTTATCCAACGGCGTGACCATGTTTGGGCATAACAGACTTAACTCCTCATAACGGTCCGTGTAGGCTCGTTGCTCACCGCTATCTTGCTTCAAACCATCAAATTCTCTTTCCAATGCTCGCAGTTCATGACGAGGACAAAACTCCCTCATCATAAGAGCTCTAAGTTCAGCCCATGTCTGTGCTAGAGCAACTTCTGCACCACGGTCTCTCATAACCCCGTTCCACCATGTAAGGGCCCTCTTCTGAAACACACTCGAAGAAAACTCGACCTTGCGATTGTCAGGACACTGCACGTGGCGGAAAGTATTCTCAATGCTCTCGAACCATTGAAGAAGCCCAGTCGCTCCCTCAGAACCACTAAAATTGAGTGGTTTAGCCGAGTTAAAACTCTTGAAATTGCATGGACCATTGTTGTTGTTGTTGGCTTGGTTCCATTGAGCAAAGAGGTTTGGGAATTGAGCAGCCATTTGCTGCGCAATAATTTCTGCCAGTTCGGCAGTCGCTATCTGGTTTTCGCGTCGAGGAGGCATTCTAAAAGAGGAAACATGAAAGGAAACGAGTGAGAGTATTAGACGAAAAGAATGAGATGAAACAAATCTGATGAAGCAAGGATAGTGGTCATTTGTTTGTTACTACAAAGCAACAAACGACCCTGGTGACTAATCAAAGTAAATGGATTAAAAATAATGTATCGCGAAGACATGCTCGCCTATAAGTGAACACTCATCCCAAGAATTCCCAGGTAAGCACAACTGGTCTCGCGTCTGATGAGATATATACGAAGTGCTTGCCTAGACAGAAAACCCAGAATAGAGGCATTCACCCTTCCAGTTTGCACGTGTTCACATTATTTAAAACCCAAAACCTTGACGAGATTTTGAAAACTCAAAGGGGTTCAAAACCTTATAACAGAGGGTTCAAAACCTTACAATAGAGGGTTCAAAACCTAGTAATCAATCATCCTAGAACAGATGATTAGTTTTCAAAGCGGTTTTGAAATTTATGTTCTTGTTGTGGTCGTCGCCTAAGGATAGGTGACGGTATTGTTTTATGACTAAACGCAAGTAAACTCGCGTTAGGGTCCTAGAAAGGTTATAGACTAGGTCAAAGCATTACTAATAACCAAATTCCCTATAACCATTGGCTCTGATACCATCTTTTCTGTCACACCCCGACCACGTAGAACATACAAAATGTGGCGGAAACGTCGGGGAGTGTTGTAACAGAATTAATTGTTTCAAATCCATGGCAATTGAAGTTTCGTTTTATTAATCAAACATGAGAGTTTACATTGTTTTAAACAAGAAACAAAGAGTACATAACATAAATTAACTAGTTCTTGTCTCGTTTTAAGTCACTAAGGCACAGGTCCGCCTAAGTATGTCTTGATAAGTCCTATGCATCATCTCCTGAAAACACATGTGAAAATAGGTACGTCAGCATAAAAATGCCTGTGAGATACATACGTTTTGTGAAAACAGAATTCATGACTTATGTTTGAGAAAGATGTTTAGTCATGAACCTTGTAATTTGCTTTGTCTTGTAAATCATTTGAAAAATGATAAGATCAGATGATATGTGTAAATAAGAGAATAATGTATGGTTAAATGAATAACCATGTAAAATGGGTTTGTATAAGATAAGTTGTTTGTAAAACAATATCTTGTGAAAAGTATGTTATTTGTATAAAATGTTATATGTCTCAAATTGAAATGGTTCAAATAACGCTACGATATGTAATACCATACAGACACTTATATATAGGAAGTACCAGCGGCGTATCCACCATGCTTGTATCATATTACACACGCATCGTTACTTAAATCACTTACTCAAACCAAACCACCAAGATGTAATGTTTAACAATTGTAGAAATGTTTATGTATAGTCAAATGTGTATTGTCAAATGTAAATCAGGTCAACAGATACAAATGGTTCACACGGTTCAACAGTTACAGATGATTCACATGGTTCAACAGTTACAAACGGTTTATATAATCAAATGGTTACGACGGTTCACATAGTCAAATAGTTACAACGGTTCAAAATGTAGTATAATGTGTTCATATGCTGGATGAGCATATGCAACAGAAATGCAATGTAAAACAATGTACTAAGTATGCACACAATGGACATACATAGCATGAAATGTAATGTAGAACGATGTACTAAGTACGCACACAATGGGCATACATAGCATGTAATGTAAAACGATGTACTAAGTACGCACACAATGGGCATACATAGCATGTAATGTAATGAAATCATGTACTATAATGTACTAACGAACATAGCAGGTATATGATGTGAAAACAGGAAAGCATGAAAGTAACAAGTAGGCACATGTGTTTCACCCCAAAACAGTTTGGAAAATAGTAAAAGAGGGGTCTATGTACTCACTTGAGATTGCTTAGTAGTCCTTGAGTAACAACCAAACAATGCTAGAGATCTCGGAATCGAACGGCACCTAATATAGGTAACTATGTTAACAAACCGGACCTAAATCGGAGGATTTAGATAGAATGAGGGTTCGTAAACCAAACGAGTATGGAGACTCGTGTAATATGGTTTAACAAAGCCTACATACTAAAAGAAACCTAACATAAGTGCTTACTACCCATTACAACCCGTTTAGGTAGTTTATGCTACTTTAACGCGTCGTTCGCGTGAAACGCGTTCGGAACGCCTAACTAGTCCTATGACAAGTAAAATATGCCTTAACACATCTAATATTGTTACCAAATCAGTTTAGATACCAAAAGTTATGTTACATATGCTTAAAATGAATTTTGGCGTAAAAAAAGGCATTTTGGTAATTTACCTAAGGCATATAAACTACCTATCATACAACTACTCAAACGATGTGACCATAGGGTATAACCTCGGAAGGTTATTCCCTACCTACTATGGTCACCTAATGTGTTTGGTCGGATCCTAATGATTGACCAAATGGGTCGGGTTCGAAGGTATAAGCGATTTATGAGATCGCTTACCCTTACGACCCTAGACAACGTGGTAATCAGTAGGCATAGTCCCAAGGGACTATAACCATCGTGATTACAATCACGTTGTGAAGTTCAAACGAACTTCGCATTGACCATAAACTGTTCAACGCAGAAAGTCAAACAAAGTTTGACTTTCGGACTCGAAAAGCAATAAAAGAACGAAGGAATACTTATGAAGGGTCCCCGAATGCTAATCTCGATCCAAGTAACTCAGGTATGAAACAATGGTTTCAACCTAGAGTTTCTCAAATCAAAATTCTTGTGGGTTTTGTAAATGAAGGCATGGGGTATTTATAGGATTTCCCGAACCGTTAGGATCGTTTCTTGGAAAAAGTGCTTCAATCTTGGCCATACACTTGCACCCATGGTATTGTAATACCATGTGCACATCAAACCAGCCCATAGTATTGCCCAAAACCATGTGCAAAGGTGGTATAGGCCAGATTCAATGTTTCTGCACAGAAAGTTTCAAAAATGGCAGATTTGGTCCCTGTAGTGTAATAAGGCCTTTTCCGACGCGTTTAAGGCCCGTTAACCCCATTTCAAAGCTCTAAAATGAAGTTAAAGTAAAAGGGAACTTAAAATGTTCTCAAAAATATCTCGGATGTCGGTTCGTTTAGCCGTACGGTTGCGTTGTTCGGCTAATTACGACGGAATGCGCATAAGCGCGAAAAACGATCCAAATGACGTGACGAATGGATTTTTCTAATGCCAAACACTAAAATAAAATGTTTTAGTGCTTACATAAATTTTTGGATGTCCGGGTGTATTCAGAATGTAAGTTATGCGCGAAAGTGTAAACTTGTGCACTTTTTGACGCTTTTAGTCCCTGAATGACCCAAAAGTTTATTTTAGCACACCGAACCCCTCAAAGCCTATTTCTAAGATATATTAAGGATATTTAAGGTGTGTTTAACTTATGGTCATGTTCCGGAATGTCTGTTACAGTTCAGATTGGCATACTTTCGCAGTTTGTCAACTTTAGTCCCTGTAAGCGATTTAACTTGTTTTTGCCATACCAAAGCCTTTAAAACTTATTTCTAAGTTATGTAAATGTTATTTAAGGTATGTTAAGCCTATTTCACTATTCCGGAGTGTTTGTTGCATTAAACTGGATATATTTACGCATCAGTGCGCGTATAACCTTCCAGAAAGTGATTTAGAGCTTGTAATCGAACAAGAATTGATATGTGTAAAAGATACACATATTTATACAGATCCCAAGTATGAAATACAATATTTCATTGGTTTGGTACTTGTTTGATGGTCACAGTGACACAGGTGTCACATGTTTCGCTTAGTACCGCACCTCGATGTTTCCGTCATCGGTTGGGGTGTGACAGATTGGTATCAGAGCCATAACTATAGGGAATTAGGCAAGACTCGACCTAGTCTGGGTCGATGTCTTAGAATGACCTAGTCTATAGTTTAAGTACCAATGGATCGACTTGGGCGAGCCCTGTAGGGGTTCTGCGCAAGCTTACTTGCTATTTCTCGCTCGCACTCACGCTATACTATCACAACTGCCTTTCCTAAGGCAGTCGCACTGCACCGAACCAGTGATTGGATCGAGATTAGGGGTGAAACCCGCAAACTCTCGATTAGATCGCTTGTTCAACCCGTATTTTTATCTACAAACAAGAGGATTTGCGTTGAATCAGGGGTGAAATCCGTACTTTAACGCATATTTTCTTCTCTATTTTAATCAAAACAGGGACGAAGTTGTTAAGTCAGGGGTGAAACCCGAACCTTGACGACTTGTTCCGCTCTTATTTTGGTTTTGCAAAACTCTCACCAAAGCTTCGACGGACTCCAACGACTTGAAGTCACACCGTAACTCGAAGGATGTGTGCCGATTGCCCAAATCGAGGCGAGAGCACAGTCCCGAAAGCCAAAGTGTGTACCAAGAGTCCTTGCGAATAGTCAAATCGCTTTGGGTAGTCGATGTCTATCAAGCCTTAGACAATCTATATTCGATTTCAATTTCGCATTTTCGCCAATTTTTATGTGTTTCGATTCTGAGCCCGCAACTGCTGACTCTGATATTCGCCGATTTTATGTGTTTATGTGTGGTTTTACCTATTTATAAGTATCATTTTTTTGTGATTTACTCGCTTTTCGCTGTTCGCTTTGATCGACACACACACACTTCGCACTGCACCTCTATCTCAAAACGCTAACAAATCGTTGCTACTTATGGGTGTTCGCATGATACGTTGCTCGCTTATGCTATACTATACGCTGTATGCTCGATAATCGCTATCGCTAATCTCGAACGCGAGCGACTTTGAATGATAGGTTTCTGTATTCTGACTGTTTCTATGTGCTTCTATGTGCCCTATGTGCCTTACGTGTTTATGTGCTTATGTGATTCTGTGGTTATGTGCTTATGTGACTGTGTGTTTATATGCTTGTTCGTGTTCCTGAGCTTTAGTAGTATTAGGCGTGTGAGGTGAGATTCGAATAACTAGTGATTGAATCCTATGGCGATGTTTGTTGCAGACAATGTCGTCCACTGGATCACTTCACTCTCGCGCTATGAAACGCAAGCAAGCTGACAAGCGACTCGCCTCTCTCGTCGCTACTCAGATAGCTAAAGTACTTCCTCAGATTATTAGTGAGCTGAACGAGAACGCTAGCAAATCATCTGAAGAGTCTCGAATGGATGCGCCGAAGACTGCTTTTAGTTTTAAGCAGTTCAAAGCTTGTGGTCCAAAAGAGTTTACTGGTGAAGATGGCCCTACAGCTATGTTCCAATGGTTTGACTTTATCGAAGTCACTCTGCGCCAGAGTGGATGTCCTAAAAATCTCCGTACTATGAACGCTATTGGCGTCTTCCAGTCCCACGCATTAGACTGGTGGGCTGCTGAGAGAAACAAACGCGGAAATGACGCAACTTATGAGCTGACATGGGATGAGTTGAAGAACCTTATGATGGAAGAGTTCTGCCCTCCCCACGAACGCCAAAAGCTGGAGGACGAATTCTAGCATATAAAGCAGAAAGATGGAGATAACACGGCTCTGACTGCTCGCTTCAAGCAGCTCAGTATCATTTGTCCTGACCAAGTGAAGACGCCTGATATCACGATCAAGAAATACATCCGCGCTCTTCCGGACTGTGTGGCTGATTTTGTTCAGGCTGCCAAGACTACTACCATCGAGGAGATTTATCTGCTCGCCGCTGAAATCAATGACAAACGCGTCAAGGTTGGTGTCTGGGACAAAGCCTCGAAGAGTCTGCATCAAGCTACAACCGCAACCGCTGAAATTGCCGCCGCCGCTCCTCAATCATCCAAGTCCTCTCATCGTAAGAGGAAGAATGCCAACAAGAACTGTGCTGTTACAACCGCTGCCCCACTTCAAGCCGTACCGGCTCAGCAACAACAACAACACCGCCAAGCTGCACCAGTTACCTATGCGCCGCCTGCAAAGCGTGCTTATATAGGTCCTCATCCTGCCTGCCCGACATGCACTTATCATCACCCGGTGGGTATAGCTTGCAGATATTGCGTGCATTGCAATATGTATGGCCACTTCACCGCCAATTGTCGAACCGGCCCCCACAACGCAGCCACTCCTGCCCCTGCTCAATAAGCTCTTCTTACTGCCCCTCAGGGTCAACAACAAGCAGCTCCTGCACCCGCAATCCATGCCAGAGCTTGCTTCGCATGTGGCGATCCTAACCATTTCGCCAACATGTGCCCTAACAGTGTGGTCAATGTCACGGCCCCCGGCCCGTTGTTACCCGGTTCAGAAGCCGCGGGACAGAAACCCGTGGTATTTATTATTTAATTTGGCAGCGAAAATATTTGACAGGATCTTTTAAACTGAAAATGCCCAATTATTTTATTTCACAATTTGGGACAAACCCCATAATTTACAATAAAGGGAATTTCACGAGGAAATCTCTTATTTTACAAAACATGTTTATTTATTTTATTGAGACACCTCTTCAAGGTTTTCAGCGCTACATAGCACTTTTTCTTGATTCAAAGTAAGTCACCTGAAACATGTTTAAAAAGATTTTTTATCAGCGGGGAAATACTTGCGAGTCACTCAAGTTATAAAATGACACGTTAGTTATAGATTACAGCATAAGAGCGATTATAATGGCTACTATCTTATTTTTATTTGGCGCCGTGTCACACCCTGGTGACGATGGTCATACCACTATTGGGTCCTTTCACCCAAGTAGTGATGATTATCATTGTTAGGTTGGTGAACCTAACCGGAGAAATTAGTAATGTGCATAATACCCCACTTGCCAGTGATTCAAGATAACCAAGACTTAATACCCTGTAATTATAACTTTTGAAAATCATTTGGGTATTGTAAAACATTATTGATAAAAAGAGAATGACTCACATTGCAAGTTTAATTGGACAGAACCTTGCCTACTGATTAGCCTTATAACCTAGGTAAATAACAATGCACACGAAACTAGGTCAGTAACTTAATACAACATTTACGATAAGCTCACGAAATCAAAACCCTCACGACGAATGACAAAGTATAGCCCGAATTCGGGCAGCACTTAAACATTCATCGGATCAATTTCAATCGATCGAACATTGTATCATAGCAGTGATCGAGTTATTACCCTGTTGTCGTAGCAGAGCATCGTGCCTGTGTGTGTTTTTGAACGAAACTGTGAATAACATAACGTACGAAATGAATTTGATCGTCGTAACAACAGTGCCATGCAAGTGCCAAACCCCTGATATATATACAGAAAAACAGTCCATGTCGCGTGGCGCGACGGCGCCTTTTTAGGGTAGGGTAGCCTCGTGTCCACTTAGCCTAGGTGAGTCAACAGTTCGACAAAATTCGTTTCCTACAACGAGTTATGAAGATAATTATCAATTAGAGGATACCCCCCCCCCCCCCGAGTTTTAGGGGGCCCTGATCCTAGTTCCAACTGTTCTGAAAATTTTAGGGGTCATGCTATACTACTTGGGGGTCTCAATTAGGGTTTTCTAATGGACATTTAATAAAATAAGAAATAATAATTTTGGCGAGAGTTGTTACATCCTCCCCACCTTATTTAAAATCTCGTCCTCGAGATTTACTGGAACAAGTAGGGATATTTTCGCTTCATTTCTGATTCCAGTTCCCAAGTGTACTCCGGTCCTCTCTTTGAATCCCACTTGACTTTGACCAGTACTAATCTTTTGTGCATGAGAAATTTAACCTTTCTGTCTTCTATCTGAAGTGGTTTCTCTACAAATATTAACTTCTCATTTACCTCTATATCTTGAAGAGGTACTGATGTGCGTGAAGTGTGTTATGGTTTTAATGTTTATTTTAAGTCCTTTTACACTTTTTAGCCAAGTTTTAAATTTATAAAACACGATATTTACTAACACTAAACACACATATGGGCAAGTGCACCCATCATGAGCGTAGTATAGTGTTGGCAAGATACCGAGGTCGTCCAAGGACACAGAGATTTTAGTACCGGTTTATCCTCAACGTCTAATCAAATCAAAAAGGTTAGAAAAAGGTTTTAAACTAGAAAAATAAAAACTAACTAAAATGCTGAAAAATAAAATGAAAATAAAAACAGATAGACAAGATGAATCACTTGGCTCCGACTCGTGTTTAGTGTAACCTTTGATTATTTTCGCACTTTTGCACTTTTTAAGAGATTATCTTAGTTATTGTAGTAGACCCTTCTTTTGAAGATGACGTTACCCTCAACCCAGTAGTTTGAGTCAGCAAAGATACAATCCTAAAGGGTCGGATTATTGAACGATAATTAATTAAGTTATTAATGCATATTATGGTAGGCCCCTCTTTTGAAGGTGACATTACCCTCGGCTAAGTAGTCTGAGTCAGCAAGGATACAGTCCTAAGTAGCCGGGTTATAGTATTAATAGTAGCTTACATATGAGGGGATCAAAGAGTTTGGACCCCCGCCATCCAATACCGGTAAGTATTGAAGGAGGTCCTACTAAATTTGACCCAGGTCCTTGCAGGATCTATACACTGAACAAGGCAAGACTCTTACCAAACCGTTCCCTTAACCCCCAACCAGGAAGCCAACATACCTCCATATAGACCGTGGAGATATGAATGGTGAAAATCTTTTATTTTATATAGACAGCAAAATAATACCAAGACACCACGAACAAACGATAAGGAAGAATCACCTTCAACATAAGAAACTAGTTATTAAAGTCATTAATACATAACCAAGTAAAAAGTGCGAAAAGATTAAAAATAAAAAGTATTACACTAGACACTTGTCTTCACCAAGTGATGTAAGAGAATTAGACAAACATGGCCTTTGATTGTCAAGAACTCTTACGATCAATCTTGGATCCCGAGACGACTCACACACGCTATGATGGACAATGGATGATGGTGTTATGGTGGTGGATGAAGTGTGAGAGAGGTGGTGTGCCAAGGGATGGTTTGCAATTGAGCCAAGCACCCCTATTTATAGGCTGAACAGTAGCTCGGGCACGGCCCCGTATCCAACATCCTTCTCTTCCTTCATTAATTGCAGTTTGTCTGCATTAGTTGACCACACCCGCGTGTTCACTGGGCACGCCCCCGTGTGCAGAAGCAAATCTGTACTATCAAGATTTCCCCAGATTCTGCGAATCTTAGAGTTGACCACGACCCCGTGTCCGCTGAGCACGACCCCGTGGTGAGCGATAGAAGCTTCTACAGCTTTGTCTTTTCTGCTGGCACTTGGGCACGCCCCCGTGTTCACTAAGCACGGGGCGTGTTCAGTCTTCTGTTCTCTTGTTTTTGCTTGGGAAGATGCTGTCGGGGGGTCGGGCATGCCACGTTTGTTCCTTTTCTTGTATTTATGTTAGATTTAGCTGCCTTTTTACTTCTTTTGTTCATTTGAGCTCATTTAATCCTGAAAATACAAAAGGAAGACAAAAACACACTTTTTCCAACATTAGTACTAAAAAATGGTTAGTTTTATGTCACAATTGATGTAATTTATATGTTGCATTTTGCGCACATCAAATACCCCCACACTTGAATCTTTGCTTGTCCTCAAGCAAAACTCTTTTTAATGTGGCTTTACACTCCCAAATGGAATGGGTAGAAGAGAAGGTTTTTGGGCTTGTCATAGAGTGTCGGGATTTCCAAGATTCTTTATTAAGTTTTTATTTTTATTTATTTACAATCCTATTCATCATGATTTATTTAAAACTTTTCATAAGATAAATTACTTATTAGGGTATAACACGTCTCTTTAAAATTCCATTTATATACAAGTTCACATACCTCACGGGGATCACTCAACACTCGCCCGAAGATGTATTTTAGTGAATCACTCGAGAGCGGCATGGAACTTACTCCTACCATAGGCTTGCCAAGCAATCAATCCTCCTCCTTTTTAACTATATACCTTTGTAAATATCAAGAGGACTTTTGGGTGAAGGGTTAGGCTTGGGTTAAAGGTAGGTGGTTGGGTTAGTGGTTAGTAAAAGGGCGAAAAGCGTAAAAAGCGTCGGTTTTCGTAAGACTTTTTATTTTTTTGCAATTTTTATTTTGATGAAGCCTTTATTCAAACAAAGTTGTTTTTGGATGAACTTGTTTGTTTATTTCTCTTTTGCTTCATCATCATCATCATTTTTTTTTGAAAAGTCATACGAAAATCCGAGCTTGTTACTAAAACAAAGGGTTAAAAATAAAAAAGGTTTTGGTGGGTGAAAGGGTGTTTGGTTTTTGGGTTAAGAAATGAAAAGGTTTAGGCTCAAAGGGGTTAACTAGGGGGATTTTGGGTAAGTGGTAAAAAAAAAAGAAAAATAATGGTGTAGAAATAAAAAACGGTTAGTCCTAATGCCTCCATCATTTACTTACTCGGGTTTAAGTTGGTAAGGACCGGGAATGTATCGTCGTGGCAAGTTCTAGAGTTGTAAGAACCAAACGGCTATTCACACAAGAAATGAAAATGAGCATTTAGTTTAAAGATATGTATTTGTATGCTCAATAAAGGCTCAAAACTCACTTTTGTGGGAATGGGTTTTTATGTGATCAAGTATATATAATCAAATTTTAACTAAACTTGTCATGCCGTTTCATAATTTTCTTATGTTGGTTCTTTTATCACGACGCTATCGGTTGTAAATTTGTAAAAATATAACCTTTTTAGAATTTGAAATTCCCAAGTTAAACCTAGACAAGTAAAAAAATGGGGTGATTAGCGGTTCCAATAGAGTTTTGTGTAAGACTTGTGATTAGAACTTGCAAGATTCAAGGTTTTAGCATCCCCCCCACACTTAAATTACACATTGTCCTCAATGTGTCCCAAAAATAAGTTTTTAGTTTGATTGAATGTGTAAAAAGGTGTGAAAAAGTTGTGTTACTGGACGTCTGGACACGGCCCCGTGGTGTCCGGGCACGGCCCCGTGTTCAGATCGCCAGTAACAAAATTGAAAAAGAGAAACAGAAGCCTGGACACGGGGGCGTGTTGGGTGAACACGGCCCGTGTCCAGTTTACCTGAATTGGTGATTTACTGCAGACTGTGCAGCACGGGGCCGTGTTGGGCGGGCACGGCCCGTGCTGAACTTGCTGTAATGAAGAAAATTTTGTCGGATGGCCCTGCTTTCGTGCATGGGGTGCTGGTTCAAGTTTCCCTTGTTGTCCTTTGCCATCCCGAATGTGTTTTGTTCCTGAAAATTAAAACTAAACATAAAAATTAATCTAAAATAAACTAAGGATAGTTCCGCGGAATGCCTCCGTGGTGCGCCACGTTTATAAGGGTCCTTGACTAGACCCAAAGCCTGGTCATATGTCACCCAAGTGGGACGTTTTGCATCCCATGCTACACCGTCGGAGAGCGTCATCCAAGCTTGAGTTTATAACCTTCATGTAGTTGCCCGGGTCTTCGTCTTCTACTCTCTTTCCAACTCCAAACTTTACTTCCTCGTCCCCAAACTTCAATGTTAGAGTTCCGTCATTCATGTCTACCACTGCTTGGGCTGTGGCTAGAAATGGCCTCCCGAGGATGAGAGGGACATCGGCGTCTTCTTCCATGTCTAGTATGACAAAGTCGGCCGGGAAGATGAAATTGTCGACTTTGACCAATAGATTTTCAGCGACACCTTATGGAAATTTGACGGATCTGTCGGCAAGTTCTATGCTCATCTTTGTTGGGCTTGTTTTTCCTAGGCCGAGTCGTTTGAACATTGATGCGGGCATGAGGTTGATGCTAGCCCCGAGATCGGCTAGTGCATTGCGAATGGGGGATTCCCCAATCGAGCAAGGAATCGTGAAGTGGCACACCCCGAAATTATTAGAGCTGGCGTGACTGGACTGGTATCTTCATTGCACAGCGGAAGCAAATAAGCTAAGTCTTTTAGAAAATTGAACCCCCGCTAAGTACTCGACTCCACATGGTTCTCCTATTCCAACCGTGCCATAGTTTTTGAAAAGTAACCTGAGAAAGAAACATGCGAAAAAGTCAACATAAGGTTGAGCGAGTTCATAGTTTTTTTGTAAAAGATTTGAAATAAATCTTTTGAATAACCGGTTTGTGAAATAATATTGAGAAAACAAATTTAGAAATCATTTTCTTGCCAAGTTATATGGAAACTTTGTATTTGTAACGCATTATGTTCGTAAAAACCATGTATTTGTAAACTCTCGTATTTGTAAAGTTTGTATAACCGTCAATGCCCACCCTGACTTTGACTTCATGCCCGCATAATCCTACGCTTTGAATTTGTATAAAACATGGTATGTAATTTGTAAAACCCCGGTATGAAAGCAACAAGGAAAAAGAGATCACCAATGGTTTGCAAGGCCAATCGTATGTGTGAAATGGTGCAGGAAAACTCAAACCTAGCAAATTTGTACCAGGCTTCCGGCTGGAAGACATAGTCACTACTATGGGCCGCCCCGGCCTCATGGGTGTGGGCTCGCTACACCCAAATAGATCTATCACTCATGTCCCTCGGTCCTACGATGAGGATTAATGGCCTTAAGTTTTGTGCCCACCCTTCACATGATCTAGTAGTAAACCCTCCTTAAGCTAATCATACCATGTATAAAATGTCTGTAATCCTTTTGTAACATGTACTTTACCGCAGTCTCTTAGACTGAACCTCCCCAGCCTCTAAGGCTGAACCTCCCCAGCCTCTAAGGCCAACTCCCCAGTCTCTATATATTATCACCAGACGATCCATCCCTAGTCATGAAAAGCATTCACATTTCGATAATACGCATTTGTTTTGAAAAAACCGGTATATTTAGTATAATCCATTCGTAAACCATTTGAGTTCCTCGAAATCCATTCGTAATATGATTTAGAAATATGAGTTTTCATTTTCAAAAGCTTTGTATGTTCTTGCACAACGTGCTTTGTCTAAAAATATGCAGCCTTTGTTTATCGAAAACTTTGTATGTTTCTGAAAAGCGTGCATGTATTTCCACCCCGAAAACATTCATAAAAATGTAAAACCGTAAAAAGGTGGGGTTATGAACTCACCTCAATATTCCTTGTGCCAAGCTAGCTAATTACGACTTCGTGATGTCGTTTCCAAGACATGACCTGCTAGCGTGCATTCTACAATATTTCTAACACGGAATATCTAATAAGTTTCTAGATAAACACGGTAAGTAAACTACGTGTCACCGAGCTCTACCGAATCGTTGATCGAACGATTTGATGGTAAATTGTTAACCTAACGAAAATGACTAAGTTAAACTTTGTCGCCCAGAGAAGTCGTTTGTGTATATAGGAATATTCGTACGAAAGTAATATATAATAAACTTGTATTATATATATTGCGTTTTGTATATATTTGCCAAAACACATGTATATGCCGTTTCGGCATTTGTAATAAATATAAAAAGTTATATTTATTTTACAAAAGTACCATCGAGTCGTTGAATGTTTGAAATAAATAGATAAACTATAGCTATTTTGTAAAAGAATTCGTGTTGTACGATATTTGAAATAAATATAATAACTATAATACTTGATATAAATATAAAAACTATATTTATTTATAAAAAGATTCGAGTTTAAATACAATAACTATATTTATTTTTGTATAATAGTGTAACAACCCTCGGTAAAACCAACACCCTCATAATATTTCCGACACCTTAGTATATTGTAAAAAGTCCCAATATATTTTATAATACACCACGTATGTGAAAACCGAGCCCGAAATATGTTATAACATATAAAATAAATTAAAAACAATAAAAATTAAGTTGAGGCGGGTCGCGTAGGACCTCACCTCAAGCTTACGCGGGGGGTATCAAGGTGGATACCGGATGTCGTTGATTTCTTTAGTTCAAACGGGCCGCGTAGACCCCATCTTAATCTAACGCGGGCTGCGAGAGATCAACAACGCGGAGACACCCTGAGCTGACACGTGTCGACATCGTGGCGGGTCTAGATCATGACCGGGACAAGCTATATGTTGACCGGGTGTTGACGCGGGCCGCGTAAGGCTTTGCCTTACCTTACGCGGGCCGCCTGAGAGTCAATATCAGCAACTATATAAAGGAGGCCTCGGATCTCATTTCAGTTCGTTCATTTCTCAATTCTCAATCTCACTTTCTGAATTAGAGGCATTATAGACGGGTATTATACCCCTAATTAGCGAGGTTCTGCTCCGTTGTAAGTATTATAACCCCAATTTCGTAATAGTTACGCTGCCCGATTGATTTAGGGTTCCGTAATAACTGTCGTGGTTCTGCCCGACGTAGTTATTGGAATGCCGTCTCGGGGAGGGTATCATTAATATTTTCAAAGGGTTATGATACTAATCAATGTACATTTGTATAAATTATAGATTATATCCAGGAAACCCTTACGCGAAGTCTAAGATAGCAAAGTGAGTTTTTCCTCTTTTTGTTAACCTTTTTGTAATTGTTTAGAAAACCTTAATGTTTTACAATGAGATTAAGCGGTGATTGAGTCTTTGTAGTTCTTCAATTACTGCCGGTATGTTGGGGTTTTGTATACAAAATTTACTACTCTGTAAAGTAGTAAGTCGGGGATGACAGGACGTTACCATTGGACAACGAGTTAGCCAATGAGTAATATGACCCACAAGTCAGGATTGACAGTACTGAATGAGTAATTGTGTAGAAATAAACAATGTGATCGCTCTCAATACTGTTTTAATTGATAAAATGTTTCTTGATTAAACTGGGATTCACTCACCAGTATTTCCCGCTGACAAATGTTTTTAAAACATGTTTCAGGTAACAAAATGTGACAGCCAATTAGTAAAAAGCCAGCTGGAGAGCACTGAAGGCTTGGGAAAAATGTGGCTATAAAAGTTACCTAAAAGATGATGTTTTAAATTCAATAAAATAGGGTTTGTCCCTATAAATGTATTGTAATAAGAAACTTGGGTTTTGCCCATGTTATTATTAATATCAAATATGGTGGTTTTACTCTGATAAACATTTCCTAACTACGGTCCTGATGTAATTTCCGTTGCAAGATTAAATAGCTGATACCACCGAAAATCTGAGCTCGCGTCCGCCCGTTCCCGGGACAGATAAGGGATCGGGGGTTGCGACAGGAGGTGGTATCAGAGCCTAGCCACTGGTCTGAGCCAAAGAAGTGTTCTGCTGACACTTAAAAAAATTTGTGTTAGGAAATAAATTATGGAAATAAGTGCATAATTGTATTTATTTGTTATGTGTTATTTGACTATTGGTTAGTTTACAGTATGAGTGATCAAGGACCCTCAGACATAAATCGTCAGTTGTCTGAATCACCTAGGAGTGAAGGTACCTCTTCACAGCCTGCCCTCTCTGGGTATACTGCTGATCAGGAAGAAGGAATATTTGCCTTTAGAGCTCAGTCGGAGGAGCCATTTCATAAGAAACGAGGATGGTTCAGTAAGGAAGCCTTTGCTCGTAGGAAAAGAATGCGAAAGTTGCAACAGCAAAGAGTTTTAGCGGCTGCTAAGCGAGAGTCAGATGCTCATACACAGGATATGCTTAATAGAAGCCTAGCCAATTTCCATATTCTAGCTACAGCTGCTGCTGACCCGAGTCTGGAACAACTAGTAGCCCCACAACCACAAAACCCAGAACAACCCATGGAGATAGAAAATCCTGATAACCAAGTGGAGATGCATGACTTTAACCCAGAAGAAATCCCTAGGGTACCTGCACCAAACCCCCTAGACCCAAATTACGACCCCTGGTGGGACGACAATAGGGACTTTGTGCAACGTTACCCTATCCATGAATACCCACCCATACAGAACATAGAAGCCTACCCAGGAACCCGCACCCTAGATTCCAAACCCAGTCCGAGAACCTGCACCCCCAATGAGTGCAGAAAACGTCCAAGAGCTTAGGACTTTCGGGGAGGAAATTTTATAAAGCAGTGAGAGAATGCGTCAGGTGGGAGAGCGTCTCGTATGGAAATACGATGAACACAATATGGATTTTTGGATAAATCCATATCCGTGAATGTGAGAATGGAGGAAATGGTAGTATTAATAATAATAAAATAAAAATAAAATAAAATATGTGTGTACGGATGCATATTATTATTAGTGTGATTCTGTTTCTGTTAGTATTGTAATTTTATTTCAGTACTAGTATGTAAGAGAAGCATAGTATATGAAAATAGAGTACAAGTCGCAATGATCGACGTTTTTGGCTAGATTGTGTGTCATGAGATTTACTATATTACTTATTATCTTGTGATATTAATACAGAATAAATGTTTAAAATTCAGATGGCTGACGAAGGAAATCAAGGAAATCTGAATAACGAAGACCAGAGTAACATTAACGTGGTTAATGAGAATCCAAGTATCAATAACAATGGAAACCAAATGGATAATAGTGCTGTTCAACATATAGTGGCACAAGGAATCATAGATACCATGCCATTTATTATTCAAACTATTCAAGAAGCGAATAATAAAAGTAAACATAGCAGTAAGAGACCGATCGAACCCGAAAACAGTGTGAACAATGGACCTATACTTCAATTGCCTATTCCCAAAAGAAGAAGAAGTGTGCCTTACGGTTGTTCTTATAAAGAATTCTGGTCTTGTAAACCAATGGAATTCTCGGGCAACGAAGGGGCCATTGCAACCCTACGCTGGATAGAAAAGACTGAGGCAGTCTTAAGGATAAGCAAATGTGCTGAAGAAGATAAGATATTGTTTGCTTCTAATCTGTTTAAGAATGCAGCACTAGAATGGTGGAACACTATCCTTCAATCAAGAGGAAGTGATAGAACCTATAATATGGAATGGGAAGAATTTAAGAACAAGGTAGAAAGGAAATTCTGCCCACCCAATGAGAAAGAACAGATAGCAAACAAATTCCTAAACCTTAGGATGACTGGTGTGGATAGTAAAGGATACACTAAAATATTCTTTGAATATGCTAGAATAGTGCCAACTCTTGCTTCACCAGAACCAGTGTTAATCTCCTGTTATATCTGGGGATTAATCGGAGAGATTAGACATGTTGTCAAGGCAGCTAGATCTCAAACCATAGAAGAAGCTGTAGAACTAGCCAATACCTTGACTGATGAGTTAGTCCGTACCCGAGAAGAGGATCAAAGAAGGAACCTAACCCAGAAGCTCACACAAGAATTTCGTTCTGGAAATTTTAACCGTGGGAGAAATGTAGGTTCTACCTCTGCACCCTACTGTAGGCATTGCAAAAGAAAGCATTCAGGAAGATGCTCCATATACTGTAACTTTTACACAATGTCGGGACACAAGGAAGAAGACTGCAGGAAGAAAGCTAACAACAAGATATGTTACAACTGCGGAGAACAAGGCCATATCAAGCTTAATTGCCCAAAAATAGCTCCAGCCACAGACAACAAGAATACCAAAAATGCTAGAGCATTTATTCTGACTGCAGATGAAGCCAAGATGATTCCAGATGTCATAGCTGGTACGTTTTTAGTTAATGATGTCTTTGCTAAAGTATTATTTGACTCTGGTGCAAACCAAAGTTTTATTAATACATCATTTTGCAAATTTCTAAATCAATCATTAACTAAACTACCACAAGAATGCTTAGTAGAGACAGCTAATGGAGAAACTGTTAGAATTTCTGAAATCTTGCAGGGAGCAAGAATAGAAATGTTAAATCAAAAATTTATAGCAAACCTTTAACCCATGAATCTGGCAGGATTCGATGTTGTTTTAGGAATGGATTGGTTGATAGCCAATAAAGCCAGTATATTATGTGATCAAAAGTCAATTCAAGTAAATTCACAAAAAGGTAAAACGATCACAATTAAAGGAGATAAACCATCTAGATCCACAAAATTTATCTCTGTGATGAAAACTGCAAGCTATATAAGAAAAGGTTCTATAGTGTATATGATTTTCATAATCACTAACACTAAAGGAAAAGATTTAAAAGATATTCCAGTAGTATCTCAGTTTTCAGATGTCTTTCCAGAAGAATTGCCAGGGCAACCTCCAGATAGGGAAGTTGAATTCAGAATCCATTTAATACCAGGAACATCACCAATTGCCAAAGCACCTTACCGTTTGGCACCCGCCGAAATGCAGGAACTGAAGAAACAATTAGATGAATTGTTAGAAAAAGGATTTATACAGCCAAGCTCATCGCCATGGGGAGCACCCATCTTATTTGTTAAAAAGAAGGACGGATCGATGCGCATGTGCATTGATTACCGTGAATTAAACAAAGTCACGATTAAGAATCGGTACCCATTACCGAGAATCGATGATCTGTTTGATCAACTGCAAGGAGCTCGATTTTTCTATAAAATCGATTTAAGATCAGGATATCATCAATTAAAGGTACAGGAAGAGGACATTCCTAAAACCGCTTTCAGAACAAGGTATGGACATTATGAATTTACTGTCATGCCATTTGGTTTAACCAATGCCCCAGCTGCATTTATGGACATGATGAACCGAATATGTAAACCATATTTGGATAAATTCATAATTGTATTTATAGATGATATTCTAATTTACTCTAAGAGTAAAGAGGAGCATGCAAAGCATTTGCACGCACTTTTGAGTTTACTACGAAAGGAAAAGCTTTATGCTAAGTTTTCAAAGTGCGAATTCTGGTTAGAACAGGTACAATTTCTTGGACACCTAGTCAATCATGAAGGAATTCATGTAGATCCAACAAAGATCGAGGCAATTACTAAATGGAAAACCCCTGAGTCACCAACCGAGGTTAGAAGTTTCTTAGGATTGGCCGGTTATTATAGAATATTTATTAAAGATTTCTCTAGAATAGCCATTCTTTTAACTAAATTAACCTGTAAATCTGTTAAGTTTGAATGGGGATTAAAACAAGAAGAAGCATTTCGAATCCTTAAGCAAAGATTAACCCAGACACCCATACTAGCATTACCAGAAGGAGCTGAAGACTTTGTAGTCTACTGTGATGCTTCTAAATTAGGTTATGGATGTGTATTAATGCAACGTCAAAAGGTTATAGCTTACGCATCTAGACAACTTAAGAATCATGAAGAGAATTATTCAACCCATGATCTGGAATTAGGAGCCATAATTTTTGCTCTTAATATTTGGAGACATTACCTTTACGGTAGTAAGTTTACCATATTCACTGATCACAAGAGTTTAAGGGATATTTTCAAGCAAAAGGAGTTGAATATGAGACAAAGACGTTGGATGGAGATGCTTAGTGATTATGATTGTGATATCCAGTATCATGAAGGAAGAGCAAATGTAGTAGCAGACGCTTTTAAGCCGAAAGTATCATGAAAAGCCAAAAAGGGTACGTTCTCTTAAATTAAATCTACAAGTAGATTTAAATGATCAAATAAGAGAAGCACAAAAATCAGTAATCAAGGAAGATACTGAAAAGCTAAAAGGTATGCTAAAAGAATTAGAACAAGGAACAGATGGAATTTGGAGATTCCATGAAAAGAGAATGTGGATACCTAAATTAGGAAACTTACGTCATCGTATACTAGAAGAAGCCCATAAGTCTAAATATATGATGCATCCAGGAAATGATAAAATGTACCAGGATTTAAGGAAAAATTTCTGGTGGATAGGAATGAAAAAGGACATAGCAGCCTATGTTTCTAAATGTTTAACATGTTCACAAGTTAAGGCTGAACATCATAAACCCTCAGGATTTCTACAACAATTAGAAATGCCGGTGTGGAAATGGGAATTAATAACAATGGATTTTGTTACTAAATTACCTAAAACAAAGAAAGGAAATGATACAATCTGGGTGATTGTAGATAGGCTAACCAAATCAGCTCACTTCCTACCAATGAAGGAAACTTTTAGTATGGAGCAATTAGCTAAATTGTATGTAAATGAAATTGTTTCTTTACATGGTATTCCTTTATCAATTGTTTCTGATTGGGATAGTCTTTTTACCTCTCATTTTTGGTCAAGTTTCCAAAAGGCAATGGGAACTAAGTTAAAGTTAAGCACAACTTATCATCCTCAAACGGACGGACAAAGTGAAAGAACAATTCAAACAATGGAAGACATGCTTAGAGCTTGTGTAATTGATTTTGGAGGTAATTGGGACAATCACTTACCTTTAATAGAATTTTCTTATAATAATAGTCATCACACAAGTATCAATGCTGCACCATTCGAAGCACTTTATGGACGTAAGTGCCGAACCCCAGTCTGTTGGGCAGAAATTGGGGAAAAGCAACTATCTGGACCTGAGATAGTGCAAGAAACAACTGATAAAATCATTCAAGTCAAGGAACGACTAAAAGCCGCACGTGATCGACAGAAGAGTTATGCTGATAACCGACGCAAACCCTTGGAATTTCAAATAGGAGATAAAGTATTGTTGAAAGTCTCTCCTTGGAAAGGAGTAGTAAGATTCATCAAACGGGGAAAGCTAAGTCCCAGGTATATTGGACCTTTAAGATTATTAAAAGAATAGGATCTGTAGCCTATCAGCTACAACTGCCAGAGGAAATGGCAGGAATACATGATGTGTTTCATGTATCTAATCTCAAAAAGTGTTTAGCTGACGAATCACTGATAGTACCTCTTAAGGATATAGAGGTAAATGAACAACTCAAGTTTGTAGAAAAGCCTCTACAAATTGAAGACAGGAAAGTCAAGATTCTCAAACATAAAAGACTAGTTCTAGTCAAAGTAAAGTGGGACTCCAAAAGAGGACCTGAGTATACATGGGAACTCGAATCAGAAATGCAAAAGAAATATCCGCACTTGTTCCAGTAGATCTCGAGGACGAGCTCTAAAACAAGGTGGGGAGAATGTAACAACCCTCGGTAAAACCAACACCCTCATAATATTTCCGACACCTTAGTATATTGTAAAAAGTCCCAATATATTTTATAATACACCCCGTATGTGAAAACCGAGCCCGAAATATGTTATAACATATAAAATAAATTAAAAACAATAAAAATTAAGCTGAGGCGGGCCGCGTAGGACCTCACCTCAAGCTTACGCGGGCGGTATCAAGGTGGATACCGGATGTCGTTGATTTTTTTAGTTCAAACGGGCCGCGTAGACCCCATCTTAATCTAACGTGGGCCGCGAGAGATCAACAACGCGGAGACACCCTGAGCTGACACGTGTCGACATCGTGGCGGGTCTAGATCATGACTGGGACAAGCTATATGTTGACCGGGTGTTGACGCGGGCCGCGTAAGGCTTTGCCTTACCTTACGCGGGCCGCCTGAGAGTCAATATCAGCAACTATATAAAGGAGGCCTCGGATCTCATTTCAGTTCGTTCATTTCTCAATTCTCAATCTCACTTTCTGAATTAGAGGCATTATAGATGGGTATTATACCCCTAATTAGCGAGGTTCTGCTCCGTTGTAAGTATTATAACCCCAATTTCGTAATAGTTACGCTGCCCGATTGATTTAGGGTTCCGTAATAACTGTCGTGGTTCTGCCCGACGTAGTTATTGGAATGCCGTCTCGGGGAGGGTATCATTAATATTTTCAAAGGGTTATGATACTAATCAATGTACATTTGTATAAATTATAGATTATATCCAGGAAACCCTTACGCGAAGTCTAAGATAGCAAAGTGAGTTTTTCCTCTTTTTGTTAACCTTTTTGTAATTGTTTAGAAAACCTTAATGTTTTACAATGAGATTAAGCGGTGATTGAGTCTTTGTAGTTCTTCAATTACTGCCGGTATGTTGGGGTTTTGTATACAAAATTTACTACTCTGTAAAGTAGTAAGTCGGGGATGACAGGACGTTACCATTGGACAACGAGTTAGCCAATGAGTAATATGACCCACAAGTCAGGATTGACAGTACTGAATGAGTAATTGTGTAGAAATAAACAATGTGATCGCTCTCAATACTGTTTTAATTGATAAAATGTTTCTTGATTAAACTGGGATTCACTCACCAGTATTTCCCGCTGACAAATGTTTTTAAAACATGTTTCAGGTAACAAAATGTGACAGCCAATTAGTAAAAAGCCAGCTGGAGAGCACTGAAGGCTTGGGAAAAATGTGGCTATAAAAGTTACCTAAAATATGATGTTTTAAATTCAATAAAATAGGGTTTGTCCCTATAAATGTATTGTAATAAGAAACTTGGGTTTTGCCCATGTTATTATTAATATCAAATATGGTGGTTTTACTCTAATAAACATTTCCTAACTACGGTCCTGATGTAATTTCCGCTGCAAGATTAAATAGCTGATACCACCGAAAATCTGAGCTCGCGTCCGCCCGTTCCCGGGACAGATAAGGGATCGGGGGTTGCGACAAATAGTTTGCGTCATCGTCCTTTTTGTAAGTTGTAAAGTGTTATCGAAGATATTAAACACTTGTATTTAACTCTATAAAAGTAGTTCGTAGTCGATCGGTTATGTTTTTATACTAAAACATGTTTCGCTTTATAATAAGACACGCTTTGGTTTTATGGATTTTCTCGAAAAACGGGCAGAGTTTCCTCTGTTTTTGGACGGCCCTGACAACTAAAGTGTCGTTATATTACCAAGATTCTACAATATAATCAATATCAATATGTATAATTTTCGTAAAAGCGACAAAATGTAAATTAAGCACTAATCTGAATCGGTTCGAGCTCGTTCACGAAATAAATAAAAATCTTAAAATTACGTAAATATTAAACGTGTCGTTAGACTTTACCCATCTTCGCGTAGAAGGTTGACTGAGTTGACCGAGTTGGACCGATCCGAACAATGAACCGCAAGACCCGATGTGTTAACTCGAACCCACATCTGATCGGGTTGACTGGTGACCCGAGCCAAGACTTGAACCATCTAACCTGTGGTTGACCCGGACCCGCTGTGTTGACTCGCACCGAGCTGAGTTGACTCGCACCTGACTGAGTTGACTTGCACCGAGCTGCATCTAAATCAAACAGAATCTGAGTCAAGTACAGCCACCTTCGCAGATGTTGTCGCCGACTGCCACAGTCGGCCTCCTTCGACCCGACATCAACAAAATAAACAACATCACATTCATCATCATCAATACTTCTGAGAAATAAAGGAAAAATGGGAAAGAGAGACGAATGTTTACCGGCGAAACTTGTCGAAGAAGTATCAAACCGCCGCCGTCGTCTCCGATGTCGCCGGAAAACGGCGATCCTCTCCGTTCCTCTCTCACCGTCTCCTCCTTTATCTCCGATTTCTCTCTCTCCTCCTGTATCTCTCTCTCTTCGCCTCTCCATTACTCTTTTCTGATCGATCCGTCGCTCACCACCACCCAACAGTGGTGGTGGTGGTCCGTCTTGCTGCTCGAAGAGGGGGGGTTACCGTTGATGGGTGTCGTCAGAGAGGGGGGTTGCTCATCGGAGGGGACCACCGGAACGGCGGCTCTGGTCGCCAGACATCAGCGAGGGAGAGGAGCCAAGGGTGTCGGCTATGTGTGTGTTTAAGGTGAATCTTCAAAATGAGAGGATAATGTGTGAAATGAGATGAAGATGAGGGTTCACCTTTCTTTTTATGTGTTTGTATATTATACCCGAGAGAGAAGGGAGTGAAGCTAATGGTTGTATGTGTGTGTTGCAGTATGTATCGAGAGAGGGAGAGGATATAGGTTTCTTATATAGAGGGGTTGAGATCTATTAGAGATCTTATGTGTTTCAAATATTTGAGACAAAAAATCTCTTCCACATATTTTGTATAGATTTATAGAGATTTTGTGGATCTTTTTCATAGATTTGGTATAGATTTTGTGTGTACCATCAAGATCTACAAAATGTTTTGTAGAGATTTTGATAAGATTCTCAAATCTTGTAGAGATCTTGATAAGATCTGATATATTATGTGCAGGTTTAGGCTTGTGGGTTTTGGGCTTGGGCCCAGGGCCCACAAGCCCATCTCATGTGTAAGTGGTCCACAATTCCTACGAGACCCGATATCGCGACCCATACTCCATAAGCATAAAATATTAGTGTAACATCCATATTTGTCGGCGTCGTCAGTATTTCGTACGGTATCAGTTCGTTGTCGCGTAATATTCCGCAGATTTTTTCGTAAACCACCGTTCACGCACTGTAAAGTCGTATAGACGTTTCTTGGCACTCCAAAGGCCTAATTAAGTTAATTTGCGCTGTAAACACTATTTATTATCGTGTTAATCATCTGCTAATCACGTAATTAGGTGCCGTAAATCACCGGTTGTCACATGAAGCTTCCAGGATCAATCTTCTTTTGTGGGAGTTTGTTGAGTAGTAAGGCGGAGCATTCTTCATCTAAGTTAACCAATTGCAATGATTCAATTTTCCTTTTATGAGTGAGGAAGTCCCTCATAAATTTTGAATATTTAGGCATTTGGGTTAGGACTTCAATAAATGGAATATTAACATGCAATTGTTTTAGCAAATTTTCGAACTTTGCGAATTGCTATCGGTCTTTTGACGAATTAACCGACCGGGTATGGAACCGGAGGAGTCTTAGTGGGCTCTTGGATTGGTGGAGAAGCCTTCTCTGGTTGGGGTGTGGGTGGAGTTGTGGTATGGCTGGATTGGCTTCTTTCAGCTGGCGGTAATGGAGTCTCCTCGGGACCCACGGTTCGGTTTCTCAATGTGATGAGATGTACTTGCGCTTTTGTGTTGGTTTCGGTATTACTTGGTAACGCGCCTTGTGGTCTCTCAGAGAAATTTTGAGCTATTTGATTTTATTGTTTTTCAATGTTTTGAATGCTAGCTTGTTGATTTATGAAATTCGATTCCAATTATTGAAATCGATCCGAGTTTTTCTTTTCGGTGTCGGAGATGAGGCGAGATACAGTATCTTCAAGCCTTTCTCGTCCACCTTGTTGTTGAGAAAAATTTTGTGGTTGTTGAAAGTTAGTTCGTTGGTTTTGTTGGTTACTACTATTGCTGGGATCTCTCCAACCAAGGTTAGGGTTGTTACGCCATCCTTGGTTGTAGGTACCCGTTGGAGGACCCGATGGCCTAGGTCTATTATCAATGTAGTTTACCATTTCCGTTTGATCATCAACTTCTTTCATACAACTCCAATTTTCATGTGGCCCACCACACCCTTCACAAGCCATAACCGAGACCGTTTTTGCCATTTCTAACTTTTTGATTTTTGAAGAAAGGGCCTCGATTTGGGCTTGTAAAGAAGTGCTTTCATCAACCTTATGGGCGCCCGGGGCAATAGTTTTATTGCCTCGGGGAGTGTGCCACTGAAAATTGGTTTGAGCAATTTCCTCAATTTGATTATATATTTCATTTGGGCGACGATTACCTAAAAGTCCCCCGGAGCTAGAATCAAGTGTTTGTCTTGTGTGTGGCAACAACCCATTGTAGAAAGTGGATACTTGTTGCCATACCGCAAGACCATGATGAGGACACTTTCTTAGTAGCTTCTTGAACCTTTCCCAAGTTTCATATAAGGATTCCCCATCCTCTTGTGAATATGTATTAATTTCAGTCATTAATTTAGCCGTTTTAGCAGGAGGGAAATACTTATATAGAAACTTTTGGGCTAGTTCATCCCAGGTGTTTACCGAACCAACTGGGAGGGTGTTAAGCCAAGCCTTAGGTCGGTCTTTTAGTGAAAATGGAAACATTCGAAGGCGGATGGCGTCATTTGATGCTCCATTGATCCGAAAGGTATCACATATTTCTAAGAAATTTGTAATATGTAGATGGGGATCCTCTTCCGCAAGCCCATGAAAGGTTGCGGAGTTTTGAAGCATTTGTATCAAATGCGGTCGAAGTTCGAAGTTGTTGGCTTCGACATTCGATGCATTGATAGCGGCGCCGAGATTACCTACAGTGGGCCGTAGGTAATCCATGAGGGTACGTTGGTCCGCCATTGGAAGTGGGTCCCCCAAAACTTTCTCTTGGTTTTTAGCTTTAAGTCTTTTTCTGAGAAAGCGTTCGGGTTCTTCTAGAGGTTCTTTTATGTCTTTACTAGAACTGGAGCTCATACACTACGTAGAAAGTTCAGATGTGGCACCTGGGTTCCAAGTCCTAAAACAAAAACAGAAAAGAACGTTGGTCAGAAGGTTCACCACGGCCCCGTGCTCAGGTGAACACGGCCCGTGGTCGGAGATACAGTGATTATTTTACGGATCCCTGTTACTGGGGAGTTGGACACGGCCCCGTGTTGCACCGACACGGCCCCATGCTCAACTCTCTCTAACTCGGAAAATAAAAACTGCCAGTGACAATGCTGGGCACGGCCCATGTCCGACCAGGCACGGCCCGTGCTGAGCTCTGCAGAAACTGAAAATTAAGAAAAATCCTTAAAAAATACAGAAAATATTAGAAAAAAAGATTAGGCCGTTGATTCCTAACTTTCTTAAAATCCTTGTGTCCCCGGCAGCGGCGCCAAAAACTTGATGTGCGTGAAGTGTGTTATGGTTTTAATGTTTTTTTAAGCCCTTTTACACTTTTTAGCCAAGTTTTAAATTTATAAAACACGATATTTACTAACACTAAACACACATATGGGCAAGTGCACCCATCGTGAGCGTAGTATAGTGTTGGTAAGATACCGAGGTCGTCCAAGGACACAAGAGCTTTTAGTACCGGTTTATCCTCAACGTCTAATCAAATCAAAAAGGTTAGAAAAAGATTTTAAACTAGAAAATTAAAAACTAACTAAAATGCTGAAAAATAAAATGAAAATAAAAACAGATAGACAAGATGAATCACTCGGCTCCGACTCGTGTTTAGTGTAACCTTTGATTATTTCCGCACTTTTGCACTTTTTAAGAGATTATCTTAGTTATTGTAGTAGGCCCCTCTTTTGAAGGTGACGTTACCCTCAACCCAGTAGTTTGAGTCAGCAAGGATACAATCCTAAAGGGTCGGATTATTGAAAGATAATTAATTAAGTTATTAATGCATATTATGATAGGCCCCTCTTTTGAAGGTGACGTTACCCTCGGCTAAGTAGTCTGAGTCAGCTGGGATACAGTCCTAACTAGCCGGGTTATAGTATTAATAGTAGCTTACATATGAGGGGATCAAAGAGTTTGGACCCCCGCCATCCAATACCGGTAAGTATTGAAGGAGGTCCTACTAAATTTGACCCAGGTCCTTGCAGGATCTATACACTGAACAAGGCAAGACTCTTACCAAACCGTTCCATTAACCCCCGACCAGGTAGCTAACATACCTCCATATAGACCGTGGAGATATGAATGGTGAAAATCTTTTATTTTATATAGACAGTAAAATAATGCCAAGACACCACGGACAAACGATAAGGAAGAATCACCTTCAACATAAGAAACTAGTTATTAAAGTCATTAATACATAACCAAGTAAAAAGTGCGAAAAGATTAAAAATAAAAAGTATTACACTAGACACTTGTCTTCACCAAGTGATGTAAGAGACTTAGGCAAACATGGCCTTTGATTGTCAAGAACTCTTACGATCAATCTTGGATCCTGAGACGACTCACACACTCTATGATGGACAATGGATGATGGTGGTGGATGATGGTGTTATGGTGGTGGTGGGTGGTGGATGAAGTGTGAGAGAGGTGGTGTGCCAAGGGATGGTTTGCAATTGATCCAAGCACCCCTATTTATAGGCTGAACAGTAGCTCAGGCACGGCCCCGTGTCCATTGGGCACGGCCCTGTGTCCAACATCCTTCTCTTCCTTCATTAATTGCAGTTTGTCTGCATTAGTTGACCACGCCCCCATGTTCACTGGGCACACCCCCGTGTGTAGAAGCAAATCCGTACTATCAAGATTTCCCCAGATTCTGCGAATCTTAGAGTTGACCACGGCCCCGTGTCCACTGAGCACGACCCCGTGGTGGGCGATAGAAGCTTCTATAGCTTTGTCTTTTCTGCTGGCACTTGGGCACGCCCCCGTGTTCACTGAGCACGGGGCGTGTTCAGTCTTCTGTTCTCTTGTTTTTGCTTGGGAAGATGCTGTCGGGGGGTCGGGCATGCCACGTTTGTTCTGTTTCTTGTATTTATGTTAGATTTAGCTTCCTTTTTGCTTCTTTTGTTCATTTGAGCTCATTTAATCCTGAAAATACAAAAGGAAGACAAAAACACACTTTTTCCAAAATTAGTACTAAAAAGGGTTAGTTTTATGCCACAATTGATGTAATTTATATGTTGCATTTTGCGCACATCAGGTACTACCAGGGATTCGTCAGATAAACATTTCTTGAGGTTGGATACATGAAATACGTCATGTACTCCGGCTAACTCTTCTGGTTGTTGTAAGCGATAGGCAACCGGTCCTATTCGCTGGATTACTGGGAATGGTCCTACATACCTTGGACTTAACTTTCCTTTCTTTCTGAACCGAACTACCCCTTTCCAAGGAGAAACTTTTAAGAGTACCTTGTCTCCAACTTGAAATTCCAGCGGCTTGTGTCGATTGTCTGCATAACTTTTCTGGCGATCTCGAGCCGTCTTCAGTCTGTCTTTTATTTGAGTTATCTTGTCTGTGGTTTTCTGCACAATCTCAGGACCTGATAATTGGCTTTCTCCTATTTCTGCCCAACAAATTGGAGTTCTGCACTTTCGCCCATACAGTGCTTCGAACGGGGCAGCTTCGATGCTTGCATGATAACTATTGTTATAGGAGAATTCGATTAAGGGTAGGTGGTTATCCCAATTCCCACCAAAATCTATTACACATGCTCTGAGCATGTCTTCCAGGGTTTGGATCGTCCTTTCACTCTGTCCATCTGTTTGGGGATGGTATGCAGTACTTAAATTCAAACGTGTCCCCATTGCTTCTTGAAAACTTGTCCGGAAATGTGAAGTGAAACGACTATCTCTATCCGATACAATAGAGAGTGGAACTCCATGTAAGGATACTACTTCGTCTACGTATAACTTGGCTAATCTTTCCATGCTAAAAGTTTCCTTCATGGGTAGAAAATGAGCTAATTTGGTTAATCTATCTACAATTACCCAAATCGCGTCGTTACCTTTCCTGGTTTTGGGCAACTTAGTAACAAAGTCCATTGTTATTAGTTCCCATTTCCGTACAGGCATTTCTAATAGTTGGAGTAACCCTGAAGGTTTCTGGTGTTCTGCCTTAACTTGCGAACAAGTTAGACACTCAGATACATATCTGGCTATGTCCTTTTTTATTCCTATCCACCAGAAATTACTTCTTAAATCTTGGTACAACTTATTATTTCCAGGATGCATGGTATATCTAGATTTATGGGCTTCCTCTAAAATCTTATTTCTTAAATTTCCTTGCTTAGGTACCTAAATCCTTTTCTGGTGGAATCTCCAAATTCCATCAGTTCCTTGCTCCAATTCCTTTATTCTTCCTTTCATTCCTTCAGCATCATCTTTGAGTGCTGTTTCTTGAATGTTCTTCAGTTGTTCCATTAAATCTACTTGAAGATTTAATCTAAGAGCACGAACTCGCTTTTGCTTTTCATGATACTTACAACTTAGGGCATCTAGGACTACATTTGCTCTTCCTTCGTGATATTGAATATCACAGTCGTAGTCACTTAGAATTTCCATCCATCTTCTTTGCATCATGTTTAATTCTTTTTGCCCAAATATGTACCTCAAACTTTTATGATCTGTATAGACTTTAAACTTACTTCCATACAGATAGTGTCTCCAAATCTTAAGGGCAAAAATTATTGCTCCTAATTCTAAGTCATGAGTTGTATAATTTTCCTCGTGCTTTTTCAATTGCCTTGAGGCATACGCAATTACCTTTTTGCGTTGCATCAACACACATCCTAATCCTAGCTTAGAAGCATCACAGTAAACTTCAAAATCTTCTGTCCCTTCTGGTAAGGCAAGAATTGGGGCGTTGGTTAATCTTTGCTTTAAAATCTTAAATGCCTCTTCTTGCTTGGGTCCCCATTCAAACTTAACTGTTTTACAGGTTAGCTTAGTTAATGGCACTGCTATCTTGGAAAAATCCTTAATGAATCACCTATAGTATATAGCTAATCCTAGGAAACTTCTAACTTCCATAGCTGATAGCGGGACTTTCCATTTGGTGATTGCTTCTATTTTGGAGGGATCTACGTGAATACCTTCGTGATTCACCATGTGTCCTAAAAATTGTACCTCCTGTAGCCAAAATTCAAACTTCAAGAATTTGGCGTAAAGCTTTTCTTTTCTTAACAGGGTTAAGAGTGCATGTAGATGCTCACAATGCTCGTCCTGACTTTTGGAATAAATAAGTATATCGTCGATGAAGACAATTATGAATTTATCCAAATATGGTTTACAGATCCTATTCATCATATCCATAAATGCTGCAGGAGCATTTGTTAGTCCAAATGGCATAACTGTAAACTCGTAGTGACCATACCTAGTTCTGAAAGCGGTTTTAGGTATGTCTTCTTCTTGTACCTTCAACTGATGATTTCCGGAGCGTAAATCTATCTTAGAAAAATATCTAGCTCCCTGAAGTTGATCAAAAAGGTCATCAATCCTAGGTAATGGGCATCAATTTTTAATTGTAACCTTATTCAATTCCCGATAATCGATACACATTCGCATGGAACCATCTTTCTTTTTCACAAACAACATTGGTGCTCCCCAAGTGGATGAACTAGGTTGTATAAATCGTTTACCTAGCAATTCAACTAATTGCTTTTTCAGTTCTAACATTTCGGTGGGTGCTAATCGATAGGGTGCCTTGGCTATGCGTGTAGTTCCAGGAATTAGATGAATTCTAAATTCTACTTCCCTATTCGGAGGTAATCCTGGTAGTTCTTCCGGAAATACATCTGGGTATTCTGATACTACAGGAATTTCCTTAAGTTCCTTACCCTTAGTGCTAATGATTACCGAAATCATATACACTATTCTTTGCTTTCGTTCATAACTAGCAACTTTCATCACGGAAATGAACTTCATTGGCTTACGTGGCTTATCTCCTGCAACCACAATTATTTCTCCTGATGGCGTAAGAATTTCTATGGAATTCTTATCACAGAGGATTCGAGCATGGTTGGCTACTAACCAATCCATTCCTAATACAACATCGAATCCAGCTAAATTCATAGGTAACGGGTTTGCAGAAAATTTATGACCTGAAAGTTCTATATTTCCTTTTTGCAAAACCGTATCTATGTTAACAGAATTTCCATCTGCCGTTTCTACCGAATAAATTTGCTTAAGTCTAATTAAGGGTAACCCAAGAGCTTGGCAGAATGAAGTATTTATAAAACTTTGGTTTGCACCAGAGTCAAATAATACTTTTGCATATACGTTGTGAACTAAGAACGTACCCGCTATTACATCAGGAATCAGATATGCTTCTTGGTGTGACAACCGGTAATTTACGCCCTTAATTACGTGATTAACGGGTGTTTAACGCGATAATAAATAGTGTTTACGACGCTAATTAACTTAACTAGGCCCTTGGAGTGCCCAGAAACGTTTGTTCATCTATACTGTGCGCGTGTGGTGATTTATGGGAAATCTGCTAAATATGACGCGACAACGGACTGATACCGTACGAAATACTGACAACGCCGACAAACACGGATTTTCTAAGAATATTTTATGCTTACGGAGTATGGGTCGCGATATCGGGTCTCGTAAGAATTACGGGCCCCTTACACATGATATGGGCTTGTGAGCCCTGGGCCCAAGCCCGAAACCCACAAACCTAAACCTGCACATAATTAGATCTATTTCTTAAAAATCTTAACAAAATCTGAGTAATCTCATCAAGATCTAATGAAATCTACAATAAATCTCTACAAGAGATTTTAGGTCATTGGATAAAACATGTAACCATGTAAAATGTTTGACCTGAATGTAGACTGAATACATAAAAGACAATAAAACTCATCCCTGCTATAAATCACCTCCCCACTCTCTCAAAGTTCATTGTCTGCATATTATATATACACACTCAGACTTTAAGTCTGCCACTCTCCTCTCTCGATTTCAATACAGAGCACACACACAAACATAAAATGCTCTTTCTTCTTCTTAAATCCAACAACCCACATCCCTCGGTTCCCTCTCCGGTGCTTATTCCGGCGACAAATCGGCTCCGATCGGAGCTCCGGCGAGCCACAACCACACCGGTAAACCCCCACACCTACCCCACTCGATCTCCACTCCCCTCCTCGGTTCCCCGGTAATCCGTCGTCACACAGCCCCCCCTCCTGCTTTCTGTTCGGTCACCGGAGAAACAACGGACCACCACCACCACTAACCGGTGGTGGTGCGGCAGCGCTACAGAGAAAGACGAGAGAGAGAGAGAGATCGGAGCCACGGACCGGCGGTCGGAGCCATAGACCGGCGGTCGGAGCCTCGGACCAGCGGTCTTCGTCTTTATTCGACGAGTTATTCCGCTCGGGGTCGCGTACAGTTTGGGTGTTCGGGTCAGCCGCGATCTGGGTTTCGGGTCACTGGGTTCAAGGTTGGTTCAAACCGGTTCAGAATCGGGTCAAGAGATGTCAAGGTGGTTCGAGTTCTCGGTACGGGTTTCGGTCGGGTCTCAGTCAGATTGGTCTCGGCTCAGGTTAAAATTGGTTCGACTCAGTGCAATCCAGCTCGACTCAGTTCAACTCGGTTTGACTCAGTGTATTTTAGCTCGACTCGGTGCGACTCGGCTCGACCCGGTTAACTCATTAATCGACTCGGTCAAACTGAGTCAACTCGGTCAAACTCAGTCAACGCGCGAGATGGTAAAGGTTTAATGACGATATTAATTTGTTATTTTTATAGTTTTTATCGTACGTGACAAACGAGCTTGAACCGAACAAAAAGATGAGTTTTTAGTTGATATTTACTTAGATTTATTTATTATCTCGTTTATATAAATTGGCTATACATAAAAGTCATTGAATTGTTGATTGAATTTTGATAAAATTACGACAACTTGGTTGTCCGGGGCGTCCAAAAACAGAGGAAACTCTGCCCGTTTTTCGAGAAAAACCCTTAAACACGACACGTATTATATTTCAAAAACGACGCTTAATGGAATTCGAGTTTATAAAACTTCAAACTTTGATAATTCCAAACGCTTTTACAAATAAATATAATGTTATATTTATTTCGAACGTCGTTAATTCGTATAACTTCTATAAAATAAATATTGCTTATATATTTATTTCAAGTATCAAGCAACACGATCTTGTTTTATAAAATAAATATAGATGTATATTTATTTCAAACACACGAATTATTTTACAAAATAGATACAGTTTATCTATTCAACGACTCGATGAAGTTCTTATAAAATAAATATAATATTTTATATTTATTACGAATGCCGAAACAGCATATACATATATTTTGGCAAAAATATACAAGACGCAATATATATATAATACAAGTTTATTATATAATACTTTCATACGAATATTCCTACATACTCAAACGACTTCTTAAAACGAGCTAACAAGTATAACTTCTTCGCTTCTTTTAAGTGACAATTTACCATCATATCGTTCGGTCAACGATTCGGTAGAGCTCGATTACACGTAGTTAGTTACTGCATTATTTAGAAACTTATTAGATATTCCGTGTTAGGAATATTGTAGAATGCACGCTAGCAAGTCAAGTCTTGGAAACGACATCGCGAAGTCGTAATTAGCTAGCTTTGCACAGGAATATTCAGGTGAGTTCATAACCCCACCTTTTTACGATTTTACATTTTTCTAAATGTTTTCGGGGTGGAAAGACATGCACTTTTTGCAAAGCATACCAGAATTACATATTTATAAACCATTTGACAAGCAAGATTTATCTGACACAAATGGTTTACGAAAAGCTTATGTTTTATACCGGTTTTTCAAACAAGCATTTACACATGAATTCTAGTTTTCTAAACTACGAGAAAATACAAATACAAGAGTATACAAACACATGAGAATTGATACTTGACATAAAGAATACAAGAACTGAAAATTTGATACTTGATATGATGAATACAAAAACAAGAAGCGCCCTTGGTGATAACTAGTACCAAGTAGGATGCGTTTGAGGAATGATACGAGAAATAGTGTCACGAATAGGGTACCATAAGCACCATTAATCGTGTACATACTTAGACCGCAGAACAAAAGGTTAGATCTAACGGGTGTCAGGGCAGCCCCACTCTTGGTGACAACTAGAACCAAGTAGTGTTTTTGTGTCTCAGTCGTGAATCGACTATAGAAAAATGCCTATGGTTTGGTGACTTCCTATGTCGTGTCACATGTTAATGGCCTTGCAACCCATTAACAACATGATACATACAAGAATACTTGATTTATACAAGAAAACATGATACATACAAGAATACTTGATTTACACAAGAAAACCTTGATACATACAGAAATACTTGATTTATACATGATGCATACAGAAATACTTGAATTATACAAGATACATACCATGTTTTCATACAAAGTTTCTGTATAACATGACAAGAAAATGATTTTAAATTCGTTTTCTCAACAATACTTCAAAAACCGGTTATTCAAAAAGATTTATTTCAAATCTTTTACAAACAAACTATGAACTCGCTCAACTTTATGTTGATTTTTCGCATGTTTCTTTCTCAGGTTGCATTTCTAAGACAAGGCACGGTTGGAATAGGAGAACCATGAAGAGTCGAGTACTTAGTGGCGTTCATTTTCTAAGAAGTCTTAGCTTAATTGCTTCCGCTGTGCAATGAAGATACCAGTCCAGTCACGCCAATACTCTGATATTTCGGGGTGTGACAGATTGGTATCAGAGCTATAGGTTACAGCGAATAGGGTTCTCTATAAAGAATACCTAGGCTCTAACCTCATATTTCTCTGGGGACTTAGATTATTAAAACGTTGAATACATGCAGAACGCCTAAGACTCGAATATGGTCTCCAACCGTTGCCGAAAAACAAACAGTCAAAATTATGTTTCCAAACATACGCTATTGTGGTGTTTTATACACGATACACAAAACAAATACATACAGTGCACAAAACTCTGAGAGTTTAGGAAACATGCATTTAAGACCTTCAGAAACTCATGTTGAAGTTCATTAAAGGTCATCACGTAGGAACTGCAAATATTAATTCGGGCACACACAATTATACATATTGTCTATGATGTTTTAACTTCCCGAGCAGGCAGCCTACGCATAACGAAACGCTAGTGCACGAGAATGCATAGAACTCAAATTTTACGTCAACAGATGTCGGAGTGCATCACATTCTACGCGAAACGAAACGCTAGCGCACAGGTATACGTGAGACTTAAGCTATACGTCAGCGGAGGTTGAAGTACGTCACATGCGACTATCGATCAGGAAGCGGCAGTTGGCACACGGTCCTGCAAATGACACGAGTCATGCTAAGGAAAAGACGCAAGTCACCGTATTCCCCCTTATTTCAGTTAACGACGAGTACGCTATATTCGACATTCTATGGTAATGTCACCTAACAAACGGTTATCACATGCAACCCCAGGTAAAGTCCTTAAATTTCTTTTATTGAAATTTCAACTTTCACATTTACTGAGTAGATTTTCGTATCTCTACTCCTCTTAATGGTCATTGTGTCACGACCATTTCTTTCAGTATAGCGAATACTCATTTGCTTCGTTTCTTGAAAAATTCATATGTTACGCATGCATCGTTTGTTAAGCATGTGGCTTTGTTTCGAATAAAGCGTTTCATCAAAGTTCAAATATTATTTCGTTTGTGATTCGAATGACTCGCATTATTGAAATTGTTGGCTTCTTTGTAATCAAGTCAACACATTTTCTTGAAATCCGTTTCTTTTCAAGTTACATACATGGTTTTTCGTTATGACCATGCCGAAAGTTTTCTTGTCGATACATGTATTTATTGTCGGCTTGCGCCAAAATCAAATTCAATTGTTTGAACTTACACATATTCGATTCAAGACACCATATGATGTATTGGAAACATCATATTCGAAATTCGTTTTAACAAGCGTTTCATTGTTCTGAGTCGTAGTAGATTTGTTTGGTCTACGACTCCATTAAGTCGTTTGTTGATTTCGACACCTTGTGGTGTCAGTATAAACTTGTAGCTTGGGCTAATCATGATTGAGCGTTTTATGCAAAACACAGGTGATACTTGTTCGGTCACCGCTATATTTGAATTGTTTCATTCACTACGACACCTTGTGGCGTCAGTAGAACTTGCAGCTTGGGCTGATCATGATCAAGCGTTTCATACAAACTATTACATTTGAGCTTGTTGAAATCTAAATTCATTTATTGAATGCAATCATCTCCAGAATTCATTTGTATCTTGTGATACGTCCTTGAATTCACATCATTCGAATAGGTCTTGATTCGAATTCATGATCGTTCACTTTGGTATTGTTCATATTTTCTACGCATAACGTAACTCAAAGGAGTTGACGTAGTCTAAATTTCGAGGACGAAATTTTATTAACAGGGGGAGACTGTGACAACCGGTAATTTACGCCCTTAATTACGTGATTAACGGGTGTTTAACGCGATAATAAATAGTGTTTACGACGCTAATTAACTTAACTAGGCCCTTGGAGTGCCCAGAAACGTTTGTTCAGCTATATTGTGCGCGTGTGGTGATTTATGGGAAATCTGCTAAATATGACGCGACAACGGACTGATACCGTACGAAATACTGACAATGCCGACAAACACAGATTTTCTAAGAATATTTTATGCTTACGGAGTATGGGTCGCGATATCGGGTCTCGTAAGAATTACGGGCCCCTTACACATGAGATGGGCTTGTGAGCCCTGGGCCCAAGCCCGAAACCCACAAACCTAAACCTGCACATAATTAGATCTATTTCTTAAAAATCTTAACAAAATCTGAGTAATCTCATCAAGATCTAATGAAATCTACAATAAATCTCTACAAGAGATTTTAGGTCATTGGATAAAACATGTAACCATGTAAAATGTTTGACCTGAATGTAGACTGAATACATAAAAGACAATAAAACTCATCCCTGCTATAAATCACCTCCCCACTCTCTCAAAGTTCATTGTCTGCATATTATATATACACACTCAGACTTTAAGTCTGCCACTCTCCTCTCTCGATTTCAATACAGAGCACACACACAAACATAAAATGCTCTTTCTTCTTCTTAAATCCAACAACCCACATCCCTCGGTTCCCTCTCCGGTGCTTATTCCGGCGACAAATCGGCTCCGATCGGAGCTCCGGCGAGCCACAACCACACCGGTAAACCCCCACACCTACCCCACTCGATCTCCACTCCCCTCCTCGGTTCCCCGGTAATCCGTCGTCACACAGCCCCCCCTCCTGCTTCCTGTTCGGTCACCGGAGAAACAACGGACCACCACCACCACTAACCGGTGGTGGTGCGGCAGCGCTACAGAGAAAGACGAGAGAGAGAGAGAGATCGGAGCCACGGACCGGCGGTCGGAGCCACAGACCGGCGGTCGGAGCCTCGGACCAGCGGTCTTCGTCTTTATCCGACGAGTTATTCCGCTCGGGGTCGCGTACAGTTTGGGTGTTCGGGTCAGCCGCGATCTGGGTTTCGGGTCACTGGGTTCAAGGTTGGTTCAAACCGGTTCAGAATCGGGTCAAGAGATCTCAAGGTGGTTCGAGTTCTCGGTACGGGTTTCGGTCGGGTCTCAGTCAGATTGGTCTCGGCTCAGGTTAAAATTGGTTCGACTCAGTGCAATCCAGCTCGACTCAGTTCAACTCGGTTTGACTCAGTGTATTTTAGCTCGACTCGGTGCGACTCGGCTCGACCCGGTTAACTCATTAATCGACTCGGTCAAACTGAGTCAACTCGGTTAAACTCAGTCAACTGAGCCGGTCAACTCAGTTAACTCGGTCAACTCAGTCAACGCGCGAGATGGTAAAGGTTTAATGACGATATTAATTTGTTATTTTTATAGTTTTTATCGTACGTGACAAACGAGCTTGAACCGAACAAAAAGATGAGTTTTTAGTTGATATTTACTTAGATTTATTTATTATCTCGTTTATATAAATTGGCTATACATAAAAGTCATTGAATTGTTGATTGAATTTTGATAAAATTACGACAACTTGGTTGTCCGGGGCGTCCAAAAACAGAGGAAACTCTGCCCGTTTTTCGAGAAAAACCCTTAAACACGACACGTATTATATTTCAAAAACGATGCTTAATGGAATTCGAGTTTATAAAACTTCAAACTTTGATAATTCCAAACGCTTTTACAAATAAATATAATGTTATATTTATTTCGAACGTCGTTAATTCGTATAACTTCTATAAAATAAATATTGCTTATATATTTATTTCAAGTATCAAGCAACACGATCTTGGTTTATAAAATAAATATAGATGTATATTTATTTCAAACACACGAATTATTTTACAAAATAGATACAGTTTATCTATTCAACGACTCGATGAAGTTCTTATAAAATAAATATAATATTTTATATTTATTACGAACGCCGAAACGGCATATACATATATTTTGGCAAAAATATACAAGACGCAATATATATAATACAAGTTTATTATATACTACTTTCATACGAATATTCCTACATACTCAAACGACTTCTTAAAACGAGCTAACAAGTATAACTTTTTCGCTTCTTTTAAGTGACAATTTACCGTCATATAGTTCGGTCAACGATTCGGTAGAGCTCGATTACACGTAGTTAGTTACTGCGTTATTTAGAAACTTATTAGATATTCCGTGTTAGGAATATTGTAGAATGCACGCTAGCAAGTCAAGTCTTGGAAACGACATCGCGAAGTCGTAATTAGCTAGCTTTGCACAGGAATATTCAGGTGAGTTCATAACCCCACCTTTTTACGATTTTACATTTTTCTAAATGTTTTCAGGGTGGAAAGACATGCACTTTTTGCAAAGCATACCAGAATTACATATTTATAAACCATTTTACAAGCAAGATTTATCTGACACAAATGGTTTACGAAAAGCTTATATTTATACCGGTTTTTCAAACAAGCATTTACACACGAATTCTAGTTTTCTAAACTACGAGAAAATACAAATACAAGAGTATACAAACACATGAGAATTGATACTTGACATAAAGAATACAAGAACTGAAAAATTGATACTTGATATGATGAATACAAAAACAAGAAGCGCCCTTGGTGATAACTAGTACCAAGTAGGATGCGTTTGAGGAATGATACGAGAAATAGTGTCACGAATAGGGTACCATAAGCACCATTAATCGTGTACATACTTAGACCGCAGAACAAAAGGTTAGATCTAACGGGTGTCAGGGCAGCCCCACTCTTGGTGACAACTAGAACCAAGTAGTGTTTTTGTGTCTCAGTCGTGAATCGACTATAGAAAAATGCCTATGGTTTGGTGACTTCCTATGTCGTGTCACATGTTAATGGCCTTGCAACCCATTAACAACATGATACATACAAGAATACTTGATTTATACAAGAAAACATGATACATACAAGAATACTTGATTTACACAAGAAAACCTTGATACATACAGAAATACTTGATTTATACATGATACATACAGAAATACTTGAATTATACAAGATACATACAATGTTTTCATACAAATTTTCTGTATAACATGACAAGAAAATGATTTTAAATTCGTTTTCTCAACAATACTTCAAAAACCGGTTATTCAAAAAGATTTATTTCAAATCTTTTACAAACAAACTATGAACTCGCTCAACTTTATGTTGATTTTTCGCATGTTTCTTTCTCAGGTTGCATTTCTAAGACAAGGCATGGTTGGAATAGGAGAACCATGAAGAGTCGAGTACTTAGTGGCGTTCATTTTCTAAGAAGTCTTAGCTTAATTGCTTCCGCTGTGCAATGAAGATACCAGTCCAGTCACGCCAATACTCTGATATTTCGGGGTGTGACACTTGGGTGGTCAGCTGAAAGGCTCTTGCATTCTTCTTATTAGTTCCTTCAGCAGGTTTGGCCTTGTTGTCAGCTAGTTTGACAAGTTTAGGGCAGTCTGGCCTATAATGTCCAGCTTCTCCACAATTGAAGCAAATTGTTGATTTCTTTCTTCTCAATCTTTTTCTTGGTGTCCCGGAATTTTGCAGAAATTACAGTACCCTTTACATTTTCCAAAATGCTTTCTTTTACAGGTACTGCAAAATGAAGCAGTGGAGGATTGCCCAGTTCCTCTTTTCTTGAAGTTGCCACTAGTATTACTTCCACGAAATCCTTCGGTAATCTTCTGCGCCAATTCCTTTCTCTTGTTTTCTTCTCGCGTACGCACCAACCCGTCAGTCAAGGTGTTGACTAATTCCACCGCATCGTTGATTGTGTGAGGTCTTGCAGCTTTGACGATATCCCGAATTTCGCTAATTAAACCCCAAATGTAGCGAGAAATAAGTACCGGTTCTGGCGAAGCCAGAGTTGGTACAATTCGAGCATATTCGAAAAACTTCGAAGTATACCCTCGACAGTCAACATCCACCATTCGGTGGCTCAGTAACTTATTGGCCATTTGTTCTTTTTCATATTCGGGGCAGAATTTCCTTTCCACCAATCGCTTAAATTCTTCCCAATTCATAGCGTAAGCCATGTCACTTCCTTTGGCCTGTAATACCGTATTCCACCACTCTGATGCCTCTTCCTTGAAAAGGTGAGAAGCATACATGACCTTATCTTCTTCGGCGCATTTACTTATTTTAATTACTGCCTCGGTCTTTTCCAACCAACGCAGTGCAGCAGTCGCCCCTTCATTGCCTGCAAATTCAACAGGTTTACAGGCAAGAAATTCTTTATAAGTGCAACCAGGTGTTGCAACTTTCATTTTCTTGAGTATTGGGGCTTGAATTACGTTGTCATTATTGCCGCCTCCGTTAACACTGTTACTAAAATTTTCGTCGCGCGTGCGTTTATTGGGATTGGCTTGTGAAGGCTCAACAGGGCTTTTAACAGCAGCGACGATTGCTGGGATAGCATTTGCTATTCCCTGGGCAACGATGTTTTCTATATCTTGCCTATTAAGAAAGTGATCCTCATTGTTTTGCTTGGATTGGTTAACTTTGTTAACTGGTTCATTATCAGCGTGTTCCATCTGATAATTAACAATATATATATAAGCTATTGGCACAAAATAAATAACAACCAAATGCAATAAAGCAATCACACATAATCACGTCAACACGTATAGCCAAAATTGTCGACTTTGCGACTTTCATGTTTTATATATATATTTTAGTATGCATCCATACACACCAGATATATTACAAAAGTTTTATTTTACATGATTATGTTTTTATTATTTATTATTATTAAACACATAACCACACAACCACACACCCACAGTCAGCTGGCTTTTCAGAAACGACGTTCGCTCTCGTCGTATTTCCAGGAGATCTATTCTCCCACTTCCCGGATTCGATTCCCTGCGTCCACCAGTTGCTCGCTGTAGTGACGGAGCTCAGCCAAGTTTTCGGTACTCATAGGTGGGTTTGGTGCAGGCTCAGGGTCAAACTGGGGAAAATAGACGCTAGGGTTATTCAAGAGATTCTGAAATTTCCAGTCATTTGTCCACCATTTTTCCAGTTGGCCAATAACAGATTTAGGGTTGACAATAGGATCTGGGATAACTGGTTCTATGTTAACGGGAAGTTGGGATTCAGCAGGGTAATTGAAGAGGTTTTCATCGGCAGGTCCGATGAGGTCACCGATTGCTAGTTTGCGATCCAGCTCCTCCCATGGTGGCATTTCCTGGGCTTGCCCTGAACTTTCCCTAATCTCTTTTCCTTTGCCTTTATCCTTTGGATCCTCAGTCTTTTTAACCTTCTGGGCAGCTAGTTTCTTCCTACGCCCACGTTTCCAGTCCAAGATTCTCCTCCTCTTTTTCCGCTTTGGTTTCTCTTGCGGCTGGGCCTGGAATACGATTGGCTCTTCAATATCAGCCTGATAGCCAGTTAAAGTGCCGGTGCCGGTGGTATCCATATCAGTGCTATGGATAGTAAAATTTCGGAGTGCCACAGACAGTTCATTCATGCTGATAACACACATGAAGAAACACACACACAAAATTAAGTTAAAATTTTATTTATTATAAATTAAATTTTCACATAATCGCAGAATGGCAATCAGAAAATTAAGTATTTCTAAATACTTAATTGGCTTAAATCAGTGGCTCTGATACCACCTTTTTCTGTCACGGCCCCCGGCCCGGTGTTACCCGGTTTAGAAGCCGCGGGACAGAAACCCATGGTATTTACTATTTAATTTGGCAGCGGAAATATTTGACAGGATCTTTTAAACTGAAAATGCCCAATTATTTTATTTCACAATTTGGGACAAACCCCATAATTTACAATAAAGGGAATTTCACGAGGAAATCCCTTATTTTACAAAACATGTTTATTTATTTTATTGAGCCACCTCTTCAAGCTTTTTAGTGCTACATAAAACTTTTCCTTGATTCACAGTAAGTCACCTGAAACATGTTTAAAAAGATTTTTTATCAGCGGGGAAATACTGGCGAGTCACTCAAGTTATAAAATGACACGTTAGTTATAGATTACAGCATAAGAGCGCTTATAATGGCTACTATCTTATTTTTATCTGGCGCCGTGTCACACCCTGGTGACGATGGTCATACCACTATTGGGTACTTTCACCCAAGTAGTGATGATTATCACTGTTAGGTTGGTGAACCTAACCGTGAGAAATTAGTAATGTGCACAATACCCCACTTGCCAGTGAGTCAAGATAACCATGACTTAATCCCTGTAATTATAACTTTTGAAAATCATTTGGGTATTGTAAAACATTATTGATAAAAAGAGAATGACTCACATTGCAAGTTTAATTGGACAGAACCTTGCCTACTGATTAGCCTTGTAACCTAGGTAAATAACAATGCACACGAAACTAGGTCAGTAACTTAATACAACATTTACGATAAGCTCACCAAATCAAAACCCTCACGACGAATGACAAAGTATAGCCCGAATTCGGGCAGCACTTAAACATTCATCGGATCGGTTTCAATCGATCGGACATTGTATCGTAGCAGTGATCGAGTTATTACCCTGTTGTCGTCGCAGAGCGTCGTGCATGTGTGTGTTTTTGAACGAAACTGTGAATAACTTAACGTACCAAACGAATTTGATCATCGTAACAACAGTGCCATGCAAGTGCCAAACCCCTAATATATATACTGAAAAACAGTCCTTGTCGCGTGGCGCGACGGCGCCCTTTTTAGGGTAGGGTAGCCTCGTGTCCACTTAGCCTAGGAGAGTCAACAGTTCGACGAAATTCGTTTCCTACAACGAGTTATGAAGATAATTATCAATTAAGGGATACCCCCCCCCCCCCGAGTTTTAGGGGGCCCTGATCCTAGTTCCAACTGTTCTGAAAATTTTAGGGGTCATGCTATACTACTTGGGGGTCTCAATTAGGGTTTCCTAATGAACATTTAATAAAATAAGAAATAATAATTTTGGCGATAGTTGTTACAGTCAAGCAGGAGCCTCAGCAGCAGCAACAGCAGCCCCAGCAACAGCAAGCACCACGCGGACGCACCTTCAACATCAATGTCCGCCAAGCTCAAGCCGACAACAATGTGGTTAATGGTACGTTCCTTGTGAATGGTATATATGCTTCGTGTTTATTTGATACTGGAGCCGATAACTATTTTGTGTCGTTGGAATTCGAAAAGCTCATAAATCGTAAGCGCGCCCATCTACCCTCGTCATTCGATGCCGAAGTTGCCACCGGAAGAACTGTCTCCGTTAATTCTGTTCTCCGTGATTGTACTCTCGAGCTCAACAATCACAACTTTCCGATCGACCTTATTCCGATGCAGCTCGGAAGTTTTGACGTCATAGTAGGCATATATTTTCTTAATGACAATCATGCTGAAGTTGTGTGTTTCGATAAGATGATTCGCTTATCGCTCGCTAATGGTGATTTATTGTGTGTTTTTGGTGAAACTGCTTCTAAGGGTCTCAAGCTCATGTCATGTATCCAAGCTAGCAAGTATCTCCACAAGGAATACAGAGCTTTCTTGGCTAACATTGTAGTAGCGGAGAAGGAAAAGAAAGTGAAGGAGGTAGACCAGGTACCCGTTGTGCGAGAATTCCCGAACGTTTTCCCTGATGAACTTCCGGGATTGCCTCCGAGTCATGATATCGACTTTCGTATCGACCTCATTCCTGGGGCTAATCCCGTTGCTAAAGCGCCTTATCGTCTCGCTCCGTCTGAAATGCGTGAACTCTCAAGTCAGCTCCAGGAATTGCTTGATAAAGGCTTCATTCGCCCTAGCACCTCTCCTTGGGGCGCACCAGTCCTTTTCGTCAAAAAGAAGGATGGGTCGTTCAGGATGTGCATCGACTACAGGGAATTGAATAAGTTAAATATGAAGAAACGCTATCCCCTGCCTCGAATCGATGATTTATTTGATCAATTGCAAGGTGCCTCATGTTTCTCGAAGATCGATCTACACTCAGACTATCACCAATTACGCATCCAAGAGGAGGATATACCCAAAACCGCTTTTCACACCCGTTACGGCCACTATGAGTTTGTTGTTATGCCTTTTGGTTTAACCAACGCACCCGCGGTTTTCATGGATCTGATGAATCGCGTGTGTAAACCATTTCTCGACCGCTTCGTCATCGTGTTCATCGATGATATCTTGATCTATTCCAAGTCGAAAGCCGAACACGCGCAGCATCTACGATTGGTTCTCGAGCTACTCCAAGGGAATCAACTCTATGCCAAGTTCTCCAAGTGTGAATTCTGGCTAGAGGAGGTTCAATTCCTCGATCACATTGTCAATAGTCAAGGTATCTATGTCGATCCCGCGAAGATTGAAGCTGTTAAGAGTTTGGTTACGCCTAAGAACCCGTCTGAAGTCCGTTCTTTTCTCGGATTAGTGGGCTATTATCGCCGATTTATCGAAGGATTCTCTAAAATCGTCGTACCGCTTACCTCTCTCACGCATAAAGACAAGCCTTTTGTTTGGTGAACTGAACAAGAGACTGCCTTTCGAACCCTCAAACACATGCTTTGCAATGCTCCCGTTCTTGCTTTACCTGACGGAAACGATTACTTTATAGTCTATTATGATGTCTCGAACCTTAATCTTGATTGTGTTCTCATGCAGCGGGACAAGGTTATCGCTTACGCGTCTCGACAGCTCAAGATCCACGAGAAGAACTACACAACCCATGACCTCGAGCTAGGCGCAGTTGTTTTTGCGTTGAAGATTTGGCTACACTACCTTTACGGTACTAAGTGTACGGTCTTCACCGACCATAGGAGCCTACAACATATTTTCAACCAGAAAGAACTGAACATGCGTCAACGCCGATGGGTGGAACTTCTCAACGATTACGACTGCGAGATTCGTTTTCATCCTGGCAAAGCAAATGTCATTACCGACGCCCTCAGCAGATGAAGCTATTTGCATAGCATTCATAACATTCCCGCGCAGCATCATCTCGAGTCTCTCATTCGCGAAGCCCAGCACAGATGCTTTACCGAGCTTACTTTGAAGAAGGAAAGGATTCTCAATGATGGAGCCCAGATAGTGAGTAAATCAAATGGGATATTCCATTATCTTGACCGAATATGGATCCCTAAACAGACCGATTTACAACAGATTCTGATGGACGAAGCCCACAAGTCTCGATATTCTATTCATCCTGGTGCCGATAAAATGTACCAGGACCTTCGCTACAAGTACTGTTGGACGGGCATGAAGAAAGATATCGCTCTCTATGTTTTGAGGTGCCTGACCTGCTCGAAGGTCAAGGCCGAGCACCAAAGACCCTCTGGCTTGCTGGTTCAACCCGAGATCCCGATGTGGAAGTGGGAAAGCATAACCATGGATTTTATCACGAAACTCCCACGTACCACGTCAGGTCATGATAGCATTTGGGTTATCGTCGATCGTTTGACCAAATCTGCTCATTTCCTGCCAATACGAGAAGACTACAAGGTAGAAAGATTAGCCCGAATCTACACAAACGAAGTTATCTGCCGACACGGTACGCCTCGCGACATCATCTCTGACCACGATGATCGGTTTACTTCGCGTTTATGGGAAACGTTCCAATCTGATCTCAGTACTTCGCTTAATTTAAGTACCGCATTCCATCCCCAAACCAATGGTCAGACTGAAAGAACGATTCGTACTTTGGAAGACATGCTTCGCTCATGTGTCATAGATTTCGGTGGTAATTGGGACGCATACTTACCTCTAGTCGAATTCTCGTATAATAACAGTTATCATTCCAACATTCAAATGGCACCGTTTGAGGCTTTATACGAAAGAAAATGTCGATCGCCAATTGTATGGCACGAGATCGGTCATTCGCAATTAACCGGTCCTGAGCTACTGCAAGAAACGACTGAAAAAATCCTCCAGATTCGAGACAACCTGCTGAAAGCTCGGAGTCGTCAGAAAAGTTACGTTGAAAGACGACGCAAGCCCCTTGAATTTGACGTTGGCGACCATGTACTCCTAAAGGTATCACCTTGGAAGGGTGTGGTCAGATTCGGCAAGAAAGGAAAGCTCGCGCCTCGATTTGTTGGACCCTTTAAGATTCTGGAAAGGATCGGAAAAGTGGCCTACAGACTCGAACTACCGGAGGAACTTAACAACGTTCACCCGACTTTCCATGTGTCTAACCTCAGAAAGTGTCTTGCTGAGCATGATTTACAAGTTCCTTTAGAGGACCTCCAAATAAATGAAACACTACACTTCATGGAGAAGCCTGTCGAGATCATGGACCGACAAACCAAGCAGCTCAGGCGCTCACGCATTCCCATTGTGAAGGTTCGCTGGGAAGGCAAGCGAGGCGCATAGTTCACTTGGGAACTCGAAAGCGACATGAAGGCGAAGTACCCGTAGTTGTTTGTTACAGCTAAAGCCTAATTTCGGGACGAAATTCCCGTAAGAGGGGGAGGCTGTAACACCCCGTGTTTCGAAAGTCAAAGTCAAATTCAAGATTGAAGTCAAAGGAAGAAAAGATTGCTAATTGCGATCTGCCACTCCTAGCTCAATTCCTGTTTTGACTTATTTGACTTGTAGATAATCTATTTTATTTATTGCATTAGTTGTATTATGTGGAGTACTTGTTAATAATCGAGGTTTACTCGCTATTTATCGCATGTTTTATCGCTTATTGCATCGCAATCGCATTCGTAACCCGAATTATGCGTTCTGTATATTGTTTTACGTGTGTGTGCTATTTATGTGTTACTTGTGCATGTTTATTTATGTTTATGTTATGGTGATTAATCGAAACGCTATCACAATCGAATCGCAGACGCTATACGCAAGTTATTTAGGATGATTGTATGTTAGATATAGTAGTTGGGATTAATGAGAAACTCTATCGCATCGCAACGCTCAACACGCGAATCGAAACAGCAGAACTCGTCACGCCGAACACTCAAATCGAGTGGCCAACCGATCGAGTTGCCACCCGATCGACCAGCCACTTTCCCCACTTTCCATTTTGGGAAACCCTATAAATACCCTTCATATGTCACATCACTTGATGTGACAGCTCCCACTCGACCCAGCCGCACTCTCAAGCTTCTTTCTCTCGATTTCTCTCAAATCTTGTAAGTTTTCAACCTAAATCTTGTACTTTCATAATCTACACGTACTCCTACACCTTTTTATCTTTTGAATCTTAACTTTTAACCGTGAAATCGATGGATTTGAGGTGTTCTAGGGTGATGTCATCATGGGGTTCTTATGAACTTCATGTTTTGGCTTCAATCCACCAAGAACAACTTAGATCTGGCCGATTTCCACATGAATAAACAAAGATCTTGCACAGATCTGAACATAATCATGGTGAAAAGGATTGAAAGATGGTTTCTAACTTTCTTTCAACTCTTTTACACTCAATGTACTCAAAACCGATAGAATCGGAGCTTGTTCTGATCTTCTACTCTTTCTTAGTGATGTGTCGGTTCAAGATCTGAGTTCTATCAACGAGACAACCGATCTCGGGTTAAAACACGAACCACCGTCTCGAACAGCTGACCGACCGGACTAGGGTGATTCCTACCCGATCGGGTCACCTGAGCGTTGATAAGGTTCTGTCGTTTGGCACGTTGTCACTCCGTCTCGAGAACACGCAAAACTTTCAAACAAAAAAGTGTCAAGACGATCAGGCCTCCAGGACGGATTGTCGTCTGATCGGGTTACCACCTGATCGGATTGCCACCCGATCGGACAACCGTCCGATCGGCTTGCACTTGATCCCATACTGAAACTATACTTCAAACTTTTAAGGGTTTTGGACACCGAACGGATTGCCGTCCGATAGGGTTGCCACCCGATCGAACGACCACCCGACCCTGTGATGTTCTGAACTCAACACTTAAACAATTTTCAACATGATCATGACAAACGGATTGCCAGCCTATCGGATTGCAATCTGATTGAGTGACAAACTGCTGTGAACTTGTTCTCACTAAGTGTCCAACCTATCGGATCATCACCCGATCGAACGGTTGTTCGATCGATCGACCGGTTGTTCGATCGATCGACCTGAAGGGTAGAGATACTTCTCTGTTTTCAAAATGCTACAACAAAAACTTTAAAGTACAAACCATCATACACAAACACATCCATTCCAAACGAGGTAACAATCCAATCGAATGGTCACCCGATCGGGTGACCATCCGAACGGATTGTCACCCGATCGACTAGCCATCTGATCGGATTGCGATCCGATCGGATTACCGTCCGATCCATTGACACTTTGCACCGTTTTACGCGTCGCGTATCGTTTATGCTATCGTTAACTGTTCAGGCTAATCTCTCTCAGCGCTCCCTTCAATTCAAGGCTGTGTTTACTTGTTAAACACAATCTGTGAGTATACTCGAACCCTTTTTGCTTTATGCACTTTTGTGTGTTACATACCTTATCTATATTCAAATCACATCAACACACAACGCAGCACTATTTATACGTTGACCGCTATTGCATGCTACGTGTTTTCGGTGAATGCTTGTATGTTATGTTAACACAGTGATTGTTGCCTCACACCTTAGCAACGATAGTACTATAGTTTGGACTCAGCACCTGTCGTGGACAGGGGTTGTTAAGGGCTTTACTTCACGTGTCCCAGTGGGGATATGTGTTGCGCATTCTACAATTCGCAGTCACGTCTGTGCATATTCTCTGTCGATAGCCTACTTGCCTTCACTTTATACATGTTACATGCTGGTTACGCGTAAACTATTTTCGAACTCTATTATGCTATATCAAACTTGTATGCTCACCTTTACATTTTATGTATTGACCTTTATTTTAACGTATGTGACAGGTGTTTGGGATGCTTAGGACGCTGTGCTTTTGCTTGCTTTTCATGGAATTCAGTAGGGTTGAGAGTCTAGAAACAAAGACAATTTATTTATGTTTGAAATCTGAGTTGTCGAAACAGAACTACTTGTCTTGATTTTGTCTGTAATAACTATGCTACTTATTATGTCATGGTATGGGACGTGATGCTTTAAATAATTGGTAATCGTAGTTGTTATGGAAACTTCTGGACAATCTGTTTCGCTCAGTGCCGCGCCCCGATGTTTCCGTCATCGGTTGAGGTGTGACAAGTTATGGGTTCCGCCCTTCCTCCCTTCCTCCCTTATTATATATAGGTTATCACTTTTTTTATAATTAACATATTTTTATTATTATTTTCTAATATTAGACAAAAGTATAACTTTATTACACGTATTGTCATCGATTTAAAATTTTGAAGTATCATACTCGCGCAATAAGCTATATAGGTAAAGATGAATTAAGTATAGGTAAAGATGAATTAAGTGGTAAGTATTATTATTACGAATTGGCGTTTGTATATACAACTTTTATCTTTACCCTAATTGTTTGCAAAAATAATAGTAATCTTATATTCGTATTTTTAATCGATTAAGGCTAAATGTTAAAATTTATGAAACCGATCATTATCTAGATAAGAGATTATATACAAGAGAGGAATTTTGTACGAAGTGTATAAGAGAATCATGACCATACATTTGTTTTGCTCAATTTAAGGTGGGAAGGGTATGATGGTCTTTTATCCTTTCAACTAGTTTCCTCCTTGAATTTCAAATGGTTATAACTTTTTCATACGTTAATAATTTTTTTTTAAATTACATCATATTAACGAGCATTTCATTCTCATTAATTCGAGCAGCTTATTGTTATAGTGTTATTAAAAATAATTTACAGGACTTTAAATACCCATTACGTGATTTTGAATACCTAGTACCCATTATGTGATTTTGAATACTGAGTACCCATTACGTGATTTTGAATACCCGGTACATGATTACGTGATTTTTGAATACCCTTTACGTGATTACACATTCAACATAATCATTACACATTCAATGTAAATTCATTACGTGAATACACATTCAATATGATTTGTAATAATTTGTAAGGACCTACAAAAAAAATGTCCCAAAACGACCCATAAGTAAAAACCCGGACCCCCGAAACCCTAATGTGCATGAAAAACCAAGAAAATATGAAATTTGGTTTTCACGCGGGCCGCGTAAGACATAAGGGTTGTCTACGCGGGCCGCGACAACTCATCAATTCTCCGGATCGAACAGGCCACGTGTCGCACACGTGGCAGACCTAGGTGTGACACGCTAGCCCTAGTCTACGACTAGGTGGCTCTCGCGGGCCGCGTAAAACCTTCTTAAAGTTAACGCGGGCCGCGTAAAACCTTCTTAAGGTTAATGCGGGCCGCGTAAAACCTTAAATTTTGTTATAAATTGCTAGGGCATGAGCAGTTCACATGTGCTCGAAATTTTCAGTCAAAAACGAAGTATACTGCTCAAATTCGAAGTTTTAAGTAGTGAAACGCTGCTACGATACAGGGTATTAACTCGATCACTGCTACGATTCAATGTCCGATCGATTGAAACCAATCCGATGGATGTTTAAGTGTTGCCCGAATCAGGGCTATACTTTGTCATTCGTCGTGAGGGTTTTAATCTCGTGAGTTATCATAAATGTTGTATTAAGTTACTGACCTAGTTCGTGTGCATTGTTATTTAAATTAGGTTACAAGGCTAATCAGTAGGCTAAACTCTGCTCGTTTAAACTTGCAATGTGAGTCATTCTCTTCTTCTCAAAAATGTTTTACAATACTCCAAATTGCTTTCTAAGTTATAATTACAGGGATTAAGTCATGGTTATCTTGAATCACTGGCTAGTGGGGTATTGTGCACATTACTAATTTCTCACGGTTAGGTTCATAAACCTAACAGTGATAATCATCACTACTTGGGTGAAAGAACCCAATAGTGTTATGACCATCGTCACCAGGAGGTGACACGGCGCCAGATAAAAATAAGATAGTAGCCATTGATCGCTCTTATGCTGTAATTTATAACTATGTGTCATTTTATCAAATTGAGTGACTCGCCAGTATTTCCCCGCTGATAAAATATTTTTCAAACATGTTTCAGTTGACCCACTGTGAATCTAGGAAAAGTGCTATGGAGCACTAACAAGCTTGAAGTAGTGGCTCAGATAAATAAATAAACATGTTTTGTAAAACAGGGAATTTCCTAGTAAAATTCCTATATTGTAAATTACGAGGTTTGTCCCAAATTATGAAATAAAATAATCAGGCATTTTCAAGTTTTAAAAGATCCTGTTAAACTTCCGCTGTCAACCCAAATAATAAATACCACGGGTTTCTGTCCCGCGGCTCCTGGACCGGGTAAAACCGGGACGGGGGCCGTGACAGAAAAAGGTGGTATCAGAGCCACTGATTTAAGCCAATTAAGTATTTAGAAATACTTAATTTTTCTGATTGCCATTCTGTGATTTTGTGAAAATTTAATTTACAAAATTTTAACTTAGCATTTTGTGTGTTTCTTCATGTATGCTAAACAGCTTGAATGAACTATTAGAAGCACTTCAAAACTTTTCTATCCATAGCTCATATATGGATATCACAAGTACCTTTACTGGCTACCAGGCTAACACTGAAGAGCCAATAGTATTTCAAGCCCAACCTCAGAAAAAAACCTAAACCGAAGAAGAGAAGAAGACTTGTAGGCTGGAGGCGTGTGCGTAGAAAGAGACCAGCAACACAAAAAGTTATAAAGACTGAGGATCCCAAAGATAAAGGCAAGGGAATAGAGACCGGCGAAAGTTCAAGGCAAGCCCAAGAGATGCTACCCTGGGAGGATCTGGACCGCCAACTGGCCAATAGCAACCTCATCGGACCTGCCGATGGAAATCTCTTCAATTACCCAGCTGAAACCCAACTTCCAGTTAATCTGGAACCTCGCTATCCCAGATCCCATTATCCACCCCCGACCTCTACCAGAGGAACTAGAAGAATGGTGGACAACGGATTGGCAGTTTCAGAATCTCTAAAATAACCCTAATACCTTTTTCCCCCAATTTGATCCCGAGCCTCCATTACACCCACCTATGAGCTCCGAGAACTTGGCTGAACTTCGCCACTATGGCGAGCAGTTGGCGGACGCAGGAAACAGAATCCGGGAAGTAGGGGAGAGGATATCCTGGAAGTACGACGAGAGGGAACGTCGTTTCTAAAGTGCCAGCTGACGGGATCGTATGTGGTTGGGGGAATACGTGTTTAATATTAATATAATAATAAAAATATAATCATGTAAAATAACTAAAAATAAAACTTGTGTAACATAACTGGGGTGTACGGATGCATATTAAAATATTTAAATATGAAAGTCGAAAAATCGACAATTTTGGCTATACGTGTTGACGTGATTATGTGCGATTGTTTTATTATATTTGGTTGTTATTTATTTTGTGCTAATCACTTATATATATATATTAATTACCAGATGGAAAACGCTGGTAATGAACCCGTTAACGAGGTTAATCAATCTGAGGAAAACAATGGAGACCAATTTCTTAATAGGCAGGATATAGAAAATATCGTTGCCCAAGGAATAGCCAATGCTATTCCAGCAATCCTTGCTGCTGCCCGAAATCCAGTTGAACCTCAACAAATTATTCCCAGCAAACGTACTCACGGTGATAATTTCAGTAATAATGTAAATGGAGGCGGCAACAATAATAATAACGATAATGATGGGATGCAAGCCCCATTCCTTAAGAAAATGAAAGATGCAACGCCTGGTTGCACTTATAAAGAATTTCTTGCCTGTAAACCGATTGAATTTGTAGACAATGAGGGGGCAACTGCAGCACTGCGTTGGTTAGAGAAAACTGAAGCTGTAATTAAAATCAGTAAATGTGCTGAGAAAGACAAAGTCATGTACGCGTCGCATCTTTTTAAAGAATAGGCGCTAGAATGGTGGAATACGGTGTTACAAGCCAAGGGAAGCGATGTGGCCTATGCCATGAGTTGGGAAGAATTTAAGCGGCTAGTAGAAAGAAAATTTTGTCCCGAATATGAGAAGGAACAAATGGCAAATAAGTTCCTGAACCACCGGATGGTGGATGTAGACTGCCGAGGGTACACTTCGACATTTTTCGAATATGCTAGAGTGGTACCAACGCTGGCTTCGCCAGAACCGGTACTTATCTCTCGATATATTTGGGGTTTGATTGGCGAAATTCGTGACATTGTCAAAGCTGCGAGACCCCGCACGATTGATGATGCTGTGGAATTAGTCAACACCTTGACTGACGGGCTGGTTCGCACAAGAGAAGAAAATCGGAAGAAGGAAGTGGCCCAAAAGATTACCCAAGGATTCCAGGTGGGTATTAGTAGTAACTTCAAGAGAAAGGGAACTGGGCAATCTTCCACTGCTCCATTCTGCAATACCTGTAAAAGAAAGCATTTTGGTAGATGCAAAGGGTATTGCAATTTCTGCAAAATTTCAGGGCATCAAGAAGAAGATTGCATGAGGAAGAAATCAACAATCTTCTACAATTGTGGAGAAGCTGGACATTTTAGGCCAGATTGCCCGAAATTGGTCAAACCAGCTGATAACAAAGCCAAACCTACAGAGGGAACTACCAAGAAAAACGTAAGAGCCTTCCAGTTGACTACTCAGGAAGCAGAGCTAATCCCTGACGTGATAGCTGGTACGTTCCTAGTTCATGACGTTTATGCAAAAGTATTATTCGACTCTGGTGCAAACCAAAGTTTTATAAATTCTTCATTCTGCCAAGCTCTTAACTTACCCTTAACCAACCTTAGGCAGATTTTTACAGTCGAAACGGCAGAAGGGAATTCTGTTAACATAGATAAGGTTTTGTGAGAAGGAAAGATAGAACTCTTAGGCCATAAATTTTCTGCAAACCTGTTACCTATGGATTTAGCTGGATTTGATGTTGTGTTAGGAATGGATTGGTTAGTAGCCAACCATGCTCGAATTCTCTGTGATAAAAACTCCATAGAAATTCATACACCCACAGGAGAATTAGTGATGATTACAGGAGATAAGCCACGTAAGCCACTGAAATTCGTTTAAGTAATGAAAATGGCCAGTTATTCAAGAAAACAAGAAATAGTGTATATGATTTCGGTAATCATTAACACTAAAGGTAAGGAACTTAAGGAAATCCCTGTAGTATCAGAATATCCGGATGCATTCCCAGAAGAATTACCTAGATTACCACCAAATAGGGAAGTAGAATTTAGAATTCATCTAATTCCTGGAACTACACCGATAGCCAAGGCACCTTATCGGTTAGCACCCACAGAAATGCTAGAATTGAAAAAGCAGTTAGATGAATTACTAAGCAAAGGATTTATACAACCTAGTTCATCCCCGTGGGGAGCTCCAGTGTTGTTCGTAAAGAAGAAAGATGGTTCGATGCGAATGTGTATCGATTACAGGGAATTGAATAAGGTTACAATTAAGAATCGATACCCATTACCTAGGATTGATGATCTTTTTGATCAATTGCAAGGAGCTAGATGCTTTTCTAAGATAAACTTACGCTACGGTTATCATCAGTTGAAAGTACAAGAAGAATACATACCTAAAACTGCTTTCAGAGCTAGGTATGGTCATTACGAGTTTACAGTCATGCCCTTTGGACTAAGAAGTGCTCCTGCAGCATTTATGGACATGATGAATAGGATCTGTAAACCGTATTTGGATAAATTTGTAATTATCTTCATCGACGATATACTCATTTATTCCAAAAGTCAGGACGAGCATTGTGAGCATCTACGTGTACTCTTAACTTTGTTAAGAAAAAAGAAGCTTTACGCCAAACTCTCGAAGTGTGAATTTTGGCTACAGGAAGTGCAATTTTTAGGACACATGGTGAATCACGAAGGCATTCACGTAGATCCCGCAGTCAGCTATGGAAGTTAGAAGTTTTCTAGGGTTAGCTGGATACTATAGATGATTCATTAAGGATTTTTCTAAAATAGTTGTGCCATTAACTAAGCTAACCTGTAAAACAGTTAAGTTTGAATGGGGACCTAGACAAGAATAAGCTTTTAAAATTTTAAAGCAAAGATTAACGAACGCCCCAATTCTTGCCTTACCTGAAGGGACAGAAGATTTTGAAGTTTATTGTGATGCTTCTAAGCTAGGATTAGGATGTGTGCTAATGCAACGCAAGAAAGTAATTGCGTATGCCTCAAGGCAATTGAAAAAGCACGAGGAAAATTATATGACACATGACTTAGAGTTAGGAGCCATAATTTTTTCCCTTAAGATTTAGAGACACTATTTGTATGGAAGTAAGTTTACAGTCTATACAGATCATAAGAGTTTAAGATATATATTTGGGCAAAAAGAATTAAACATGAGGCAAAGGAGATGGATGGAAATTCTAAGTGACTACGACTGTGATATTCAATATCACGAAGGAAAAGCAAACGTAGTTGCAGATGCCTTAAGTCGTAAGTATCATGAGAAACAACGACGAGTTCGTGCTCTTAGATTAAGTTTACAATTAGACTTAATGGAACAACTAAAGAATATTCAGGAAACAACAATCAAGGATGATGCTGAAGGAATGAAAGGACGGATAAAGGAATTAGAGCAAGGGGCTGATGGAATTTGGAGATTCCACAAGAAAAGGATTTGGGTACCTAAGCAAGGAGAGTTAAGAAATCAGATTTTAGAGGAAGCCCACAAATATAGGTATACTATGCATCCTGGTAACAACAAGATGTACCAAGATTTAAGGAATACCTTTTGGTGGATAGGAATGAAAAAGAACATAGTTAAATATGTTTCTAAGTGTCTTACATGTTCACAAGTTAAGGCAGAACACCAGAAACCCTCAGGTCTGCTACAACAATTAGAAATGCCTGTATGGAAATGGGAACTTATAACCATGGACTTTGTTACTAAGTTGCCCAAAACCAGAAAAGGTAATGACGCGATTTGGGTAATTGTGGATCGATTAACCAAATCAGCTCATTTTCTACCCATGAAAGAAACCTTTAGTATGGAAAGATTGGCAAAGTTGTATGTAGATGAAGTAGTATATCCTTACATGGAGTTCCACTCTTCATTGTATCGGATAGAGATAGTCGTTTTACTTCCCATTTCTGGACAAGTTTCCAGGAAGCAATGGGAACCTGACTAAATTTAAGTACAGCTTACCACCCCCAAACAGACGGACAAAGTGAAAGGACGATCCAAACCCTGGAAGACATGCTTAGAGCATGTGTTATAAATTTTGGAGGAAATTGGGACAATCATTTACCTTTAATTGAATTCTCCTATAACAATAGTTATCATTCAAGCATTGAAGCTGCCCCGTTTGAAGCACTGTATGGGCGAAAGTGTAGAACTCCACTTTGTTGGGCAGAAATAGGAGAAAGTCAATTATCAGGTCCTGAAATCGTGCAAGAGACCACCGACAAGATCACTCAAATCAAGGAAAGACTGAAAACGGCTCGAGATCGCCAGAAGAGTTATGCAGACAATCGACGCAAGCCACTAGAATTTCAAGTTGGAGACAGGGTCCTCTTGAAAGTTTCTCCTTGGAAAGGAGTAGTTCGGTTCAGTAAGAAAGGAAAGCTGAGCCCAAGGTACATAGGACCCTTTCTAGTAATCCAACGCATAGGACTGGTTGCATATCGCTTACAACTACCAGAAGAGTTAGCTGGAGTACATGACGTATTTCATGTATCCAACCTCAAGAAGTGTTTATCTGACGAAACATTGGTAGTACCTCTCCAAGATATAGAGGTGAATGAGAAATTGAAGTTCATGGAGAAACCACTCCAAATAGAAGACAGAAAGGTCAAGTTTCTCAAACACAAAAGATTGGTACTATTCCAAGTCAAGTGGGAGTCAAAAAGAGGAACCGAATACACTTGGGAGCTGGAATCGGAAATGAAGCGAAAGTATCCTCACTTATTCCAGTAAATCTCGAGGACGAGATTTTAAATAAGGTGGGGAGGACGTATGGACCTACAAAAAAATGTCCCAAAACGACCCGTAAGTAAAAACCCGGACCCCCGAAACCCTAATGTGCATGAAAAACCAAGAAAATATGAAATTTGGTTTTCACGCGGGCCGCGTAAGACTGTAAGGCATAAGGGTTGTCTACGCGGGCTGCGACAACTCATCAATTCTCCGGATAAGCGAACAGGCCACGCGTCGCACACGTGGCAGACCTAGGTGTGACACGCTAGCCCTAGTCTACGACTAGGTGGCACTCGCGGGGCCGCGTAAAACCTTCTTAAGGTTTACGCGGGCCGCGTAAAACCTTAAATTTTGCTATAAATTGCTAGGGCATGAGCAGTTCACCTGTGCTCGAAATTTTCAGTCAAAAACGAAGTATACTGCTCAAATTCGAAGTTTTAAGTAGTGAAACGCTGCTACGATACAGGGTATTAACTCGATCACTGCTACGATTCAATGTCCGATCGATTGAAACCAATCCGATGGATGTTTAAGTGCTGCCCGAATCAGGGCTATACTTTGTCATTCGTCGTGAGGGTTTTAATCTCGTGAGTTATCGTAAATGTTGTATTAAGTTACTGACCTAGTTCTTGTGCATTGTTATTTAAATTAGGTTACAAGGCTAATCAGTAGGCTAAACTCTGCTCGTTTAAACTTGCAATGTGAGTCATTCTCTTTTTCTAAAAAATGTTTTACAATACTCCAAATTGTTTTCTAAGTTATAATTACAGGGATTAAGTCATGGTTATCTTGAATCACTGGCTAGTGGGGTATTGTGCACATTACTAATTTCTCACGATTAGGTTCATCAACCTAATAGTGATAATCATCACTACTTGGGTGAAAGAACCCAATAGTGGTATGACCATCGTCACCAGGAGGTGACACGGCGCCAGATAAAAATAAGATAGTAGCCATTGTAATCGCTCTTATGCTGTAATTTATAACTATGTGTCATTTTATCAAATTGAGTGACTCGCCAGTATTTCCCCGCTGATAAAATATTTTTCAAACATGTTTCAGGTGACCTACTGTGAATCAAGGAAAAGTGCTACGGGGCACTAACAAGCTTGAAGTAGTGGCTCAGATAAATAAATAGACATGTTTTGTAAAACAGGAAATTTCCTAGTAAAATTCCTCTATTGTAAATTACGAGGTTTGTCCCAAATTATCAAATAAAATAATCAGGCATTTTCAAGTTTTAAAAGATCCTGTTAAACTTCCGCTGTCAACTCAAATAATAAATACCACGGGTTTCTGTCCCGCGGCTCCTGGACCGGGTAAAACCGGGATGGGGGCCGTGAATTAATTAATGTTAATACAATTATGCTTATTACGTGATTACACATTCAATAATAAGAACTTGATTGTTTATGCTTTAGTATGTGGTTAAATCTCTAATATATGACATTATGTTGTTATTATAGGTTGGTTTGGCTAATATTTTGTATATAAATTATCCTTAATACACGATCATACTTGAAATATTAGGTATTCCATATGAAATATTATGTATTACGTGTTTTGGTTTTACGTAATCACTCATTAGGGTTTCACAAAAATACTATATGAAATCACGTAATCACAGAATGAGTATTTAAAATCATGTAGTCACGTAATAATACATAGTTAACTATTGTTACGTAATTACGTAATCACTTACTGGGGTTTCACATAAAATACTATAATGAAATCAAGTCATCACGTAATGGGTATTCAAAATCACGTAGTCACTTACTGGGTGCTTAAAATCACGTAATCACGTAATGGGTATTCAAAATCTTGCAGAATTTTTTAAATAAAAATATAGCAATATGTTGCTCGAATTAAAGAGAATGAAATGCTCGTTAATACGGTGTAATTTTTATAAAAAAAATATTAACGTATGAAAAAGTTATAGCCGTTTGAAAATCAAGGGGAAGTGGATTTATGAGTCAACAATATTGGATTTTTCTAGTTTACCCTTTTCCCCCCACTTATTTCCCTTGTTTTTAGTTATGTGAATTATATATTTGGAGACCACTTAATCTTAACCATTGATCTTGCAAATCAAGGGCGAAACTTGTCTCCTACACTTCGTACAATTCTTTTCTTTTGCACAACAATCTTTCTCTCATTATCTATATATTTATTTGTATAAGGAAAATCGATCCTAACACATTTAAAATGTAACTTGAATTGTATTATGGTCAATTATTGTAAAAAAAGTCGATGAATTATAAACAAATTAGGGGTTAGGATCAAATACAAAGGATAATATAATAAGAAGGGTAAGAAGGATTCTAATCCTTTGATCTTAGATTTGAAGTGTTGAGATTAATTTTGGGGAAAAGAAGATAATGGAAGAGTGTAAAGGAAATCCTACATTTATGGATTTTCTCTCTCCACACGCAAGGCACATGCCAATTACCCTCATCAATTTAAAACGGTCATAACTTTTTAATACGATTTTTTAAAAGAAAATCACAGTATGAGTATCATATTGTCTTACAAAAATAAAATATAAAAAATCATTTTTATTGGGTTTTTTTTTTGCACTATGTTGAAGGTTTCGGTCATTGTGTCTTTTAACTGGGTTTTGGTCATTACGTTTTATTAGAGTTACTATACATTGTGTTATTATCAAAACATATAACACAATGTTATTTTGAGTTCTACCCATTGCGTTTTTATAAGAACCTATAACACAATATATGACAGAATGAAGATGGTGTTATATCTAGGTTTTCTATACATTGTGTTATTGGTTCTGGTCGTTGTGTTTAATTTTTTATCTATTGTGTTTTAATATATTGCTCATTGTGTTTTAATATTGCTCATTGTGTTTTAATCTCTTGTTCATTTTGTTTTAGTTTGTTGTGTATTGTGTTTTTTAGAGGTGCAAACGAGACGAGCCGAGCCCGAGATCGACCAGACTCGAGCTCGAGCTCGAGCTCGTTTAACATATGAAAGCTCGAGCTCGTCGGCTCGATTCGAGCTTTATTTCTAAAGCTTGAGCTCGGCTCGAAGGTAATTTTCAAGCTCGAGCTCGGATCGGGCTCGACTCGATTAGTATTTATTAATTAATATATATTACTTATAATTATTATTATACGTAGAATTTAGTTATTTTTTATATTTATATAAATGGTAATTATTATTATATAAATATATGTTTAATATATTAGTAAAAAAAATATAAACATAAAGCTCGTCTAGGCTCGCGAGCAAGCTCGAGCTCGAAAAACGAAGCTCGGGCTTGGGCTCGTTTACTAAATGAGCTTGTTTTTAGGCTCAGCTCGAGCTCGTTTAAGCTCGGCTCGTTCGAGCTTTTTTTAGAGCCGAGCTCGAGTAGCTCGGCTCGTTTACACCCCTAGTGTTTTTAGTTTGTTGTTCATTGTGTTTTAATCTGCTCTCCATTGTGTCTTTTATCTGTTGTCATTAATTGTGTCTATTATTTATTGTCATCAATTGTGTTTTTATTTAGTTTGATATTTATTGTGTTGTACGTTATGACCACTGTGTTATATGTTATGGTCATTGTGTTTTAATCTATTGTCTATTATGTCTTTATCTGTTTGTCATTGATTGTGTTTTTTGATCTACTTTCCATTATGTTTTACGTCATGTCCATTGTGTAATACGCAACTGGGTTTTAATTTTTTTTTTTATTTTTGAAAAAAAATTAACAATATAGTACTCATATTAAAGATAAAAAGGCGTTCGATTTTATGGTATGATTTTTTAAAACAAATGGTGTCTAAAAAAGCTACGGACATTTAAAAAAAGGTAAAAATAGCATGTGACTTGCATTTGCATATTTTTTTTCTCTTGTGGACAAAATTACATTTCCCACTTGATTCTTTCTATGACACTTGTCACTCTCTAATGACTTGTTATAATTCTTATTTTTAAATATTTTGTGATATAACTCAAACCAACAAAATAGTGTAATCAAAGTCAGGAAAATAGAAATTTGTTTGTTTGAAAGTTTCTAAAATAATGTGAGAAACGAAAGAATCTTAGTCTTCCGTGTGGACCACCTATGTTGATCCATACTACACCTTTTGCCATTTATTTGGAGGTTGAAATGTCTTCTTCTCATAGAAAGTCAAAGAAGCATAATAGTTGCACACACTTCAAACACGAACTACTTAAAAGCAAAACCGTTACACACACTTCAAACACGAACCACTTAAAAATAGGTTTTGATAATTTGATATGAGTTAATTGCCCGGTTAGTCTATGTGATTTGCTATTTTTCACGTTTAGTTCTCACCTAGGAGCCACATCACCTACTTTATCTTATTTAACTCAAGCTCATCCCGAGAAAATTGTTTAATCCCGTTAACTCCACACATCCCAATTTTTTGAGTGGTTTTTGGTTTAAAAAAGAAAAAATAATAGTTCAATCTCTTAGTATCCCGTTAACATATAACCCCCTTAACGCCTCTTAACACAAGAAGAAAGTGGTGTGCGACTCTGTTTAACATGTCATGTCATCCTTAACGCCCAAGTGTTAGGATACACTCCAAGGCCTGAATAGAAATGTATCAAAATTGTTCTAGTAGCAATCAAACGAAAAATTTAATCTGGGGGAGTAGATCAAAATGACTAAACTAGAAATGGAAGTGCCAAATTAAATTTGATTGACTTAGAAACGGAAATATCAAATTAAATGGGATTGCAAGAATGTGTACCTTGTGTTATTTCGTGTCTCATACAGATAATTCGAACAATGGGATTGCAAGAGAGTGTACCTTGTGCTATTACTTGTCTCATACAAATAATTCGAACAAAATTTGATTAAAAGAGGTTATCTAATCTAAAATACTTTTTTTTTTGTTATAACTTAGTAAGTTAGGTCTTTTGGTATGAATGTTTGCGGTTTTGGTTATTTATTTTTTTAAATTACTAATTTTAGTTTCGGTTGTTTACAAATTGTAACTCGCGATGGTAAAACCTCATATCTATATAGTAAGGTATTATCACATAATCATCATACCGAGAGTAGTTTTCGGAATTGGAGAGGTGGTTGGGTTCTCTCTAAGTGCAAAATTTTTATTTGGAGAGCGGATCTCGACCGTATTCCGACTAGACATGCTTTAGTGAGGAGGAACATTCCGGTTGATTCGGAGAACTGCATTCTGTGCGGAGAAGCTGTCGAAACGGTGGACCATTTATTTTCGGCATGCGAAATTTCGTTAAGGGTCTGGAACCGATTAAGTGAATGGGCCAAGCTCCCGCCTATCTTCGCCTTTTCTTTCAGGGACCTTCTTATATACCATAATGGGGCCGGTGTGGTTAAGAAGGCTAAGGAGATCGTTGTGGGCTTGTCTTGGTGACTTGTTGGTGTATTTGGAAAGCTAGGAACGCTAAATTCTTCTCAAATGGTAGAGGTAATAGTGAAGATAAATTTTGGAAAGGTGAGGTCTCTAGGTTTTCTTTGGTTAAAATGTAGATCCAAACATAGAAACATTGTTTGGAGAGATTGGTGTAATTATCCTTTGTATATGTTATAGTTGGTGCGGTGCGGTCCTGCGTTTTTTTTTTGGCGTGGCCGGCCGGTTTTTTAGTGAAATATACCTTTAAAAAAAATAATAATCATCATACTAATTAATATAGTCATCACCTTTACAAGAAAGCGAAGAAGATGATTCACGGCCTCTCGATAATTACATGGTGCATTTGGAAAGGAAGGAACAAGGTGATATCTAAGCAAACAAAACATAGTCAGCAAGATATCACAGGGGAGGTTAAATCTAGAGGTTTTGGACGGGTTACAAATAGATCTTCTTGTAAATATATAAGTCGAGGGGATTGGTGTAAATATCCATTGTATATATTGTAGTTGTGTGCCCTTTACCCGTTTGAGTCAGGTGCGTTGTGCTTTTGTTGGCCTTTTGCCCATTTAGATCGGAGGCGTGTTTTAATAAATTTTACTTTAAAAAAAAACATAAAATGGCAATAATAAAAATAGTGATTATTTTCCCATTAATGGATAATATTGAGATATAAATAAGCATTAAATACGAAAAGGCGAATTGATCATGAGTGGTCACTAAAAGGTCAAATTTCCATGTGACTACACCAAACAATTGTCCGCCACAAGTCAATATAAGGATCCTCAACCCTCTTCTCCTCTAGAGGTGTACAAATTATAACCCTTGAGTTGTGCAAATGTTGGATATATAATAAAAAATGTATGACTATAATAAACTAACTACACCTTTAGTATGTATTAGTTAAATATCCATTTTAATCTTTATAAAATTCGACTGCATATTAAAAAATGTATAATTTAGACCGGAAACTCACATACTTTTTAATTCTATAACTAAACAATACATTTCTTGTCCGCCGCAAGATTGAACCCTGACAACCTAGAAAGATAAACTTGTATTCAACACCTTGGTACCCTAGACCAAAGAGCCTATGAATAAACTAAGAAGTATCTAAGTTAATATATACACATGTTCACATGTATTTAAAATATGATGCCTTTTACATGTAAATAGATTCATTGTAATATGCATATGTGTATCTATTTCTAAATGATGTTTATCAAAATAAAGTTTTAAATTTAGTTAATGTGTAAAGTGTAGATATTTTAGTATAGAAAATAATCAAGCTTATGCTATTGATTTTCTTATAATATAACATGCACACATGTATGTATATTCACAATACAAAACATAACACCAAGTTGTTGTTAACAAAGATGTTCATCTTATCAATTATAACCTTAATAAACACTGTAATTATAGAGCCCAAAATGCTTTAGAGTTATTTTCGTCTACCTAATAACGTGCATACACGCACTTTTATCTTAGCCGCTACCACCTAATAGATCAGTGGCAGATCTAGAAGACAAGTTCAGAGGTATCCTAAAACTGTTTTTTGGATACAAGGGTATCCTAATATTTGCTCAGGGGTATCCCCGATACATAAAACGGAGAGAAAATATTTTTTTGTACTAATTTTACACTCCGCCGACAAAGTTGAGGGGTAGCCCGTGCTACCCCTCCTTGTACATTACATCCGCCCATGTGATAGATTATCGAGTAACGGTGAGCATACATCATTATTCGACTTTTAGTTAATTTCGGTTCAAATTTGCATCCTCAAATTAATACACATCCTACAAGTAAAACATATGATAAACATAAAACCGTCACTATACTACACACATACACGTAACAAAATAATTAAATTTCTTAACATGGTGTAGTTGGCAACAGTTGTCAGTTGGAACAAAGACTGGGTCATGATATGATGACTATGTAATTTCAGTAGCTTCCAAGGGCTGTATTGTAATTTTGCATCCTCAAAAAGTAGTATTTTGGCTGTATTAGGAGGTGGGGACGCCGACAATTTAGAAATGGGGTCGACACGTAAACAGGCATCGTGAAGAGGGGCCCACATATCTCGTGACTGTGGTCCTTACTAATGTGTGATGTGTCCCGCTACAACTAGTCTTTTATACATATCACAATACTAATAATTATATTATTATTATATAAAAAGAGGACTAGAAATATATCTTTTTTTTAAAGACAAATTTGGATCACTAACGGGTGACTGAAGTATTAGCGTGTCATCAACGGAATCACTCGATCGTATCCATCTTCACTAGGCAATAACGTGTATACAACAATTCATAAAGAAACCCGGTAAATCTGAGAAAAACCCCCTTGTGAGAATCGCACCCAGGACCTCATGTCCCTAAGCTTCATCCCATCCTTAAGATGTCACTAGATCGTGCAAGTGTGACAAGTGGTTCATGAGTTACTTAAGATCATTATAATAAAAGCTTGAATTGATTATGAGTAAAATGTTGATTATGTAAGTAAGGGTGAAGGGAGTGGTTCAACACTTTGAGTGGCAAACTAAAAAATCAACCAATGAGAGTGTGCCATGTCAAAGTGGTAAACTATGCTTAAAATGTTGGCAATGGTTTAGACACTTGGTGAAGTGGTAAACTATTTAAAAAAAAAAAAAAAATGTGTGATTGGTTGAGATGGCATGGACCCCACCACAAAACCCCACTATCTCCCCTCTCCTCCCTCTTCCCGAATCGGTATACCTACACCGATTTTGGCCTCATTTTCGGCAAATGGTGTTCGGCAAAATTGATGGCATTGGTTTGCCAAGTGGTAAAGTGAGTTTACCACTTCCACTCCCTTCACCCTAAGATTGTTCTTGACAATGAAAATGAAAATTTAGAACGTCACTACTTAAATTGTCAAATTATCATCGATCAATAGGTTTTTAACTATTCAAATCCAATTTTATTTTATAAATATATATAAATAAAAATGATTATACATTTACATTTACATCAGTAAAGTACTAAAACATTTATAATTAAGCTAAATCGAGCTTGAATTTCAAATTATTAACAGGTATGAAGCTCAAGCTCTCTTATATTAAATGGGTCACGGTCAAGCTTATGTTAGCTCAAGGTCAGCTTAACTCATTAGCACTCTCTAGCTACAATTTATTAAGGTATAGAAAATGAAATGAGTCACTTAGAAATATATTTTTAATAAGCTACAACCCAAAAAGTTTTTTAAGTTTCATGTCTTGTACCGGTTTCTGATGTTGTTATTGATTGCAATATCTTTTAAAAAATCACAAGTGTCATGATGACCTATTCTTAACTTTGTCCGAAGCATCTACTTGCATGATGAAAATAGCATCTCATCATGATGTCATGATGACTTCATGATTATGAAACAAGGTGTTATTTAAAAGAAAATAAGAAAACTACTAGTTTTTTAGGTGTAAAATATCCTCAAGTTGTATCAGAAAGAAATCAGTTATTGTCCGGTGTTGGGCGAAACACATGATCACGTAATACTTTACATGAATCTCCTTTTAAACTTTCCATTGTACGCAAAATACATTTCATGCATCACCTTTTTATCGTGTATAGTATAATGTATAGTATAAAAGACATGTTTTCTGGATGAATTCAGCGTCGATACACGAATGAATGTAGAGTATGACCAATATAATTTGGGTATCTAGTTACTATTTCTTGCATTATACGTGAAAACTAATTTCTTAGCACATTAAAACACATAATGTCAAGATACACCTCGTTTAGTTTTGTAGAAAAATGTAAATCAACACAGAACAACAACGGACGTAGTGACAAAACGGTGACCAAAACTTTTATTGAGTTAACCAAACCCAAAAAACACCCAATCAAACCCTAGATCTCACAATAATAAGATCTATGAAATACAAAGATCAACTTCAACAGATTAGCAGAATCTGTTGAATGATCAACAACAATACAACTACTCAGATCACAACATCTTTGATCAACAATGATCACAATAAACGAATGAACAAGAACAAGAACAATAAGAGAACCAAAGAAACCCTAGAAAATATCTCTCTTAACCTTGATCCGATCAACATTGCTCCTTTTATACCTCAAGAAAAGATACTTACACTTCAGTTCCTGTAACGTTCCACTTTAGCCCTTGATCACTCTGCAACTTTCCATTTAGCCCTCACAGTTTATATTTTACACACCTAACACCTTTGCCACACTTTTATATAACTAGTTGTGAGAACCCGCGCGTTGCGCCGGGTTCGTAAAAGCCACGTAGAAACACACTCGACATTAAAAGCGACTTCGCATTTGGGTAGCAACCAGAGCAATTCATTTGCGTTGAATATGGATAACCAAACCGCACACTGCAAATCGTCTTATTGCCCACCTAATAACCTGAATCGGAATAACATAAGCGACCTTTCTCGGGCAGATCATCAAACTTTTCCTGCATGTTTCCATTTGAAACAACTGATTGAGCCATTTGTCTATATAACATATATGTTTCATTTTTAACGGGTTAAGTATGAAATAATTATAGGAAAAATGTGTAAAAACTTGTTGGGCCAACCCGTTTGGCTCATATATGTCTGTTAGACCGTCATGGCTGCAACAGAGGTTGCAAGTGGAGAACCTCGCACTTTTCGTCCTTCGATTGTGCCACGCCAAGAAACGATCTTGACTTCACTCATCACAACCTTTTGAATCGTGCATAAGTCAATTCGTTTAAGGGTAGTACCAAAAGCATTAAGAGAAATACCAAAATTGAACAATGTTTATGTGAGGAGAGTAAATTTTCCTAATTGATATAGGGTAAACCCATTACTCAATCGGCCCGTTTGGCTCGATATGTCCGTTAAACCGCCATGGCTGCAACAACGGTTGCAAGTGAAGAGCCACACACTTGTTTTCCTCCGATTATGCCATGCCAGGAAACGATCATGACTTCATCACATCCTCGTGATGATAGACCAAACACGCATAAGTCAACTGTACCACATGCATAAAGAGTTGTAACATTTGAATAGTTGCTTATCTTATTTAAGTAATCACCTATGAAGACCCGCACGTTGTGTCGGCGTGTAAAACTGTGGTTTGCATTTGGGTAGCAACCAGAGCACCTCAGTGGGGTTGAAACGGTTAGGATCTTTAGTAAAACTATGAACACAATTATTTTTTTTATTAAACAGTAACAAACAAATCTATAACCGAGCTTTACATGATTAAGTGTCCCTACTTTCAATACTAAACAATACAATCTTCTTTGTGGATTAAACACTTGAAATGCCTTAACTATATTCTTTATTGTTTTACCATACACAAATTTGACATATATTTACGGGTCATAAAAAATGAACCATACCCGTAAATGTCATGTGTTATGATTTGCACTTTTGACCAAAGAAGCAGCAAATTTCCTTTTGTCTATTTCCCGTACACAAATTATCAAAGGCACATAAAATTCATTGTCGATATCTCATATGAACGGTATCAAGATTACTCTATCAAACAAAATCGAAAAAACCAAATTAAATTTCGTACCGAAAAGAACATTAAGTAACGAACTCCAGGTGCGGATTTCAATTTTGCTTCTTTGTATTTCTAATTGAGCAGAATAAAAAAACCATGGATGAAACCCTAGAAATGCAATTGATTTTCAATCACAAATCCCCAAATCTAATCGCAGTTAACAATAAAACTGGAAGCAACATATACATACCTTAATCGCTTCAATAGCTTGGTGTTTAGGGTTCTCCGGTTTCAGTTGAGCGAAAGCGGTTGGAAAGATCGTTCGATTAATCTAATTGAATCCAGTTAAAGCCTATCAATTAACAGCAACGATGAAGTCAGAGAAAGGAAACACCCTGCATGGACTGAGATATGGAGGAGAGAAACAGAGATGGAGAAAGGAGAAAGAAAGCGCATGGTTTTAGTGATTTGTAGGTGGACACAAAAAAGGGACACGTGTTAAACTTTATGCATTGAAGGATAGTACCAAAAGCATAATGATAGGTACAAAATTGAACAGTATTCATGTGAGCAGGTAATTTTTCCAAATTTATATAGGGATAATAAAACATTATAACAAGTTATAACAACTTGTTAACAAATTCCAACACATAAAAGAATTACCAACAATAAGCAGAACTTTTGTAATATGAATTATATCACCTTGTTTCAACATCCCTTTCATAATTTATACAGCAAATATGTAACCAAACCCAACCTTTTGCACAAGGTTTCATGCTGCAAACTATTGAAGCCTTTGGTAAACAGGTCAGCAATCTAACCCTCAGATGCTATTTTTTCAGGACAAACGATACGATACGATATGCAATCTTTTCTCTAAGAAAATGTAAATCAATCTCAAAGTGTTTCGTTCTTTCGTGAAACACAAGATTGGAAGCTATAGAAATTGCAGACTAATTGTCATAATATAACTTAACTGGTAACTTATAATCAACTTTTAACTCTTTCAAAATATTTAAAATCCACATAACTTCGCAAGAAGTAGAGAACATTGCTCTATACTCTGCTTCTGTAGTTGATCTAGAAACAACGCTTTGTTTCTTGCTTTTCCAGGAAACAAGAGAACTTCCCAGAAAAAAAAAACCAAAACTAGTGATAGATTTTCTGGTGGCTAAACACTTAGCCCAATCAGAATCTCATAACCTTTTTAATTCAAACTCAGTTTCTCTCCTGAACATAACACCTTTTCCTGGAGATTGCTTTAAGTATTTAAGTAACCTTAAAGCAACCTGCATGTGACACATCTGAGGGGCATGCATAAACTGACTTAGAAACTGAACAACATAGCTTATATCTGGCCTAGTAATAGATAAGTAAATAAGTTTACCAATAAGTTTTTAAAAATTTGTAACATCTTTAACAACACTTTAACTTTTACTTAATTTGTTAACCAGCAAATTCTTTAACAACATCTTTAAACAAACACCACTTTTAGAATATAGTACTTCAATACCAAGAAAATACTTTAGAATCCTGAAATCCTTGATTTGAAAATTATCACTTAAAACCTTTTTTTATTTTCACAATCTCAGACTCAGAATTACCAGTGATGACAATGTCATCAACATAAACCAGATGTACAATAAACATAGATTTATCAGACAGAATATAGACAGAATGATCACACAGACTTTGCACAAAACCCATATTAACTGACACTTGTGTTAACTTCTCATTCCATTTTCTAGGTGCAGACTTGAGGCCATACAATGACTTAACCAACTTACAAACCTTTGTTTCATTTTCAGAAAAATATCCTGGTGGTAATTTCATATAAACATCTTCATAAATAAAGCCATAAAGGAAAGCATTATTAATATCTAACTAATACATTTGCCAGTTATTTTTAACAGCAATACTATGACACATTTTACAGTAACCTTTTTTACAACAAGAGAGAAGATTTCACCAAAATCAACCCTTTCTCTTTGACTATACCCCTTAGCAACCAGCCTAGCCTTAAATCTCTCAACCTCACCATTGGATTTATATTTAACTTCATATATACACTTACACCTTATGGGTTTCCTATCTTATTCAAATCAACAAGTACCCAAGTTTTATTTCTATATAAGGCTTCCATTTCTTTGTTTATAGCATCTATCCACCTAGGATCTTTAATGGCATCATTATAACAAGCTGGTTCAACAGTTTTATTCAATCTAGACACAAAACACATATTTTCAACAGACATATTAGAATAATTAACATACCTTTGTATTCCATATTTAACTTTCCCTTCAACAACAAAATCATTAGATTTTTTAGGTATCACATAAGTCCTAGATGGCCTTCTAATCTCTACCTTATTTCCCTCAGACAGGTCGGTCTCATCAGAGAGGAGTTCTGTGTCCTCTTCCCTACCAAGACTCTCACCTCTACTACCTTAAACTCTACTAGTAGTTGAAATGTCACTACTTATAGGTTGACTACTATCAACAGTACTAGTAGGAGCAGCCGTGGTTGAGCCACTTGATTGTTGATCCTCACAAGAAGTCCCATGAGAACCATGTTCCCCCTCTTCATCATTAGGAGTTACTAAGACATCATTCTCAGAATCAATGGATGTAGGCGTCTCAAACAAATAAAAAAAAAATTAGATGTGTTAAACTTTTATTTTGCAAAACATCTTGATTACTCCATGCTGTGGACTTAAAAGGATAAACATGTTCATAAAATTTGACTTCTCTAGAATATAATTCCTTTTTACTATCTAAACTCCAAAGTTTATACCATTTTTTAACATTAGAATAATCAACAAAAACACATTTTTCAGCTCTACTAGAAAGCTTATCAGATTCATTTAAAACACTACTAAAACACAAACATCCAAATTTCCTCAAATGACCAAGAGAGGGTTTAAACCCATACACTAATTCATAAGGACTCTTACCTAGCAACGCAAAAGAGGGAATCCTGTTAATTAAATACATAGCAGTTAGAACACAATCAAACCAAAACTTTAAAGGTAACCCTCCTTGATACAGTAAAGCTCTAGCCATGTTCAAAAGATGTATATGCTTTCTTTCCACCACACCATTTTGTTGTGGTGTATAAGAACATGAAGTCTGATGTAAAATACCATTTTGCTTAAAAAAATGTTCATTTGATGATTAAAAAATTTTGTGCCATTATCACTTCTAAATACTTTTACCTTTTTTTTTTCAAACTGAGTCTGTATTAGTTCATAAAAACTTACAAGATTTTCAAACACTTCATACTTTTCTTTTAAAAGATAACACCACACTGTTCTAGAAAAATCATCTACAACAATTAGAAAATATATGTAACCTTCTCTACTAGTGACTTTATAAGGGTCCTATAAGTCTAAATGAATCAACTCACCTAAACTCTTTGTTTTATGTTGACTAAGTGGAAAAGGAACTCTAACTTGCTTAGCCTTGTGACATACTTCACAAGGATGTTTTTCAACAGACTCAATATTGAAACTTCCTTTTAACACAGCTAAAACCTGATCAAAAGGATGACCAAGCCTACTATACCACGTATCAGACTTTAAAACACTATTGAAACACAAATTATTACCAGGTTTACTAAAAATAAAGACCATTATCTTGTCTACCAGTCACCATGATTTTCTTTGACTTCAAATCCTATAAGAGCACATAGTTTTATCAAACACAACAGATAACTTATTGTCCTTTGCTAACTTATGAACAAACACAAGATTCACACTATAACCAGGGACAAAGAACACATCAGACACCATGACACCAGAAGCTAATTTTATATCATCAATTTTAGTTACTTTAGCATTAGTACCATTTTGATGACAAACTTTTAAATCACACTTAGAAACATCAACACAGTTATACGTATCTTTATCATTCATGACCATATGTTGATTAGCTCCTGAATCAATGACCCAATTATATTCAACACCATAACTAATAGCAATAGAGGAATTACCAAACCTTCCATAGACACCAAAAACATTAACATTATTATCTAATCCAAGAGACTGGTCTCCCATATTAGAATTTTACTGAACAGGACCAGACTTTTCATTCACAAAACTCAGAAGCTTTGATATCTACTCATTAATAAAAGGCATAGAAGAAGAACTAGACACCATGTTAGAATTATTTACATTTACATTATTATTATTATTATTATTATTATTATTATTATTATTATTATTATTATTATTATTATTACTGCCTTTACCCATTTGAACACTAGACTTCCTTTTAAATCCATGTGGATACCCAATCAACTCAAAACATCTATCAACAGTATGACCAATCATATTACAGTGGGTACATTTCAAATTAGGATTAGGACCTCTAAACAACCTTTTCTTTTAATCAAAAACCTGATTAGTTTTATTAAAAAGATACTTGTGACCCACCTTTTTTACCATTACTAGCGCTTCTATGAGACTATCCCCTAGAAATAATAAAAAAAACAACCTTAACTGAAGGGAATGGTTCTCTTATTAGTAAGTTTGTTCTCGTAGACTGATAAATATCATTAAGGCCCATGAGAAACTGCATCAATTTTATCAGTGTAGTAAAATCATTATAATCTTTTGCAGCTTTACAAGAACATGAAGGCAGTTGAAGCATAACATCAAACTGCTTCCACATGGTGTTTAATTTGTAATACTATTCTGAAACTAAACTGCCATTTTGAGATATACAATTGATTTTTTATACAAATCATACATAACAGAACCATCCACCTTATCATAGGTTTCTTTCAAATCAGTCCACACTTCTGAGGCAAGTTTTGAAAAAACTTGACCCAAATACAATTCTTCAGGCACAAAATTCAACAACCAAGTTAACACAATAGAGGTACACCTATCCCACTGATTACTTAACACATCATCATCTTCATATTTAACACAGTTGCCATCTATTAACCCAAACTTATTCTTAGCCTCTAAATCTAATTCCATAGCACTAGACCACACTTTATAATTCTCTATCGCTTTTAACTTTATACTAACTATGGTTAAACTACTTGAATCACTAGGGTGTAAATACAAAGGATCCCCAATATTAAGTTTACTAATCAACGTATGTGAAGTACTACCTTCACCGTCTCCCATGATGACAAACACACCAAGAATAAAGAACCAAATAACCAATTAAATAGAATAAACAATAACAACAACCTAAAGCAAGCCCTTGTCAGGGACCGGATTCAAGGTTCATCACTCTAATGGTGCCTGGGCAAGTCTTTACACAGGAGCTATAACACTAATACTCAGAAAGTATCAAGTAACAAAAACAAATAATGCAACAATTGGCACCAAGACTCGATCAAGGCCGGTCCAAACTGTGATAAGCGTCAATTTTCCATGTAATTTCGTACATGTTAAACAGTAATTTCTGCTTTAATGACTGTGCTTGATTTGAATTAATGACATGAATGTTTTCTGATTATTGTCATATACATACAAGTGCATTACATGTTGCATGATTTCATATCATTATTGCATGCAACACATTATGATCCAATTAGTGCACGAAACAAAGTTAGCACAATTATCAGACAAACTAGAAGTACTGATGGGAGTTCAGTACTCAGACAGACTTGATGTTAAGACACAGAATGAGCCCGAAACCAAAAGTTACACTAGTATAGTGTGTAGGAAAGTAGGGATCATAAAATTGCCTTCCTAAGTGATAGTTTAAGTGCCGGAAAGTGCCTAAAACTCACACAAACTGCAGAATTCTGCATTTTTCAGCAAAAATCAACACTTTTACAACACAATATAATGCAGAATTATGGTTTAATGGTCCAGAATAACTTCCTAAGTGTCGGGAATCAAAACTATCACAAAAGGGAACATAAAGCACACTAAACTACTTAATTTAGCACCATTCATGTATTAGATCCAATGTGGCTTGTCAACTGTTCAAAGAAAGACATAGAATGCTTATTCTTCAACAAGATCGTATACAATGAAGTCGATAACGATCAAGCTCAAAGGTATCAAAAGTTGGTGAATGTTTGTTTTCTAAAGTTATTAATTCTAGACGTTACTAGGAGTTAAAATTTAGAGATCTCGAGCTAGAGGAATTCTTAAAGAAGGAACGTCGTAGTGAAAGGATGAAAGAGATAAGAGCTAAAGCTGCTAAAAGTGCAAGCTGGAAATTGAAATGGCCTGAAACTTATCAAACACCAATCAAGTCTCAAGAGAAAAAGATTCCAAGATGGTCTAAAGCCAAAGATGGTGATCCAGAGTACAGGAAATGGTGGATTAATGTTGGAAGACCTCTGAGGCAGAAAATGTTGGAAGAACAAAAAGAAGAGAGGATGAGGAAAGCGAGAGATAGAAGACACAACAGGAAGGCACGTTGAAGACTATACAGGAAGAAAGACTGCAACTACATCCAAGGGGGAGTCTGTAGATGCATATGTCTGTAGCTTTCGTCTGTATTTAGTCTATATTAATTTGTTTGTGGTCTTTGTACAATTTAATATATGTTTTGTATCAAATCCAGAATGAAACGGAAAGGTAGGATGTTTTGTAAGTCCATCCGGACGGATAGGCATAGCTGGTTTCTTCCGGATGGAGCACACCTATAAATAGAGGGTCTTGGCTCTCATTTGAGACACTTGTTTCTGACACGTCTGGCGGAGCTCTTGCAAATTCTCTCTGGAACTTTGTACGAATCAACATGTTCAATGAGAATGAATGTGTTTAACGATGTCCACGTTGTCTATCTCTCTCCTACATCACTTTCGGATTCCGCACGATTGTGTTTTTGCTTATCTGATCTGAGCGTGTTCGACCTGGGTAGCGGCCAGCTTCACTTCAGCATCCTGCGTGACCTTCTTCAGTTTGTCCTTGTAGTACTGGGTCTTGGCGTCGGCGATTTTTCCCTACTCCGAGATGGTGATCTTATCCTTCTTGATCCTGGCCTCAAGGACCTTTACCGCCTCACAGGATTCGGTGTAGAGATTCAACAGGTGTTGCATGCCCTACAAAGCAGAACACAAGTATTGCTTAGTACTAACTAACCAGGATATCAGACCAGTATATGTATACATGATGTAAGGTCAGGATATTACCTTGTGAATGAAGGAAGTCATGGGCTCAAGGGAGTCGGTGAAGCTAAGGTCCTCATAAGAGAAACCTTTAGGAGAAGGAGTAGCAGTTTCAGAACCCTTTCTCTTTTTGGACGAGGAAGCACGGGCTCTGGGCTGAGGAGAAAGCTTGGGAGCAGCGGTTAGTTTCGAGCTTGTGGTGGCTGGTGTCTCTCTCTTGACCTGAACAGGAATGGAGTAGCTGTCCAGTTCATCAAGGTCAAGGAAAACAAGCATCTTGTTGGTGTCTGCATAAACAAGAGAGTTATTCTAAACTTTATCATACAATACCTTGAATAACATAACTTATGCAGGATATTGAACAAAAACCCTTACCAGACATGTTAGAGCTTGAGTGTTGGCTGGAGGTTGCTTGATTTGGAGTGAAACTTCTCTCGATTTCTGGTAGCTTGTAGATAGCTTCAATCCTCTTTACTGAGTCGGTAAGGGGAGGTGCTAGCTTTCTGAAGTCCGCTGCACAAAACAAAAGAAGGATGTCAGGCCAGGATATTGGACAATATATTTTTGGGGATATTCCTAAAACCCTAAATCCTACCCCTTGTTAACCATTTCACCGAAAAATTCTCTCCACCAGGGATCGAACTTCTTTTCACAAAAAAAACAATTTAGTTTTCTAGTCTTCTTCGTTCCTGGTGGCCCGAAGAACGAGAGGGTTATTGGAGGTGGAATAAAACAGAAACCTGCTAGACCCATGGGATCATAGCCGGTATACTACAGGGAGATCATTAACACAGAGTTCCGGGATATGGGTATTCTTGATCCGATCAAGAACGACCAAGACTCGCCAAAGCATGGGCATGGTTTGGCTGAAGCTAAGACCAGTGGTATGAAAGAAATACATGATGAAATCGGAAAAGGGGAACCAGAGACCTAAGATGAAAGGGAAGACAAGAAAACAGAGCCACTCTCTTGACGACGCATCTGATCGGACGTCCCGATCATATGGCCGGAATACTGTTCCGTCCAGGAAGACGTCAGAGGAACGAAGGGCCGACAGGTAGGCATTGTCGAACGTACATACTTCTTTCTCCAGATACTGGAGCAGATTCTAGGGTGTGAATGTGGGGGCTGAGTCGCCAGAAGCTGAGCGGGTTTATCTTGCCATTGTCGATCGAAAACAGGGAAGAATAGAGGAAGAAGAAGAAAAGGGTTAAGGATAATAAAGGAATTACCTTTTCGATTTCTTGGATGAACGGTTAAAAGGAAGAAAGGATGAGAAGATATAGGTGAAGTAATGAGTAATTGTAGCTTGGGAAGTTGCACCTAGTCAAATCAAATCTCTAATCACTTAATCACCTCGATAGGATAAAAAAATATTGCCATTAGAATAGGGGATCCTCAACGGCAACATTTTTTGAGACAATTGTTATGGGTGAAATTCTGTGCCCATCTCCTGACATTGTATCTTGATTTTATGTTAGCTGTTTATGATCAGGATACCGAACCAGGATATTGGTAACATACTGAGGAAGTATTGTCACACCCCAACCGATGGCGGAATCATCGGGGCATGGCACTGAGCGAAACAGATTGTCCAGAAGTTCCCATAACAACTATCATTACCATTCAATTTAAATTAACATGTCCCATACCATGTCTCAAACAGTAAACAAATTATTACAGATAAACATCAAGACAAATATTCTGTTCCGACAACTCAGATTCAAACACAAATAGTTTATTTATTGGTTTCTAGGACCCCTTTTCCTAGCTTCGATTTCATCACAGCGCAGAGAGCATCCTAGACCTTTCCTAGCCTCAAGTTCACAGTATGCTAAGCATGTGAACTTCCTAAGCACCTGTCACATACGTTAAAATAAGGTCAATACATAAAATGTAAAGGTGAGCATACAAGTTTGATAATAGCATATAGAGTTCGAATTCGTTTACGCATAACCAGCACGTACACATAGTGAAATGAAGCACGTTAGTTATCGAAATAGACCCATCGATACCAATGACTGCGGGTTGACTGCCTGAGGCAGTTCGCAATACATGATTACCACCGTAATCCATGCAAGTAAAAGATCCTTAACAACCCCCATGTGAACGGGTGCTGAGTCCAAACTATAGTACTATCGTTGCTAAGGCAGGTAGACAGCATTCCATGTGTAAACATAACAAACAAGCATTCATAAGCCACGTATAACATGCATTAACGGTTAGCGTTCAAATAGTTTGAGTAGTGTGATAGTTGTAGTTTGAATATTCGTAACGTATGTAACACCCAAAAGTGCTTAAAGCAAAAAGGGTTCGAGTATACTCACAGTGATTTGTGGATTGAAAGGAGCGCTTAGCGAGTACGGTTAGCCTGAATAGATTCGGTAGCATAACGATAAGAGGAAACGTAAAACAGGAACAAGTGCTGGGGAGTCGGACAGCTGGTCGATCGGAGGGCAGTTCGATCGGACGGCTGACTGTTCGGTTGACAGTCTGCTCGGACGGCTGTCCGGTCGGTTGGTAAGCCGATCGGATGGCTGTTCGAGTGGATTGTTTCTTCCTTTGGGAAGGATGTGTTTGTGTATGATGGCTTGACCTTTGAAGTTTTCGTTGTAGCATTTTGAAATCATTGAAGTACCTTTACCTTTCAGGTCGGTCGATCGGACGGCTGTTCGATCGGTCGGCAACCCGATCGGTTAGGCATTCAACATGATTTCAAGGGTTAGTCTTTGAATCGGACATGTGTTCGATCGGACAGGTCAACAAGTCAAAGACTTTAATGAATGTAAAGTGTGATGCAATGGATCGGATGGTTGATCGATCGAATAGCACAACTGCTGTTCGATCGGACAACAGGGTGTCACCTGATCGGACGGCTGTTCGATCGGGTGGCACTTCTAGTGCATTGGACATGTTGAAAATTGATTAAGAATTGGAGCATATTATCTCATGATCCGAAGAGTAATCCGATCGAACAGTAGTTCGATCGAACAACAGCTCGTTCAATACCATTCTTCAAAACAAGTTGATTGTGTGGGGTCAAGTGCTAGCCGATCGGCTGGCTGGTCGATCGGCTGACTATCCGATCGGCTGGCCGTCCGTTCGGACAGCAGTCCGATCGGTCAGCATCCTGACCTGATCAGCCTTGCGTCTAACACTTTGGTTGTTCTGTTTGTTTGTCGTTTTATCAAGGTATTTTGACAGCGAGTAAAACCATAGGTCGTTCGTCCTTACTTGGTCCTTGGGGTCGGACAGGAATCACCCAAATCCGGTTGGAGGACTGTTCGGAACGAAGTTTAGCATTTAACCCGGAGTCGGTTAATCTCGTGAATAGAATCCAGATCTTGAGCCGTATAACCACCGAAGTGATTTGTAAACCGGCCCGGGTTCTGTTTCTACTGGTTCGAGTGAAAAGAGTTGAAGAAAGTTAGGAAAATCCATCCTTCAATCCTTTTCACCATGTATATGTTTAGATCTATAAAAGATCCTTGTTTGTTTATGTGGAAATCGGCTAGATCCAAGTCATTCTTGGTGGATTGAGGCCAAAACATGAAGTTCTTCAAGAACCCATGATGACATCATCCTAGAACACTTGATTCTTGATGATTTCACGGTTAAAAGTTTAGATTCGAAAGATAGAAAGGTGTAGGAGTGTGTATAGATCAAGAAAGTACAAGATTTAGGACGAAAACTTACCGGAATCGAGAGAAATCTGAGAAAAGGCGAGTTGAGCGTGCTGGTCGAACAAGGGTTTCCAAAAGTGGAAAGAATGACAATGACAGGGGTATTTATAGGATGACAAAAGAGGAAAGGGCTGGCCGATAGGCTGGCAACCCGATCGGACAGCCTGTCCGATCGGACAGCAGTCCGTTCGGCTGGCTGTTCGATCGGCTGGGAGCCTGATCGATCGGTTGCACCTTTCGAGTGTTTCGCGCGACGATTTCAGATATTTTGATTATGATTGCGAGCGGTTCGATTCGGTAGGGTTTCCTAGTCAAATTACTTTCAGTCCCAACTACTTCGTATCTCGCGTAATCTATTTTCCACCATCTATCATAGTTCGATTGTGATTCGAGTTCGAGTTTCGATTGAGTTCGCTTGATTATCACATCACAACATATCATAAATAAACATGCACAGTTAACACATAAGGCACACACACACGTATAATCAATAAGTAAAACCACGTAGTTCAAGTTGCGAATTGAGGTCGATTCGATTATCATAGCATGATTATTCGTTGATTAACTTTATCGCATTGTTACTTCCTATAGTTCACAGTCGTAGGTTGATTGAAATACGATTAACACACATCGATTATTGCAATGTACGACAATTACTCCACATAATACAATTAAAAACAAGAAGCTTCTACGAGTCAAGTTGCGCGAAAACGGTCGCTGACTTTGACCTTGATTTTGACTTTCACTTATGAAAACACGGGGTGTTACAAGTATCCTGGCTGTTACTAACAATTTGCTTGTAGGTTATGGCTGCAGGATTACAACGTTCACAAGGACTTGTTCCCCTAAAGACTCGCTCAATCTTGTTGGAATAAAGACGTTGAAGCCGGGAGAATAGGTCCACAACGGTCATGAGGGAATATTCGAAAGAATCCCAAGATTATAGGAAAGTTTGTTTATTGTTGTAACTATAAATATGGAGTGCCAGATCGTATGACACACAAACCTTCGATCTTTCTTACTCATACACTCTCTTTTCTAGCAACGATTACACTCTAACACTCATAATTCACAAACATTGTAACACTTAGCATCGATCTGAGCATTATACTGCACCTGTATCCTGGTTATTCAAAGCAATAAGAAGAACAAGGCAGCCGACGATTGTCAGCTCCCGAGGTTTTACGCCGGAGATCTAGATTGATCAAGGGCTTTCCTCGTATATCTCGTGTCAACCTTTACATTTGTCGCTCATTGTTTGATTATTGATATAGTTTGATATCCTCAAGCTATATCCTGAAACTGTTTTCATAAACAATCAACTTAACATATTTTTTGCAAACATCATTAGCACAGCACCTCACAAACTAATTTGATCATTTAATTGTTTCGGTATTTTTTGACCAAAACAATGGGATTTGTGGGTGTTAAAGTACACGATAGGTCACTCTCTCCACCCTTAGATATATGTATCATTTATATTTAACATATTTCAATTTAAAAACACAATAATATATATATGTTAACTTTTTAATTGGGTTTGATTGTGGGCATTTTGTTTCAATGTAAATCGAATATAATTCTTAGTTATTATCAAAAGTAAATGGAGAGTATTTAGGCTTCCCAATAAACTCACGATCAAGGGGATATTTTATGGTGATTAATGTGTTTAAATGAGGGTTTTTATGTGATTTATATGTGTAATACGTTTAATTTGCGAGTGTTTGGGATTTGTAGGCTTAAACATGTTAAATACGTGTTTTGGCAACATTTGGACAAAAGAATCAAGACCGGAAATGCAAATCAGAAAAGATGGGAGATTTTCAGAAGAAATCTGGTCCCGGCGTTTCAAACGGCGGGGTTGGGCGTTTCAAACTCTCGGGCATTTTAGTGGGCGTTTTTACCGGCGTTTACAGAAACTTCTGTGCGTTTATACTATTAGATGGGCGTTTCATACGTTGCGGCCCAGTTAACTACGAAATTTTCTGTTTTCAAGCCCTATTTAAACCTAATCTCTGGGGTTTCGAAAAGAGCTTCCTTCCCAGGAGTTTGAAGACGAAATAAGAGTAATTTTGAGGCTTCTAATCATTCTAATCAAGATCACAATCAAGAAATCAATGTTCCAATCAAGAATTGAAGATCAAATCAAGAGCGTGAGCGGCTAAATCATTCGTGATCATCTCTGGGGCTAGGTTTTGTGTTAGGAAGTGGGTCAACTTGTATTTACATACTTTTGGATTGAGATTTTTTCTAATCATTCGGTTAGTTTATCTTTATGTTTACTTATTTTTGATTAAACGGTTGTTAGATTATCGTATGCACACTTTTTCATCAGTTATTTGGTTTTGTCATCAACAATTGGGATTAGATTCTAATTGTCATTGTTCTTTAACATTTAACCATTTAAGTTGATTGTGTTTGTGAATTCTAGGATTAGTAATTAACTAGGTTACTATTCAATTGCATCGATCTTTCGGTTTAGACCGTGAATCATTTTAATCAAATATATTATCTGTTAGTTATTTATCAAAACAAGTAGGTTAACAAATCATCTCTATGTGATTTCCAATTGGTAGTAATTAGGTTACCCGATTTTCTACACAGCCTAAAAACACAGAGATTGGTGCTTTTCACACAATTGTTTATAGCCACACTAATTAAATTCATTTTTACAATAACTCTCTCAATCAGCAAAAAAAGCAAATAGTTTTAAAATTAGATAATTACAGACAAATAAATCAATGAACTTTAACACTTTCCACTAATTCCCCGATGATTTAACACCCTACTTGCTCTTTACTAGTAAAGGTGATTAGGACATTTTTTAATTATATTTTTGACCGACCTTACGACATCGATCAACTCACACACACATATACCTACAAAAGGGCGGCAAACCCATTGTATAACCATGAGTCAACAACCCTTCATAAAAAGAAATAGTGTTATTTATACGCTAAAAATTCCAATCAGCCTTTACAAAGATTTGATTAAGCGTCCGATCGCGTCCATAAAAAAAATCATGCCACACAAACACATTTTTTTATCCAAAGTTCCAAACAATATCTTATTAATAAAAATTTATAAAAATTAAAAAGGTTCATGGCAAATAAATTTATGATAATCAAGATATTGTGATGTAACGAGACAAGGAGAGATATTGTGCCATTGTGGGCCAAAATGAGACCGTCCTTGGATGAGTCAAAACTTTTTAAGTTAAACAAGTTAAAACTATTCTATGGAACTTAGAAGAAGTCAGCAGAGGGAGATAAGTCGGTTTGACATTTTTGAGACAAAATTATTGCACTCTTTAAATTATTTCAAAACAGGGCCATTTTGAAACCGATCTAGCTTGCAAAAAAAGGGCTCACTTTATATTCCAAAGATATTTTGTAGCGTAAAATAATATATAACTAGTTTTTAAGGATCTGCACGTTGCTGTGGATCCATAAGACCACCCGTAGTGGTTAAGAAAAATAATGCCCCCACCATGGGGCATTATCCGACACGTGTCATCCCAGTCAGCATGGGGCGTTATTGCAAAAGTGGCGTAGTGGGAATAATGCCTAATAATGCCCCTTCCAATCATTAAAAAAAAAAAACAAACAGTTGGTGATTGGCTAGTCAAACCTTGGACACATGCAAAAGAAAAAGCAAACACTCCCATTGGCCACTTGCTTTGCATATTAGCGTTATTATTAAAACGCCAAAGTTCAATTTTTGATTTTTTTTAAAATAACGCCTACCTAATGGGGGTGGGGGCGTTTCCGGGCGTTTTTTTTTTCAATTTTTTTTTAAAAATACCGCCCCACTACGGGTGGTCTAATAGCATACGTATTTTACGTATATCACATGGACCATCCGAATATAACACGTAAAAAGTTAATTGCCTATACTTATAAAATTAGTATGTATAAAATGTGAGAGTATATCAAACAAAGAAGAAACACTTAGAACTATGTGTACTTGTAGATAAAGTTGCGTAAGTATTTTTTTTAAATTATTAAAAACGAAAACAAAGAAAGTACGGTACCGGTATTTACTGGTTTTAACCTTAAATACCGATATCGTATCGTTACCGAACCTTGCCAAGATGCGCGAGGAAACCCACCTAAAACTCGCCGCGAAGCTTGAGAAAACCTACTACTTAATAATAAAATACAAATAAACAAATAACATGCATGAAATATTTAGCATATAGCCCCTCTGAAACCAACAAATATATTCTATATACTTTTATACTCAGTCTATTAGGGGTTTGTGTTTGATGGCCCAAATATGCTTCACCAACTTGTAAACTAATACTACTTGTGCATTATTAAGTTGTAAAAAATGAACAGTAAAACTAACTCAGAAAGTAAATTTATAAATTAATATAGAGGAAATAAGTATTATGTTTTCCGTGAGTTTTCACATTACATCGAATTTATATATTTTAAGAATAAATTACAAGTTTTGTTCTTTATGTTTACATCAAATTTCAAGCGCTGTCCTTTAGCCCAAAAATTGACAGGCGGTGTCCTTTATGTTGCCAAATCTTGCAAGTTTTGTCCTTTAGCCAAAACTCAGTTAGATTTTTTGGTTAAACCTAGTCATGTGCAAGGCACATGAGGGTACTATTGTAATTTCACCATTCAAGGGGCTATTGTGTAAGTAATGTATAGATTGGGACCATTTTATAAAAATAGAAAATATATTAAATTAAAAACCACTCTCTCTCTTCCTCCCTCCCTCACTCTCTTCTCTCTCCACCTGCAACAACACCGATGAACCACCTCCAAAACCACCATTGTCATCGTTTACCTTTAACATCAATCCCTCCGCATATATTAACCTGCAACAACATTTCAATCACTGTACACCGCCGTTGAAACCATCACTGTTGTGCATCATCATCACACCACCGTTGAAACCAACCACCGTTGAAACCATCATTACACCGTTGTGCATCATCATCACACCACCGTACACTCCGTCATCGACCACCTCCATCATACGGCAACCACTATCTCCGATCAAACTCCGACTACATCCACCTTCGAACCTCCGCCGTCTTCTCCGTTCACCTGCAACATCAGTTCTTCATCATCTCCGGCAGACACCATCTTCAATCTTCATCTCCGTCATCATCGTCACATACAGCAGTCACCTTCAACCCTTCTTCACCTCTGGTCATCATCATCATTGTTGACCACCGAGCACCATCATTCACTATCATCGTCATCACTACCTCTGGTCTTGATCTCCATTAACAACAGTCGTTCACAACCGTCATTAAGCCCCTGGATAATGAAGAGAGAGAGAGAGAGAGTTTAATTTAGAGAGAGAGAATGTGCAGAATTCAGTTTAGTTTATAGAGAGAGAATGTGCAGAGTTTCATATATGCTTTTAAATTTGACACAATATTCCTTCTAATATAAATTGTTTTACACAATAGCCCCTGGATAATGAAATGACAAAAATATCCACATGTGCAAGGCACATGATCAAATTTAACCAAAAAATCTAACTAGGTTTGGGCTAAAGGACAAAACTTGCAAGATTTGGCAACATAAAGGACACCGCCTGTCAGTTTTTGCGCTAAAGGACAGCGCCTGCAATTTGATGTAAACATAAAGGACAAAACTTGTAATTTACTCATATTTTAATGAACACGTATTATATTTGATCGGATTGGTTTATGAAAAAAATTTGCGTCATCAACTGAAAACGTACATAAAAATAAAGGCAAAAACATATTATATTTGAACCGACTCATTTCCATAAAAAATAAAATTTACATCAAGACGTAGACAACCGAAAACGTACATAATAATAAGCATAAGACCATGTGTAGTGGTTTAAGCAATAATGCCCCCACCCTTGGGCGTTGTGCGCCACGTCTCAGTCCAGTCAGCATGGGGGCATTATTGGGGGTTATTGCAAAAGTGGCGTAGTGGGAATAATGCCCAATAACGCCCCTTCCAATCATTAAACAATTATTTTTTAATTAAAAACTTAAAATACTTCATTAAAATAAAAAAAATACAATACTAGAACTAAAAATAAATAAAATCCGTCTAAATTAAAAAAAAATACATTAGTTTTCGTCTTCGCTTTCTTCACCCTCGCCAACTTCGTCTTCCTTGTCCTCCGTTTCTTCTTCACCCGCATGTGGTACATACCGAACCGACCATGCGTGTTGTACCAAATCAACCGTTAACGCGGAATGGTACGGTTCGTAACGCAACTCTCGCGCATTATTCACTCTTTCGTCCATTGACGCCCGTGGATGCTCCTCTTGAACGGCTTCTGGCACATAATTCTGGCATATCACCTTTCCTTCGTCTTCCAAAATCATGTTGTGGATGATTATACAAGCGTACATAGCATCTCTCATTTTTTGCTTGGTCCATGCACGACAAAGATTTCTCAAATATTGCCAACGTTGTTTAAGAACCCCAAAGCATCTCTCAATGTCTTTTCGTGAAGACTCTTGAACCTTTTTAAAGTATGCTCGTTTTTCATCAGTAGGATCACTAAACGTCTTCACGAAAATCGAATACCTAGGATAAATTCCGTCGCACAAATAATATCCATGAGAGTAGTAGTTTCCATTTGCGTAAAAGGACGCTTTTGGAGCTTTGCCAGAAATCCACTCCTCTAACAACGGAGATTGTTCAAAAACATTTATATCATTGCATGACCCGACCACGCCAAAGTAAGCCGACCAAACTCAAAGGTCCTGTGAAGCAACCGCCTGAAGAATAACAGTGGGTCCTTTTTGGTCACCCCATGTGTGTTGGCCTCGCCATGCGGTCGGGCAGTTATCCCAACGCCAATGCATGCAATCCAAGCTCCCGATCATACCAGGCAAACCATGCTCCGCCGAATGTACCTCGTAGATCTTTTGAAGGTCGTCCCATGTGGGCGTTCTAAGATAACGCACACCATACAAATCAATAATACCTTTATAAAAAAACATACACAAACATAAGCTTCAAAAAAAAAATGTAAACATTATACTAAAGTATAGGAATTGTACCGCGAAAAAAATGCTCCAAGGTGTCTCGCGTTGTTTTCTCGCCCATTTTTAGATACTCGTCGTTGATGTCGGTTGTGTTTCCATAAGCAAGGATTCGTGGCGCCGACGTACACTTTTGGATACCGGTAAATCCAAGTGCCCCTCTAGCATCCGCTTTTTGTTTAAAATAATCGTAGTTGGCTTCCAAGTCGTCAACTATGCGTAGAAACAACCGCTTACTCATTCGGAAACGACGCCTAAACATCTGGTTCGAAAATGTCAGCGCCTCATCAAAATAATCTTTCATCAAACGATCGTGTGCCGCGCGTCGGTCTCGTTCAATATAACCTCTTTTATTTTTTTCTGGTTCGGGGCGGCGACAATGCTTCACATATCTCACTGCTAGTTGACAAGCACTCGTAACCGCCTCTTGCTCGACCTCCTCATCGGTGGAATCATCGCCATCCGCAAAAAACTCTTTGTAGTAAAAATTTACCATGGATGAAGAACTAGGGGAATCCATCAATTTTTATAAAATGGTAGTGTTTTTGAGAGAGTTTTTGAGAGAGTTTTGGTTAAATTTGAAGGAGTTTATATATATATATATATATATATATATATATATAGGGGAGGGTTATCTTGAGAACACCTATTTTTGTGAGAACACTAAGAACAATTTTCATCCATAGATCATCCTAAATTAAGGGCTAAGATTAGAGGGGTTTAAATGAGGAGGAAACTTAAATAAAAAGACTAAAGGGGCATTATTGTCAAAACATAAAACACACAAACCCATCAAAATCTTCAATCGATCTCTGTAACAAAAAAAACCCTTCAATTCAAAATCACTAAGAATCGAACTTCTGATTAGAAAAGAGGAATATGAAGAATCATAATCTCCCAGTTAGGATTCGATTGAGATAAACTTCTAATTAGAACATTGCGATTTCATTCAGTTGAAGAATCTAGAGTCAAGCTCTAAAAAACAATTCACTTTTTGCTCATCTTCCTCAGGTATTGATGTTTGTTGTGATTTGGATCTAATTGACGGTTTGAAGTATGATTATTTGGTTTTTGTTAGTTAAGTATGAAATAGTTAGGTATGTTTGGACGTTGATTTGATATCTAATTATGTATATGGAGAGTTGGTGGAATTAGGGTTCCTATGACTGAATTGAGGCTGAAATTGTTAGGGGTTTTTTGGACATTGATGTGAATTTTAGTTATGTATATGGAGGATTGGTGGAATAAGGGTTTCCATGACTGAATATATGACAACGAGAAACTTATACATGTGTAAAACACACACTTACACATGTGTAAAATATGCGTAAAATAGAAACTGTTGTGTAAATTGTGGTTCTATGTTGTCATTATGTAACATAATGCATTAGTCAGTTGGGCCTAATCTACTTTTGTAACTCTATGTGGTAAACTGTTAGTGAATAACTCTTTTTTAATCGTGTGTAGTTGGGAAGGGGTAGTAGGACCAGAAGAATCAAAGTTGAGAAAAGAGTCGAATGATTAATGCCATGTAGGCGTAAACCGACAAGAATTGTAATTGATGGTAAAGTATTTTAGCCGGTAAGCAATTTAATTTCTCGTTGAACAAAGCTTCACAACAAAAGAGTGGGGTTGATTTGAGTATAGAGATAGTGTCTTATGTTCATGGGTTAACTAGCTTTTGGGATTACAAGTTGATGAAGTGTTCTTTAACTATATCTTAGTGTTACTTTTTGTTTATTGATAATGTGCGTGATTTTAATTTAGATTGACGATGTGATAAACTCGGGAATTGTGTTGGTATCGCGTTTCAGTCTCAGGATTTCCATATGTTTTTACACATATATATGAAGGTTTACACATGTGTAAATCATAATACTTGGAAAAAAGCATAAAAAATATGAAGGTTAACACATATGTAAATCATATATAAATAGGTTTACACATGTGTAAATCATAATACTTAAAAAACAAGCATAAATATGAAATTTTACACATGTGTAAATCATATATATAAAGGTTTACACATGTGTAAATCATAATACTTTAAAAAATAACAAGCATAAATATGAAAATTTATACATGTGTAAATCTATATATGAAGGTTTACACTGGTGTAATTCACAATACTTTAAAAAGTAATCATAATTGCATAAATATTAAGGTTTACATGTGTAAATCGTATATGTGAAGGTTTACACATGTGTAAATCATAATATTTTAAAAATGTAAGCATAGATATAAATGTTTACACATGTATAAATCATAATACTTTAAAAAAAATAAACATAACAATGAATGTTTATACATGCGTAAATCATAATAGTTTAAAAAAAAGTAGAGATATAAACGTTTACACAAGTGTAAATCATAATAGTTAAAAACTTGAAGACAACGTAAACAAGTTATGAACAACAAAGAAAATATTAAGACATTAGATTTATTGTCGAGAACAACCACTATTACCTTATTTCATTATTGCATTTTTTGTTTCAGATTCACGTGTTTCTCTACTACTTTCAAGTGTTAATGATCCTAAGTACAAAGAAGTTAGAGCAACAACACCTGAAAAGGTTAAAATATCAGTCGAGCAACAAAGGATAATACTACAAATTGTGAGGCTTTTGGGTTGTGGCGTATGGAACTGTTTTAGGGGTTTAGAGACTCTAAAGATAAAAAGCGGTGGCAATTAAGTTCAATTGCAAAGAAATTTGTTGCAAGAATACTTCTTCCTGGCGTAAACAAATTTAAAGAAAAGCTATTGTAGAAAGCTTGGGAACTTGATCGAATGAGCAACAACTAGACATGATCTTTTGTTTTCTTGTACCTAGTACATCATTTTTTTTAATATTATGAGTTACTAATAGTTGTAAGAAGATACAAAATTGAATAATGCACATTTACATTAGTGTTTGAAATATGTTGATTTACATCTTGTTTGACAATTTATTTCCGGTGTTTGAAATGTTCAGATTTACTAACTTTGTATATTAGTTTTGCCTTTATAATGTCATATTACATATGTGCATATTAAAAGTATTATATATATGTGTAATATGGAAAATTACATTTATGTAAAACATACATAGATATGTGACAGTGAACAATTTACACGTGTAAATTAACTGCACATATGTAAAACAAACACTAATATGTAACAGTGAACACTTTACACATGTAATTTAGCTACACATATGTAAAATAGATACAAATATGTACCAGAACATAATTTACACGTGTAATTGAGCTGCACATAAGTAAAAATACATATATTTGCACATGTGTAAATCAACTGCACGAATGTGAATATAAATTGACACGATTTAAAATAACGCGTACATATAAGATATTAGAAGATGTGAAATCCAACAACAGATCAAACATAAGACGCGGGTAGTAATTACTTCAAATTAATAACATGTACAAATAGTTTTTTCTCATATTCTTCAGAGGACCACTAAGATTCAGATTGAATTCTATGTCACTACGTTTAGTTGCTTGATTGGTGGTACTGCTAGGCTTCATCTTCATCCTTACTGCCATCGGAACAGTAGTAATGAAGAGTTGACCCAGTGAAGTCATCACGTGACACTTGTTGCTAGTATTTTATACTACAGCTGCTGGATTTCTTCTTTTTTTTCCTTTCGTCGTTGGTGATGTAAACAATGGGAACACCAATGGTATATCAAAGCTGGTCCTGGTTGTTTCCCTTTTAGTCGCGTCGCCATGACATAATAAGAACGTGTCACCTCCTCACAGTATCAAAGATCCTTAGCTAGTGCGTGCACTAGCCTATCCTGAACATTAATTTATCATTACACATTTGTAAGACAAACAAACAGAATAAACATAGTCCGTTGGATGAATGTATAAACATGATTTTATCCAGTTGTAACCTTCACCATCTCTGTCACTTCCTTCCACAAATCCAACTATTTCCATTCCTCTCTGGTTGTAACCTTCACTAGCTATTAATCCCCCACAAAGTAAGTGTATATTTTAGTAGTTTCAATCATATACTTTGCTAAATTAAAATTGGTTAAATTGTAAATGCCTAAACAATGAAACACGTGGTTTTAGAAATAAAAGGAATTAAGCACAAGATAAGCCTGGAAAACAAGAAGGTCGAGTAGGATAAAGAGCCAAAACTAGTTCTTAACGAATTGTTCTCGGGTTGATACAGACCATGTTAAGAAAACGGGGAGTGGAAGTATTAAAAAGTTAGCACCATATAAGCCTAGCAAAACAAGCGGGTCAATTTAAATAACAAGTCAAAGCTAATAAAAATGGGCTTTTGTTGAGACTAGTCATTCTAGGAAAAAAAAACTAAAAAAATTAATAAATTAGCATTAGATAAGCCTCACAAAACAAGTGCTCAGATCGGACATGGGTCAAACTGGCTCGAACAAAATAGATCGGATTGAATCTAATAATTTTAGAAAAAAAAACAAGGAAAACCGCAATAGATTAGCACCAGATGAACCTCACAAAACAAGTGGGTCAGACTAGATAATGGGTCAAAACTGGTTCTGGACAAAACAGGCACAGGTAGAAATTTGTCATTTACAAAACAAGCAGGCTGAGTAGGATAATGGTTCAAAACTGCTCCACAACAATATGGACTAAGATTGAAATTGGTCATTTTAGAAAAAAAATATCAAAAGAATGTAGGACCTTTCTAAGTACCTCAACATCATTGAGAGATATCATTCTCCATCCATGAAGATGAGCTCTAACATGTCCATGTTCTCAATGGTGGTCCTCTCTAACCACCCACTTAACTCATCCAACACCTTAATCCGCCATACTCCCGCAGTCCCATTGAACCCAAAAAAGTTCAAGAAAATCTCATTCACTTGTTGTTCCGCTTCAAAATGGAATAGAATGCAAAGTTAACATGCTGGAATATTGTTAGCAGATTCTCATCCCAATTTACAAATGACCACCTTGCTTGCACCAGTCCCAATTTCTCATTATGCTACAAAAAGACAATCAAATTCACACTAAATTCACCTAAATAACACATACGGAAACAAGAAAAAAATTGCCTGGAAATAGGGAACTATTTTTTTCTAAGGAAATAACGAATGGGTTGGAAATCAGCATCAAAGATAGCAACAAATTTATAATCTTTAACGATACAGTTCCTTCACCATCTCTGTCACTTCCTTTCCCCAAATCAAACTATTTTTGTTCATCTCTGGTTGTAACCTTCACCAGCCAATAATCCCCCATAATGTAATTGTATATATGTTAGTAACTTCAATCACATACTTTGCTAAATTAAAAATCTCAGTGGCACAAAGCATATTGATTAACTTGTAAATGCCCAAACTATGAATTAAACCATCAGTTTCACTTAAAACATGAAGCATAGACAAAAATGATTCCATGGCATGAGCTTCAACAAATTTCGTATATTTGAAGCAAATAAAAAAACTCACTTTGGCATATAAACAAACAGGTTATGTGCATTAAGAAATGATAGAATAATTCATTTCAATGCCCATATTCTATCCCCAAATTCCCCAAAATCAAGATAATTACATGGAAAATATGAATGAATTAACAAGTAATTGAACAAGAATCGAAACCTGGTGTTTATAAAGGAAATCATCTCAAATAAGTGAATCTAAAAATTGATTGGGCAATGAATGATTGAAGAACAATACCTGCAGATTTAGGAGTGAAATCGAAGATCAGTGAATTCAAAATTAATTTAACAATAATCGATTGAAGAATGTTAGTAGAGATGGCATATATATGAAAAATTGACAAAATCGAATGAACGTGATGAAGATAATTGGTAATAGTGGAAACAGGAGATAAAATAGTGAATTGTTAAATTACCAATTTAACCTTTTAGTTAAAACACTATGAACAAAATTGATTGGTTGAGATTTGTTCTCATTGTTCTCACAAAAGATAGGTGTTCTCATTTAAACCCTCCCCTATATATATATATATATTTGACCCAACTCATTTCAAGGCAAAAATTACGTCGAAGCGTAAATAAACTTGAATATATACCGACACGTACATAAAAAACACATAAAACTAAAAGCTTTAGAAAGTTAAGGTGATGTAAATGTTAGTGCTAAAAGTTGAGACTAAAAGTGTATTAAAATACAAAAACTTACAAAAAAAAAGAAAAGAAAAAAAAAACCAAGAGTCAAAGTACCATTCACATAATTGGTAATCGTTCGTAATGTAGATAATATATGTTACATCTCTTACAAAATCAAAATGCTTAAAAAACTCCGCAAGGATTATTGTTTATTGGGTTAGGATCAAATACAAAGGATAAAATAAATAAGAAGTGTAAGAAGGATTCTAGTCCATTGATCTTAGATTTGAAGGGTTGAGATTGGTTGTAGAGAAAAGAAGATAATAGAAGGGCATAAAAGGAATCCTATATTTATGGATTTTCTCTCTCCACGTGCAAGGCACATGCCAATTCCCCCATCGATTTAAAACGTCCATAACTTTTTCATACGACATTTTTTTTCAAAAAAAATTTCACCATAATAACGAGCGTTTTTTTTATCTTTAATATGAGTACCATATTATCATATAAAAATAAAATAAAAATTTTCATTTTTACTGGGTTTTTTAGCATTTGTGTTAAAGGTTCAGGTCATTGTGTCTTTTAACTGAGTTTTGGTCAGTAGAGTTTCTATACATTGTGTTATTATCAAAACCTATAACACAATGTTAATTTGAGTTCTATCAATTGCGTTTTTATAAAAACCTATAACACAATATATGACACAATGAAGATTTTGTTATATCTGGGTTTTCTATACATTGTGTTATTAGTTCAGGTCATTGTGTTTAATATGTTATTCATTGTGTTTTAATATATTGTCCATTGTGTTTTAATAATTTGTTCAATTTTTTTATTATCTTGTTCATTGTGTTTTAGTTTGTTATGTATTGTGTTTTTAGTTTGTTTTTCATTGTGTCTTCATCTGCTCTCAATTGTGTCTTTTATTTGCTGTCATTAATTGTGTCTTTTATCTGTTGTCATCAATTGTGTTTTTATTTAGTCTGATTCTTATTGTGTTATACGTTATGTTCATTGTGTTTTAGTATGTTGTCCATTGTGTCTTTATCTGTTGTCATTGATTGTGTTTTTAATCTAATTTACATTGTGTTTTACATCATGTCCATTGTGTAATATGTTATTCGTCCATTGTGTAATATGTTATTCATTATGTTTTAATATGTTGTCCATTGTGGTTTAATAATTTGTTCAATTTTTTTATTATCTTGTTCATTGTGTTTTAGTTTGTTAAGTATTGTGTTTTTAGTTTGTTTTTCATTGTGTCTTCATCTGCTCTCCATTGTGTCTTTTATTTGCTGTCATTAATTGTGTCTTTTATCTGTTGTCATCAATTGTGTTTTTATTTAGTCTGATTCTTATTGTGTCATATGTTATCGTCATTGTGTTATACGTTATGTTCATTGTGTTTTAGTATGTTGTCAATTGTGTCTTTATCTGTTGTCATTGATTGTGCTTTTAATCTAATTTACATTGTGTTTTACATCACGTCCATGTGTAATATGCAACTGGGTTTTTGAAATTTTTTTGAAAAATATAACAATATGGTACTCATATTAAAAATAAAAAAACGCTCGATTTTATGGTATAATTTTTTTTTAAAACAAATGATGTATAAAAAAGTTACGGGCGTTTAAAAGTTAGGGGGGAAATAGCATGTGACTTGCATGTGCATATTCTCTTTCCTCTTGTAGACAAAATTACCCTTTCCATTTAATTACTCATAGGACACTTGTCACTCTCTGGTGCCTTCTTACCCTTCTTATTTTTAAATCTTTTGTATTATAACTCAACCCATTGTTTATTATTCATCAACTAGCTAGTTATAATAGCATAAACGGGCAAACTACTTTAGATATGCATGACTACCGCAACAAAAGATGTCCCCGGAACAAAATAAGGCCGGAGGGTGTGGGGGGCGCCACCCTCGCCATGTCACCGCCTATAGCGCCCCCGGCGCTATACACCCACACCCTGCACATTAAGTCGGGGCGCTATAGGGTCCTCGCCAACATGATAACGGCCGAAAATTGCGTGGATCGAGACATGAAAGGTCAATATGACCGTTTTAAAACGTTCAAAAAAAAAATTAAACTTTTTATCTATATATATATATATATATATAAACCTTACACCAAACACACCTCTATCTCAAAAACCTTACACCATAAAACACACCAATCACAACTAGAAAATGGCATCCGATTCTTCGAGCTCTTCATCCGATGGTGGTTTCGACGACATGGTTATCGCAATGACGCAGGAGGTGATTAATAATTTGCAAGAAGAAGTCCAATCCTCTACGTCGCGTATCAGGCAACCGCCTCTTGAACGGGATCGGTTAGGTGCTCATGAACGTCTAGTGCACGATTATTTTTGTGAAAATCCGTTGTACGATGATGGCCAGTTTAGGCGCAGGTTTCGTATGAGCCGTCGTCTTTTCGTTAAAATTTCTAGTGATCTTGCGGGCGAGTTCCCTTTTTTCACAAAAAGAGAAAGTGCAAGTCACAAAGTTGGTTTCTCTGGAATACAAAAGTGTACAGCAGCAATCAGGCAACTAGCGTATGGCACAGCGAGTGATGCGTGGGATGAATATTTAAGGATGTCGGCAAGAATGTGTCGTGACTCTCTTGAAAATTTATGTGAAGGTAATTATTTACATATTATTATAATTTTTTTTAACACTATTATTTATCTAAGGTTATTATTTTTATTTACATATTATTATAATTTTTTTAACATTATTACTTTTGTAGGTGTTATCTCTCTGTACGGGAGACGCTACTTGCGGATGCCAACCGCCGCGGACGTTCCACTTCTATACGAGACCCATCAGCGCATACACGGTTTTCCTGGGATGTTGGGGAGTCTTGATTGCACGCACTGGGATTGGGCGTCATGTCCAACCGCCTGGAAAGGGCAACATCATCGTGGTGACCACGATGGTCCCACCCTAATATTACAAGCGGTCGCTTCTCAAGATTTATGGATTTGGCATGCGTACTTTGGCATGGCCGGTGCGAACAATGACATCGCTGTTTTAATGTCCTCGAATCTTTTCGACGATGTCATAGACGGTGTTGCACCAAATACTTCATTCTATGCAAACGACGTGGAGTATAAGTATGGGTACTATCTCACAGACGGTATTTATCCCGAGTGGGCGACGTTGGTAAAAACTCTTTCGTGTCCAGATGATGAAAAAAGATTGTATTTCAAGAAAAAACAAGAGTCAGCAAGAAAAGATATCGAGCGGGCTTTCGGTGTCTTAAAAAAGAGATGGTCTATCATCGCCCAGCCGTCGAGGATACTTGAAAAAAGAAAAATGAGAAACGTCATGTATACGTGCATCATTTTGCATAACATGATATTGGAGGATTCTGGTAGAGCGTTTTGTGGAGAAAGTTATGATGAAAGTATCCAACCGACGAACCCAATACTAACATACGCTGAAAAAGAAGCTATCCGATCGAAGGTACGAGACAGGAACACACACCATAACCTTCGAGCCGATCTGACCGAGCACCTATGGTTTTATCGTGAACAAGGAGGAGACGACGAAGACGACGAGTGACTTTTTTTTAAACTCTGGCATTGTATGGTTTTTATTTAAATTATGACATTTTATTTATATTATTTCAATTATGGTTTTTATTTAAATTATGACATATTTATATTATTTCAATTATGGCATTTTATTTAAAATATATAAATTATGTGGTATAAATTAATATATGAAAATTAAAAGATTTTTAAAATAACAAATAATTAGGCAATGATGAGGGGGCTCCATTCCACACCCAGCAAATTAAGTGGGGGGGGGGGGGGGGGGGTTATAAAGCCCTTTGGCTGATGTGGCGCCTAGGTGGCGCTGAGGTGTCCTTATAAGGCCCAAGGGGCTCCATCCCACACCCTCTAGCCTAAGAGGGTAAAGAAGAAAAAGAAATTCGTCACATAAAGGGTACGTCATATAAAAAGGGCTAACGACCAATAATCCTAGAGTTCTGAAAGCATATAAAATCACAAAAACCCTGTAAGAGTATATTACTAAACAAATAAAATAATGAAGACCGAAACAAATCATAACTTTTAGGTATGATAAAGATAACCATAATACTAAATCTCAATAACTCCTAACAAATATTGCTATCTAATAAATATATGTTATAAAAATGTAGTTCCGGAAAGAAATTAAAAGATTGTTGAATTCTCCTAAATCCTAATGTCACGTTAAAGACTAAAGCGAATTGCCACTTGATCTATTATCCAAGTAAAAAAGGTTGACCAACTGGTTTTCTAAAAGACTAAAGAGAATTGCCACTTGGATCTATTATCTAAGTAAAACAGGTTGACCTACAGGTTTTCTAAAAGATTAAAGAGAATTGCCACTTGATCTATTATCTAAGTAAAAAAGGTTGACCAACTGGTTTTCTAACCTATCCATGCATTTTATATAGTGTGAACATTAACTCTTGTCTTTTTTTTATATCATAAACATGTGTAAGGATGTTTTTGACCTCATCAAGTCATACGACGGGTCCAAGGTTTGGAACAAAACAATTGGTATGATATTCCACACCACACTATGGCATATATAAAAAAGCAAGAAATAACAAAGAGTTTAAGGATATTTTTTAAAAGAGTTAGTTTTACAATTTAAAAAAATAAAAAAGCAAGAAATAACAAAGAGTTTAAGGATATTTTTTAAAAGAGTTAGTTTTACAATTTTAAAAAAAGGTAGTAACGCAGCTTGTTAGTCGTTTACCTTGTATCTCGATGTAATTTCTATTTGGAAACTTTGTAATAAAATCTTTAATTGATTTAAGGATTGAAATATCCCTTTCAACAAGACGGGGGAAGAAATAAAGTGTAGCTCGTTTTTGTGGTTAAAAGGAAAGTCAAAGATAAAGAACTTAGTATGGGAGAGATGATACGATTTCAACATTAGAGATGTAATTATCTAGATCATTTTGTAGTTTGTTTTTACTTTGTTTAGTTTGTACTTTCTCTCGGGTTTTATAGCATTTGTTAGCCCTGTTCTATATATCATACACTCTTCCACCGTTAGAAAAAATTAAAAATAACTTTTGTCATCCTTCAATATATTTGTATATGAGTTAGGATTGTAGTCTAATTGGTTTTCTAACCTATACACATTTTTTAAACGGTCGGATTCTATGACTATAGAACAGGGTCAACATTTGCTGTAAAAGCCCAACAAAGTTATATACCGGATACATGAAATAAATGAAAACTAGCACACAGTACCCCTACTTTTTCGTTCACAATATTATATCTCTAACATTAAAATCCACCCATCTTTCCCATGGTTATTGTATGTCACGATATTTTGTCCTTTCTTTTAACTATAAATATGAGTAAGTCTTGATATTTTATCCTTCCTTTTAACGATAAATATGAGTGTGCCTTAATGTCTTCCATTACGTTGTCTCCCGATCTATTGTAAATGTTAAAGACTTTAACATCTCTTGCCTTCCACAAATGCCACATGCTTGTTGTGAATATCATGCCAACCACTTTTTTCCACTCTTTCGACCCAGCCACTGTCTCCACAATCTTCATTACGTCTTCACATGAGTTAAAATTGTTTCTGTCATTATACATTCCGTTAACATATGATTTGTCATCTCATCATTCGCTTCACATCTTGGGCAAAACTGGTTAGGCAGATTGATGCCTAGTTTTCGCAGTTTAGTTTTAACCGGGATTCTCCCCAAATTTGCTCTCCAAATAATTCTAGTGAGACAATGTACTATTTTGTTCCACATTTGTTGTTTTTAATATCTCATTCCTCACAAGACTCATCGAGAATTCTTCTTTCTTTTCTGCCTTCCATTTCCACATATCCCTTTCATCCTTAAGGCCGACTTTCTTTAACTCCCAAAACAATTTAACCCAATGGGCCCTATTGGGCAACCTTAACCACTCCATAGTCCATTGGACTTCATTGCTGAGCCTTATTTTCATTCTCCCACTGATGCGTTTTTATTTTTTATGATTTGATATAACTCTTGAAATCGCGAACTCAATGCTGCATTACCGAGCCAAGTATTGATCCAAAACTTGATGTTTGTTCAGATCCTACTTCAGCCACCAAGCTTTCCTTTATCGACACTCCCATAGCTGGGAATTCTTTTTCAACACCCAGAATATCCTTCCATACCCCGCTCACTTTGTTACTTATTGGATTATATTGTGATCCACTTTTGCTACCATGTATGACGTTCATCGTCTCGACCCGTAGTGCATTGTTGTCTTTTTTGAATTTAACCCACCATTTCACTATAAGGGCCAAATTCACACTTGTAATATCCCCGACACCAACACCCCCATACTTCTTTGGTACTATTACTTTTTTCCACGAGATCCAGCTTATCTTATTTTTCCATCTTTTCTACCCCACATATAGAGAAATAGTAATTTGATAGAACTCCCATTAGTGCCTTTGCTAATATGACTCTACTGGCAAAAGATAGACATTTTGCTTTCCACGCTGACAATTTTGCATTGAATTTATCAACTACCGGTTTCCAATATTTTATTCTTTTCATGTTTGCACCAATTAGTAGGCCAAGGAATGTAAACGGCCTTTCAACCAGTCTACACTTTAGCATATTTCCATGTTTTCGACTTCTCTCTACTCCAATCCGTATAAGCAAGACTTATTCAAGCGGCTAAATGACATGCTTGATAAGAGGCATTGTTTTTTTTTTTTTTTGAAATGCAGTGTTTCTCTCAAGGTTCAAATCCTTAACCTTCAAGGTGAGCTCTACTTTAACTTTTCCAATTGGACCCAACCCCTCACCCCATGGCTTTATATTTTATGTAGTAATAAAATCGTAAGATTTATGTGGATTAGTTTGAGAAGAGTCTACCAAAGATTGGTTAATAGACAGACTCATTTCCCGTTGACATTATAAACTATGATTATGGTAAACTACTCAAACTATTATTTACTCACATGTCACGTGTGTATAAGATGAAATGTTATATTTACGTCTATTGATTAGGTAAGTACATCACAAGTTAACCAAAAATAACTTCTCTCTCACACACATTAGTCCATGTTAAAGCAACGGAGAAGACATTAGAATGTATTAAACAAAAATTTGTAATTGCATTAAACACTTTAAATACATCTCAGGGTTTAACAAGTAGTTATGTAAGATTAAAACATTTTTCGCATTGATAGCAACAACATAGCAGAACATTAACTTAGAAGAACACCAATGAGTTCGTTCAACGTTGATAAGAAGACCTCCTAACTTCAACTCTTACAACAATCCAACTTTAATAACAACTAAAAAAAGTTTCAACTCAGAAATGAGAAACTGGTTAAGAAACAATTATAGTCCGGACAAAACTAATTTGCACGATCCTGAGAGTTTTGTTACGGAATTCGTGCTTGCATGTCACAACAGTTTAATTCTACATTCACCACCTTAATTATCGGTTTTTCATTCAACTTAAACCAATTTCAAACACTTCTTAGCATGTTATGAAGATCAAAGACTAGAATTTGTGTCCACATTTAAAAACAACTTAATTTCAAATGCACCACTCAAATATCGATATCTCATTCAGGTTAACCCTGTTTTGAAAACTTCTTAACATGTTATGAAGATCTTTTCTAAAGGAACAAAACAATTAAATAATTATTATATTTAACACTTACATAATATTCCCTATGTCCAAAGTTAGTAAAAATCCACTTTTATCCAGATTTAGTGTCACTAATTGATTCTTGTTTAGTTGATTTTACTTACGAGTTATGACTATGGTGGAATCAAAACAAACATTGATATTACATAGGAGGTGTGGTGTACACGCTTTTCTGAGACTATTTTGATTTCTAGCATAAACGAATTTGTTGGTTCAAGGGGCAAAGCCCGCTAGTGACTGAGGAATTGCTTCGAATTTGCATTATTGTTGAAAACGTGTATCAAAGTTATTATCAACTAGATGTAAGATCCGCCGCGTTGCGGCTAGGGCCTTAAAAATTACGACACAATGAATCTATTTTATATTGCTAGGGCCTTACAAATTACGGCGCAACGAATCTATTTTATACTTCTCTATCGACCCGCTCGTTGCGTTTTAAAACCACTAACCTAAGGATTAACTACTACATCTTTGTATCAAGTTAGATATCCAAACGATCACATTGTGTTTCCAAATGTCTTGTGGAGGGAAATACAAATACTTGATGTTGATTAGGGATGAGCACGGTACCCGTTCGGTATCAAACCGGTACCGGTATCGGTACCCAAAGTACCAGTACCAAAAAATTGGAAAAGTGGGTACCGGTACCGTTACTGGTACCGTTCCGATACCGGTACCGAAAAACGGAGAAAGTGGGTACCGGTACAATTAAAGAGAGTTGGCCCAAAATAATAACCCACACAAGCTAGTTGTTTTGTAAAAAAACCATTGTCCAAGAATATATGCTTAGAGTACCACTTCTAATGCACCATAATGTTAAAAATTAATAGTATATAAATGGTAACTAATTATCATTAGTAACTTATCATAAGTGGTAATTGATTATCATTAGTAACGATGATCAATAGTAAACATGTTGTCAACGGTAACTACAAGCAGTAGTATGTATTTATCAGCTATAAAAAGTGAATGTCTGAATGCGCAACTTGGGCGATTAGCAATTTATAAGTTAGTATTGACATGCTAATCATCAAGAGCAACAGAGTTACTACTACTACTGAAGCAGTTTTTGATGAAGAAATTTTCTACTACGAGATTTGGTGCTAAAGTTACCGAATAACTATCAACCGTTTTACCGTTGGCTAACATACTCTTTCACAAAGGGTTGTGCCATTTCAAAAAATGATGTGATGGTTTAAATCTCTATAAGGAAGGTCTTTGTTCCGTTTTAAATACCATTTTGATACGTTTTTGGGTGCATGTTGTTTAGAAACAAAAGAAAATACTCGTCTTTGTTTTCTTGTAAAATTAATCATATTAAAGATTTTGAGAATACCATCAAATTGATTTAATCTGAAAGTGGACAGACATGACTTAGAGAGACATCTAGGACAATTCCAAACTATAATACCTACACTTTACCTTTTGTCCATTTCCAATTCAATGAAACAGTGAGCAACATATCATGGAACCTATAAACAAGATACAATGAACTAGGAACCTACAAACTTGTAACATTTGGTCTCTTGTACCACCAGTATTGTCTGTTTTGCCAATGAGAGACTCAAGGATTTGTTTTTGGTTGTCCGAGAGTAGGTTTCCTAAGAGGTCACTCATCCCTATACTACTCCCACCTGAGTATACTTAACAGTGTACCAATATATCTAAATTAAAAAGTTGTATATATAAATTAAAAAGGCGTAATGTATTTTAAAATCAGTAACAAATAAAGTGGAGTCGGCTGAACATTTGTTTACGGGTTGTCCCATTGCAATGGAAGTTTGGCAGGCGGTTTTTTCGTGGTGTCAAGTTCCTAATGTGTTTATTTTCCATGTTCGGGATTTGTTAAGATATCACAAGATTGCGAAAACAAGCGCTCGTGCAAAGAAAGCTTTTTATGCGGTGGTGGTAACGACTTTTTGGAGCCTATGGAAAGCAAGGAATGATCTCATTCATAATCAAAAGGCGGTGGTGGTCCAGAATATTTTCGAAGAGGTCAAGATTATGAGCAACTTGTGGATTACAAACCGCGGGAAGATGTTAAATATGACGTGGGATGCGTGGGGAAGATTCGATACGCATAAGATGGGGTAGTTTTGGGGTTTGTTTTGTTTTTTTGTTGGGTTCCAATTGCATGTCGGGTTGTGTTTTTTGTTTTTCTGGTTGTTTTTTCCCGGACAGTTTTGCTAGCATCTTGTTAGCGCTTTGAATAAAAGTTAAGTTGGCCGTTCAAAAAAAAAAAAAAAAAAAAACAAATAAAGTATTAGTGGAGTAATGTTTATGATTTGATTATTTTTATAGTAACACATCAACCTTAGCTAGGTTGAGACGTTACACTTGCCTACCAACCTATTGGGCATGAAAAGCCTTTTGTTTAGAACTCTATAATGACGTTATCTTCTTAGATGCCAAAGTATTATATGAAAACTTCTCATGATTTGCATCAATCTAGGACATCTAGTTCTTGGTTATATACAACATCTTCTTAATTATGAAGGTACCTCTTGCAACAATCTTGTTTTTCTTGTCATTAAAAGAGATATCAAGGTTGCCAATTTCCAAATCACTAAGACGATTAGTAGTTGAGTGGTTGAACGCTAAGAGCGTTTCACGACGAGCTAAAAATTGTTAAACTTAGGGATGGGTATTTTGTACCGTATCAATCTCATACATATAGGTTCAGTACCTACTTTTTTGCAGAAATTCGGCATTGACATTTTTAATACTAGTACCAGTGCGATACCGATCTCATCCATATAAATAATAACATTTAGTTAGATAAAACTCGATTCACACGACGTTAAATATCGCCACATTTGACAACAATCCGACAAAATAATTAAAACGACACCAACCACTAAGGTTGGTTGTCTAGTAGCAAAGCAAAACCTTTTAGTACGCTTAAAAGTGAAGTCTTGGCTTCAAATCTTAGAAGTAATATTAAAAAAGGTTAGAAAAAATAAAAACTACATGAGTGGCCAAATGGTTGACACCTAACACGGATTAGACACACAATTAGAGATACGAATAAGTCGTCAATGAGGCAAGTTGACATCTTAGTCATAATCATTTGACTTAAAACGCCCAATAACGGACGTACACGTGACACGTCAACGTCCATGTGTCAATTGGAACGTTTGTTTGGTCTTGTGTATAATGTTATCAACCTACAACTTTATGAATTTATGATTTTTTAAGCTTTGTAAATAAAAGAAGGGTGATACTATTCCACCCCCCCTAATTCCTGATTACACCCCCCCTACAAAAACATCACATCCATCAATCCATCAATCAATCATTTGCTTTTTTTTTTAGTTTTTTTTGTCTTTTTGTTGTCTTTTTAGTATATTTTAGTGTTTTTTTGTTATTATTATTATTAGGGGACCGCTAGAATGAGTTTAGTGTTTTTTTGTTATTATTATTATTAGGGGACCGCTAGAATGAGAACCAAAGTTTGTAAAAAAACAAAACTTTGGGTGTAAAAAACTATCCCCTCGGGCGCGCCGTTTGAAATTTTTTTTTTACGAATGTTGTTAAAATATACGGATCTAGTTGTAAAAAAAAATCGTGGTCAACGCCCCTCCGTGGCACGTGGTTCCCGAGGGGGTAGTTTTTTACACCCAAAGTTTGTAAAAAAAAAAGAAAAAACAAAAAAATAATAAAAACACCAAACTTTGGGTGTAAAAAACTACCCCCTCGGGCGCGCCGTTTGAATTTTTTTTTTTACGAATGTTGTTAAAATATACGGATCTAGTTGTAAAAAAAATCGTGGTCAACGCCCCTCCGTGGCACGTGGTTCCCGAGGGGGTAGTTTTTTACACCCAAAGTTTGTAAAAAAAAAAGAATAAGGTACACAGTTTACAGTTATTTGGTTATTCGTCAAACATACACAACATAAATATCAAGTCAATAGAAGAGCGTCATTTAAAGCGTTCACATTGTCGTTGTCAAGCTCGTAAGTGTTATGGATTACCATGTGCTTGTGAAATCTCAAAGTATAAGAAAGCAGGTCAGTGTATTAAACTAAGATTCGGTCGATGTGCTTGGTAATATTTAAAAGTTGACAACTTATGTTTTAATGTATGTCAATCTATTCCTTTAGATTCGGTCGATGAATTTTGGAGGAAACTCGAGTTACCAGTATATTGTGAGGATATTACTTGTGACGTCGAGTTGGAAAGTTTTAAACAAGCCTTCGATAATCGATCCAAGTCTGGAAAGAAAAGTTTACTACAAAAGTTAAAAGCATTAACCAATCCAAGTATACCTTTTGTTGAAGAACCTGATGTTAAAAAAAATACTCGTGGACGACCAACTACAAAATCCAAACAACAAACAATACCGAACCCTGCAATTGCTAAACCGCCCCCTCAACGAAGCTACTCTCAGAAGCCTCCAAGGCACAGTCCGTTTACGAACTATCAAGAGCAGGATTACACTCAAGAACCTGGAAGGCATAGTTCATTTACGAACTATCAAGAGCAGGATTACACTCAAGAACCTGCAAGGCATAGTTCATTTGTGAACTCCCAAGATCATGATTACACTCAAGAGCCTTGGAGACATAGTTCATTCGGGTATCTAGAGACTGCTGATTATGTTGGTTACATCAGTCCAGACGTGAACTATCAAGTGCCTGGTGAAACAAGTTCGTTCATAAATCAAGATATTTACGGAAAAAAACCATTCAAGGACGATCCTGGTGAACCAAGTCCGTTCATGACACAAGATACAGACGGACAAGGTTTTTTTACCAACCTTTTAAACACACCGGGATATGATTTCATGGGGTTGAACCAAGATATTGTCGGACAAAGTTCTTTCGCCAACTCTACAAGTGCGCCAGGCTATGACTTCATGGGGTTGAACCAAGATCAAGCATCACAGGTGATACACAACTATATTCATCTAATTCCAAAAATCTTCCATGCGTATGTTACACGCATACATAACGTGTTAGGTGATGGAAATTGTGGGTTTCGGGCGACAGCTTCTGCTCTCGGGTACGGTGAAGATGAATGGTTATTTATCCGGAGATCACTGTTGGAAGAGCTACTCGAGTTTAGAAATAAGTACACTAAGGCTTTCTTAGGCTCATTCAAAGATGTGTTCACGTCCTTGGCTTGGTCAGGATCGGGGTTTGCACCTGAAAAACACTGGATGATTATGCCAGAGGCAGGATTCTTGATTGCGAACAAGTTTAATGTGATCGTTCATTTTTTATCTCAAGAAAAAAGAAACAGTTCTACTTGTTTTTCGCTTTGGAGAGGCCCTCACGAGTTCCCAGAAAAAAAAATAATTACAATTGCACACGTGAATGGTAACCATTTTATAATGGTAGAATTGCAAGGAGAGTATCCAATTGCCAGCACAAACAACCTATGGAAATTAATGAGAGAAAATAATGCAGCTGGCTGGGAGAATATATTTGAATCACGTCAAAATATGTATAAGTCTTGGATAGCACAACCTGCTACATTTGGGGGGTGTATCGATTAAACCTCTGTATGTAAATTATTAAATGATAATAATTTTGTAAAAAAGTACTTATTTTTATATAGCTTTTGTTACAGCTATAAATATAATTTGATAAATTATAACAATAAAAACTAATAATAAATACTATATCATTACTACTACTAATAATAATAAATATAATAATAATAATACTAACTAATTAAATAATAAACAAATACTAATTAATAATAATAATAATACTAACTAATTAAATACCCTTAAATAAATGAATAAAAAAGACAACAAAAAGACAAAACAGGCTAAAAACAAAAACCAAGTGATTGATGGATGTGATGTTTTTAATAGGGGGTGTAATTAGTAACTAGGGGGGGTGGGAATAGAATGACCCTAAAAGAATTGTAAAACTTATCAAAATTAAGTTTGTAATACGTTCTTATTACGAAACAAGATATCATTACATATAAAAAATATCCAGTCTTAGATTTATGCTCGGGGTATTGAATAGTATCCAAACACAACTTATTATTTTTTATTGCTCTTATGTTACAACTTAAATTTAAAAGTCCTGAATAAAAAATAAAAAAAAATCACAAAGTTGTTGTAGATGGTGAAAAGTCAGCGTTAATCATTCCTTATTCCTTGTAATTCAATTGGATTACAATATCTTAATTTTGCAGCCATCCTTATCAACAAACATAAATTTTCAGAAAACACAAATGGAAAGGGCATCGATGAACCAACGGATAGACGTGTCAGGTCAGGTGGGTAGATTGAAGGTAAAACTAGGTCGGGGCGACAAGACAAAATTTTGGCTGGATAAATGGGCTGGAAACATCGCTTTAAAAGAGGCTTATCCGTCTCTGTTTGCGTTGGAGTGTGATAAATTTTGTACAGTGAAACAGAGATATCAAGCAGGTGCAGGGATCATCTTGAGATTAATTTTAAAAATTTTTACGGATAGGAGGACAGATATGGGATTAAGTGATATACACGGTTGACTGACCTAATTACCCGAAAACAAATACCTGGTTACCCGATAATAGACTCGAAATTATTTTCTTTTTACTTTTTATTTTATGTAGCTAGTACTAATCCAATGATCTAAATATTATGTTCATATATTTATGAAATTTATATTAGTTTTTAGAGAGTATGATGTATAAATTATGCAAATAATTAATTGATAATTTTAGAAAAAATAGAATGATAAAAAAAATATTTTTGAAAGACCCAACCGGCGTACCCGATAACCGCGGGTATGCACGATACCCGACAAGTAATTTACCGATAGATACCCGACTGGCATTGGGAGGGCATGGAAACTGTTTTACAATTGGGTATAAGATCGGGATTATCAAAACCCGTCCCAAATCCACCATTAGGCCACACGGGGTGGTCAAGTTATATACCGTGATACTATTGTATCACTCGTGGAACACCGCCCCGCCCAATTCTATCACTAGTGATAGAGTATAACGAGTTATATATATAACGCGTTGAAGTTGGAGGGTGATGAATGTGTATCTTGTACATTGTGCATTAATACTTGTACATTGGAATCCCATCACTAGTGATACCACCCCCCTTACATTTCTATCACTAGTGATAGAATATTGGGTGCTGACATGGCATGATTTGATTGGATAGTGGGAGTGATAGAAACTATCACTAGTGAACCACCCCTCCTCCCCATTTGTCAAATGCATATAATATCCAATAGGTTTTTGTCAACTAATTAAAAACGAAATAACGGCCCTTATGTACAAAAATAAAATCGGAATAATGTATGTTCTTGTTAATAAACTAGTTGATGCCTCGCCCGCGTTGCGGGGCGATGGCCGAATAATGAGCGAGTGTTAGGCAGCTCATTGACACGAAAAACAATTAAATCGAGTCAACCAATTAAAACAAAACACTTTTATAGTTTTGAAAAAAAAAACTAAAACAATGGCAATATTATAATTTTTAACTAAGTGAAAGTTATATTTTTTGACTGAGGTAAAATCGTAATTTGCCAAAAGCTAAAGTAATACAGAGGGCAAAATCGTAATTTTTAGCTGGGGAAAAAACAAAATTTTATTTTGAACTGGGGGCGAAAAGGTAATTCTGAGCTGAGGGCAAAACCACAATTTTATTTTGGATGGAGGGACAAATCGTAATTTTGAGCTGGGGACAAAATCGTAATTTTATTTTGAGTTGGGGGCAAAACCGTAATTTTAAATAGGGGCAAAAACGTAATTTTAGAATGGGTATAAAATAATAAACTGGTTGGTCCAATGGGGGAGTGCCAGGCAAAGTCGTAACTTTGAATTTAGGGCAATATCGTAATTTTGAGATAGGGACAAAAAAACGTAATTTTATTTTGAGATGGGGGCAAAAACGTAATTTACAATGGATATAAAATAACAAAACGTGTTGGTCCAATGGGGGAGCGCCAGGCAGCTGCCTGGCACTATTCCCCCATTTGGTGTTTGTATAAGTAGTAAATTAATCAAATAATAATACTATTGTGACGTTGAATTGTAACATAGGCTAAATAGGTTTATGACACGATCAATATACCCCTGAAACGGATGAGGCCCGAAACATAATTAACACTCGAATACGTGATTGTATATCGCTAGACCTAACAGTTGCTAGAGTTTTATGGTTATAAGTTTTCGTACATAAAGCTCCATCATTGTAGCACTTGATCAGAAACCAATATGTAAAGATAACTCTAATAACATCTCATGGATTAAGTTGATCACTATAATCATTATTTAGCTACATAAGATGTTTTTTTAATACATGATACATGATACATGATACATAAATTATCAATTCAGCATTGGTTAAAAAGGGGTTTCTCTAATGTTCTTCATGATGTTATTTATGTTTTCTTTTGCTATACTCGAGTTCAAATTTTGCTAAGCAGAGCATTCGCCAAAGTTTTTTGTGACTTTGAGGGGGCGGTGTCCTTGTTAGAGAAACCGCCGATATCAAAGTCTGGGAGAGAGACATTTAAGCGTTCGAGGGCTTGCATATTGTCCCGGTCGAGCCAGACAACCCCACTGTTTTGAAGGATATGATCCTATAGTTCCAAGACTGAGCTCTGGACGCCACAAAGGCATAAACCCCAACATCTCGAGCTGAGAGGAGGCCCAAACCACCTAGTCGCATTGGCAGAGAAGCCAGACGCCACTGGAGGTCACCAAAGAAGGGACCACCACCCATGACTATGTCTTCTATAGCCTCCCGGAGGCCATCTTAGAACCGAGATGTCGCATCTACCATCAAATGGGGTTGACAAGTCCGCAACCTAAAAAGTAACTTAAAACAAACGAATTTGAATCCAGGTATCATAACTTCCCAGTGATCTCTAAATCAAGAAACCCCTAGAAATAAAAAAATAAAAAAAAAGAGAAAAATCATATAAATGAATTTATCCCAATTCTTTTTATTGTTGTTTATTAGTTTGGATCAATTAGCAAATATTCTGGTTATATTATATAGGAACTCGCAGAACTCAGAAGTGAGAACAATTACACTCTATATGACCCAAGATGTGCATTATTGTGGGCTTGTAATGGAATATGCATCCTAAAAAGTAAAAAACCTTTTATATCCCACCAATACCAAAGTACTAAACGGATTCAAGCCCAAATAATCCGGCCTCAAGTATTGACACGTTGGGCTAAAGAGGCCTAGTGACCTCAACAATCCACTCCAACACCAAAATGTTAAGATGCACAAACCGGTTAATTTCAATAACCAGATTGGTTAACCGGTTAATTTGACTCTTTGATTTTAACAGGTTATTTTTTAACTGGTCCAGTTAATTACTTTAACCAGTTCAGTTAATTAACCGGTTATTTTCGGTTAATAACCGGTTTTTTTGGTTAACCAGTCTGTTGGTTAAGAAAACCGGTTCCTATACTAAATATTTATAGCCGGTTACTATCCGACTATTGAAATTAACCACTAACCAATTAATGTTATACCGGTTAACAACCGATTCTGATGAATTAACCGACTTTTTTGCCCATCTCTGCCAAAATGTGGTAAGGATATAGTATATTATCAGGGATTAGAAAAACGGATAATCAAACCATATTGAAAATATTGAAAATAATAGAAAAAACTGAATCAAAATAACTGAACAATTTAAGAAATTGATGTTTCAGTTATGATTTTTTTTTTAACCAAGTTTTTAGGTTTAGTTATGTTATGCTGTAAATAACTGAATAACCGTCATCAAATTAGTTTTTTACACTTTTTTATACTTTTTACGAAACTTCATATTATGTCGAGGTAGTTTAAATATTTATTTTAAATTATACTATATATGTTACATGTTAGGTCGTTATTTAAAATTATCAAGTGTGTTATATTTTTTTATACTTAAGCTAAAACTACCCGCATTGGATTTGTTAACAGACAGTTATACGAACTAACTGAACCATTTAAGCATTTAAGGGTTTGTTTTTATCGCATTAGTGAATCGAACTGATCCAAACCGAAACTGAAAATTACTGGTGAACCTCAATTTCAAATCAATAATCTGGCCACATCATTTTAACCCATCAACTAACCTCAAATCATTTACATATTGAACTCAAGAGCATCAACGATAAGACTTGTGTAGTCATAAAGCCCATTTGAGGGCGTTATACGACACGTGGCGAAATGCGTAAAAGAGGGGCTTTATGAGGCGTTATATCAAAATAGTGTGTAGTGGTAAGGGGGTTATATAAAGCCCTTCAATATACATACATATGTATGTATATATATATGTGTGAGTGGGGGGATTTGTGTTGGAGAACATCACGCCGCGAAGGATATAGCGCCGGAGAAGAAAAACCTCCCATAGCGCCCGCCGTAAAGGTGTTGGCGGCGCTATGGGGGCGCGATGCTAGCTTTTGGCGTGATATCAAGCCCCACTACGGGTGGCCTAAGGCCTTAAGTGGTGTGTACGGGTTGGCTTAGTTCGTTTATGGGCTAAAAACAACCTATAACCAACTTTTGATTTGTAGATTTTCATAACTCGATGCATTTCGTTATAAACAGTTCAGTTAATTTGGTCATTAAAAAAGGGACATTGGCCTCTAATAATCCCAAGTAGACATCATTGGCATTGGCAGTCCCACTTTTTTTTTTATTTCTTCTGGCAGTCCCACCTCTCAACTATTTTTTCCTCCACCGTTCCTCATTTTCCGCATTACAGACTAATTTTTTGGGTTTTTGATCAGAACGAGGATACAAGTCTATTGATGTAAAACATACCTCGAAATGGAGCTCCAAACGACGAAAACGGTATTTCAATTCGGGTGTTTAAACTTCCAATTAACAAAAATCTAATCGTTTGAAGCACCGTTTCGAGGTAAGTTTTACATCAACAGACTCGTCTCATCGTTCTGATCAAAAGCCGTAAAACCACAGTTTGTAATTCGACTTAACTCCGTTAAGTTTTTTTTAACTAGGAACCGGTGGAGGAAAAATAGTTGAAAGGTGAGACTGTCAGTAGGAATAAAAAAACATGACACTGCCAATGGCCAAGAACGTCTATTTGGGACTATTCCCTTAAAAAAATTGTTCATTTAACTTGGTAAACACTAGTTTTGATTATTGAATCAAACTATATTTTAAGTGAAATAAAATATTATAATGTATAAGGGTAAATAAACGATAACTATTTTCAAATATTTCATATATAATTTGTAAAAAGTACAACAAAATTAAGTTTGCTTTAAATGTTTTGGTTTTTTCGAGATACACACATAACCATAGCTGATACATAAAAATCTATTCATTTAGGCTAGAGGGTATGGAGAGCCTCATCCCCAAGGGGATGGGCCGTCACGTCACCGCTACGTAGGAGGGGCTTAAAGGGAATCGACCTAAGGGGTGAGGGATGAACCCCTTTATATGTATGTATGTATGTATGTATGTATGTATGTATGTATAGCTGTGTGGGTGTGAGGAGAGATGAAGAGAGGCCCGTCGACATCGTCCTTGGGGAGCCGGAGACGACGCACCGGGGTGAGGGGGGCGGTGTGGGGGACCGGCACCGGGCCAGGCCAGGCCGGGCCTAAGCCGGCCCCATACCCTTTAGTCTTATGGGAGGTGTGGAGGGGCTTAGAGCATGTCTAGTGCGCACATGAATAATGCCGTGTGTCATGTACGAGTCCACTCAGCCATTTTTTTTAAAATGGATGTAACGGAGATGTGGATATTGTGGGGCATTATGTTAAATGGAGTGTCATAACTAAATAAAAAAACATAAAAAAAATCTTATTGGTCAAACAAAAACCATCAGGAAAGTGATTGGCCCAAAAGAATGAACAATGGCTTGGAAAAAAGAACACCAACCACCAATTTTTCGAAAAAAAAACGCCCACGGGGGCGGTCACCTTAGCGTTGTGGGGCGTTTTTTGGGGATGAAACGCCAAACACCCTGTCACACCCCCAAAATCACCACTAGCGGAAACCCCCGCGGGCCGTGTGACGTACCAGGATCTAGCCACCAATCACATTGAACCATAAGTAAAGTAAAACTTTTCATTAAGTCAAAAGAAATATTTCAAACACCAGTTTAAATAGTCAAACATTATTCAACGAAAGCATAATAGTTTATTCGATAAGTTTAAAAGAAAATGTTCAAAACAATGCATCATCGGGAAGCGTTCCAAATGCCACGACCCATGACCACTCCAGCTTCCCCAGACAGCAAGTTCCATGACTGTGTACCTAAGGACCTGCAAGCATGCAGAAAAGTGTATCAGACAACGCTGGTGAGTTCACAGTTTTGTTTAACCGCTTGTTACCAAGTAACGACTTATGTTATGTTATGCTGATAATAACTCGATACCGCAGACGGCCCTTTTTGCCCTTCTCCAATGCTCTATCAAACATTGGTCATGATTTAAAGTTATTAGTTCACGCCCGTCCTTTCCAGGTACGTCGTGAGGGTGCCAAACCTAATAGAGCTATCAACTAATAACCCTGTTGCCCTACAGGCAACTAACCCGGTAGTATGATGGGACTAAAGTGATAGAAAGTGAGTGTATTATCCAACTTCAATGTTTACTGAAAACCGTTGCATATCCCCTGCAAGGATATGCGTTTGTGAAATCCGCCTCACATCCCCTACATGGATGTGGGTATTTGAAAACCGCCTCATATCCCTTGCAAGGATATGGGTTTCCGAAAATCCTTTTACAAGTTTTGTCAGTTTGATTGTCCCCACCGGACGCATGCTTGTTTTGAGAGAAGTGAACTCACCTTGATTTGCTCGGTATGATTAGTTACTTGTTCACACTTAATCAGTCAAAGCCTATGGTGTTCATGTACACGTAATCAGTTTACATTCACGTTGTTCACGTACAAACATAATGTGCATTCATAGCAAAGATCATCACATAACATAACAGGTAACAATCATTCAAGTTTCATACTTATTATAAACTGTATAATCACCAAATCATAATGCCTTCACGGCGAAGGTTAATGATGACGAAGAGTTCTTCTCGACGAAGAATCAATCTTCGTCGTGTATGATTTTGACGAAGCTCTAGGAGGGTTCGTCATAGGCTTGTCGACGAAGAGTCCATCCTTCGTCGACATGGGAACTTCGTGGGGAGGGGACCTTCGTCACTGTGTCTCAACAGTTTCACAATTACCCTAATCCCTATCAGTTACATATTAACACATATTCAACAACAGTGAGTGCAACAATAATCATTCCTAAAAATCACGAGATCCCTATTCCTCAAGAACAATCGTTAATCGTTGATGGCATATTATACGAGTTTCATTGATTCACACAAGCATACATCGTTATTCCCTGATTCATTTGTAACCATTCTACATCAATTGACATGTTCCTGTTCGACTAAATTTGAACACCAAACATCAATTAATCATGTAACTCTCTTGAACATATAACAATTTCTAACCCATTAAACCCTAGTAATATGCGAGAACCATCAACCCTACATCATTCCTATAACTCATTCATATCGCATCAAAGAAACACCCAAAGAAACACCCAAGAGTAAGATCAACAACAAGGAATACGTGCAAATAAAGATAATATCATACTAACCAAGAATTATAGTGCCCCGAACAAGAGACGAAAATGCTTCACAGATGATGATGATGGTTGCTGTCAACCCAAGGAAGGAAGAAAGGATATTAGGGTTTTGTTAACTATAGCATCGCATGCGAATATAGAGTAAATATAACCGAGTCTCATCTGGGCCTCACTTGGGCCAAAAGCCCATACGTCGAACACTGCCTCGACGAAGAAACATACTTCGTCGAGTGATGGTGGTGACGAAGATTCAAGCTTCGTCGGAGGGAAAGGTGACGAAGGTTCAAGCTTCGTCGAGGGGAGTTTGGCTTTGGTTAAAAAGTTACAAAACATAAACTATTCTCAAGCTAATTAATAAATAACCATACATACCCATGCTCAATTTATTCATCAATTATGCACAAGTTACAACGCAAAACGAATTATGAAAATAGAGTTGCGAACAAGTGATGTGTAGAGGAAAGACCTTGAAAACTCGGGTTGTCACATCATCCCCAACTTGAAAGAAATTTCGTCCCGAAATTTGATAAGTAACCAAGGTAGCAAGGTGTTAGATCAGGATGACTGTGGATTTTCCCCGGGTGCCACATCATCCCCAACTTGAAAGGGAATTTCGTCCCGAAATTCACTAGTTGCATCAGTATTGGGTTGCTTGGTTGGGAAAAGGTGAGGATACTTGAGCTTCATCTAATCTTCGCGTTCCCACGTGAACTCCGGTCCACGTCTTGAGTTCCATCGGACTCTCACGATCGGAATTCGGCTATGCTTATGGACCTTGACTTCCCGATCCATAATTTCGATAGGTTCCTCGACAACTGCAACTTTTCGTTAACCTTAGGCTCTAGTAAAGGTATCACAAGTGTTTCATCGGACAACCACTGCCTTAGTTTCGATACATAATGACATCGTATACGTTACCCAATTCGTCGGGTAACTCAAGTTTATAGGTCACGTTACCGATTCTTCCCATAATTTTGAATGACCCAACGTAACGTAAATTAAGCTTGCCACGCTTCCCAAGGCGTACCACACCCTCCCAGGGTGAGACTTTCAACATGATACGATCGCCTTCAGTGAACTCCCAGTGTTTCCTAAGCTTGTCAGTTTTCCTGGCGGTCAAGCGTTGCCGTCACACGATTTCCGATTTAAGCGATCTTCCCAAGAGTTTCAAGTACAAGTCCTTAGTCTGACATAGAGATTGGCATTATCGTCCATACAATGCCTCAAACAGAGTTGTCTGAATACTAGGATGATAACTACTGCAATAGAACTCAACCAAATGTAAGTGTCTTTCCAATTTTTACTAAAGTTAATCACACACGTGAGCCAATGCTCTTGTCCAGACGTGAGCCAAGGGTGTTCATTTACTCTGATCGTTTGTCCTACGGCGATAAGCAATGCTCTTATCCAGACGTGAGCCAAGGGTGTTATGTATTGCCTGACATAAATCAGGTATAGATCAAAATCAGAGGTAACAAGAGTTGGCACCCCGTGCCTAGAAACCGCCCTTCACCGGTAATTACTCACAGGATACGAAGACTTGTCAATTTTCCCTGATTGCAAGAAAGTGTACTGATTACATGAGACATTCAACGATCACCCAGGTGATATTGTTTCCATTCTGAGTTTTAGGTAGACCAATGACAAAATCTGTGGCAGTCTGTTCTCATTACCAAATGGGTGTTTCTGGTTGCTGACACAAACTAGAAGGTTTCTGATATCTCACCTTGACTTTCGCACAAGTCAAACATCATTCACATACATTGCTATATGGACCTTCATGCCCAGTTGCCAGTACCAGATTTATAGATCCTAATATCTCCTATCAAAATCCAGACGACTAGAATAACGAGGCTGGTGTGCTTTGCTCAATCACAAGTTCCCTACGGTTGCCGCGTAGTGGGATCCACATTCGTTCCATGAAGTAGCGAATATCGTCCGACTTGCCAAAAATTGCTCCTCCATGCCCCGCATGGTCCCAACTTGAAAATTTTCTTCCTGCAGTGCTTCTGTTTGAACAGGGCGAATCTTATCGGGTAGGCTAGAGTCGATGGTGAGCTGCATGCTCATACGTGTTTAGGTTCCATAGTCGTAATCGCTCGAGAGTTCCATCCAGTGATGCCATCACATGTTTAGCTCTTTCGAAACTAGGGTACAAGGGAGGCCCTTGTGATCGGTCTAAGCAGTGCATTTAGTACCGTCCAAGTAATGCCTCCAACTTAAATCCAAAGTTCGAGGTTCCACCGCAGGTTGTGTCTTATGTAATTTCCCCTTCGTAAATCCACTACGTAAGTCATCACCTTCTCGTGTTGCATCGGCATGTGACTGGGACTCTGATTCGAACCATCATGGTATACCACTTGATCACCCGTACCTTTAGGTAAAGACGATGCTTAGTGCATTGTAGAGTTGGATTTCAAAAGTTGAAAAGACGTTCTCCTGTTTTGTCTCCCATGAATACACGGCACCCCGCTGTGCTAAAGAGGTTAAAGCTGTGCAATCTTCAAAAATCCCGCGATGAATCTGCGATAGTATCTAGCGAAACCAAGGAATTGTTGTATCCCCGAAGGAATCTTTGGTGTTGATCAGTTTCTAACAAAATGGATCTTAGCAAGATCCACGTGTATTCCACTTCGTTGATTACATGACCAAAAATGTACCTCTCGAATCCTGAAGTTACATTTAACAAGACTTCGCGCGGAGTGGCTCCTCCCTCAAGAGCTCTAAAATAAGTTACAAATGTCGTCCATGATGTTCCTTTCTCCTGGAAAGGATTCAAAACATCATCAATAAACACGGTCGATTAATGTGATCCATAAAGCTGCTGGTGTGTTGAATAATCCAAAGGTCATGGAATACAAAGTCACAATGGCCGCATTGCGTTCGATATGCCGTTTTAAGAACATTCTCCCCTGGGACTTCCATCTGATGATAGGTCGTTTGTTAGTCAATCCTCGAATGGAAGCTTGACCCTCGCAACTGGTCGACAGGTTGTCAATTCATGGTCGAGGCAAACGGTTCTTGATTGTCACCTTGTTGAGTCCTTGATAATCAGTACACATACGAAAAGGCTTATCTTCATGGAGATAACTGGGGCTCCCCAAAAAGAAAAACTGGGTCCGACAGAACTCCTATCCAACAGTTCCTGTAGTTGATTAGACAGTTCTTGCAACCCTCCTGGTGCAAGTAGGTAAGGAGTACGAGTAATCAGGGTTGTCTCTGGCGCGAGATCAAACTGAGATTCTTCCCTTCCATTGTGGAAGTAAACCGGAAAGTTCCTCGGGTAACACACCGAGAGGAATCATAAACAATCGGTGGATCCTCGATCTTTTTTTCCTTAGCCTTAACATCAGTAACGGTTGCTAACATAGCGGGGTAATCCCTCCGTAGACACTTCTGGGCTTTCATAGTTGAAATGGCGCTAAACTTTGCACCACTCTAACTCTTTAGAGCATATATCGACGCAAAATTTTCTTCTCACAGGGTATATCTGCGCGATAGCTGGATAACCAATCCACACTAACTACTGCATCGAAATTATCAAGGATAGCAGAAGGAAGATCGAGGTCGAACACTTGTCCCACAAGGTCGAGTTTGCATCCCAACGAACATATGAGGCTTCAATTGACTTGCCATCAGCCGATTCCACAACAAGTTCGGTTTCAAGAAGTATCAGGGTTGAACAGAACAGGGACGAGATGATTAGTTACCAAGAACGTGTAGGCCACCATGTCGCTATATCCTAGCGTCGCCCACGCCAATCCTAAATTCCCTTCCATGAGCATCATTTCTAGTGTTGTTGTTTTCGTTACGAGAACCTTCAGTACTGCCATCGTTCCCTTGGTTGTTATCGTCTTGATTTAACAACGCCCATTCCATGTCGTAGGCACCTTCATTTCCATACTGTAGGCTACGATTACGAGTACCTTGATGTTGCCATGTCTGTTGCCTCTAATGTCGTTGCCTGAAACGGATCCCTACGATCTTTCACCAACATGGTCCATCTTTTCACACTCTGTGTCACGTCCTAAGGATCTACTCATTTGCTGGAAGTTACACATTCCACACCATAGTCAATTGTCATCGTTTATGTCCCGATAAATTCGTAAGAGTTGACTCCCCTAAGTCGCTGACTAGGGTTAAGGATTTCGATTGAAGTCAATTTGCTGGTGTTCGTTCCCGGTAATCAGGGTCGTCCTAGTACTGGAGTCGGTAAGGCACCACGCTCATCCTTTTGTCCATCGATCTTGCAAGTTGATTGAGTAATACACGGTATGCTTCTAGAATGTTGCAGAAGTGATCGCACTTCGGGATCTAAGGCGTCAATACGTTAAGTTCCAGCAAACGAAGAAAAGCGAGAAAGGTATAGACCAATCATTCGACGCTGCGGCATCCAACTCAGAGACGTTCGTACTAGCCCCTAACCTTCTACACAGTTCGCTAGACGTTCAAACGAGTGTTCAGGTGATACTCGATAGCATCGAGATTCGTAAGGATTCAGATAGGAGTGAAAAGATCACGTTCGAGTAGGAGACAATCACCGCTGTGACCCCTATAGGTTTGTTATGTTTCTCATTGATCGAATAACGGAACATAACCCCTTTTTCACTTGTTAAGCCTCACTGGGACTCGCATGCACCCCACATTATTATTATGTGTGCACCCACAATAATATTGTGATTTGCATGCTCATCTCAGTTCCTCCTAACTCATGTCAAATGGCTCTTCAAACTCAGATATCAAACGGAGGTTATCAAAATGATAAGATCATAGAAATCCAAGGACTATGACATACTATCAACGCATCATAATGTAAGCAAGCAATTCATGTAATCATGCTACAGTGACAAGTGTGTGTCCGTATGGTACATCATAAACAAATGTGTAGTGGTCATGTAATGTAGGCAGTAGGTAAAAAGACGAACCTTGCAATCTGGAGCTGAGTGTCATGGTCGTATTCACGTATTCAGAACTGTGCGGTTATAGTCTGGTTTTATGAAAACATTTTTAAAACCAAGTTCACTATAACCAGTGGCTCTGATACCAACTGTCACACCCCCAAAATCACCACTAGCGGAAACCCCCGCGGGGCGTGTGACATACCATGATCTAGCCACCAAATCACATTGAACCATAAGTAAAGTAAAACTTTTCATTAAGTCAAAAGAAATATTTCAAACACCAGTTTAAATAGTCAAACATTTTTCAGCGGAAGCATAATAGTTTATTCGATAAGTTTAAAAGAAAATGTTCAAAACAATGCATCATCGAGAAGCGTTCCAAATGCCACGACCCATGACCACTCCAGCTTCCCCAGACAGCAAGTTCCATGACTGTGTACCTAAGGACCTGCAAGCATGCAGAAAAGTGTATCAGACAACGCTGGTGAGTTCACAGTTTTGTTTAACCGCTTGTTACCAAGTAACGAATTATGTTATGTTATGCTGATAATAACTCGATACCGCAGACGGCCCTTTTTGCCCTTCTCCAATGCTCTATCAAACATTGGTCATGATTTAAAGTTATTAGTTCATGCCCGTCCTATCCAGGTACGTCGTGAGGGTGCCAAACCTAATAGCGCTATCCACTAATAACACCGTTGCCCTACAGGCAACTAACCCGGTAGTATGATGGGACTAAAGTGATAGAATGTGAGTGTATTATCCAACATCACATAACATAACAGGTAACAATCATTCAAGTTTCATACTTATTATAAACTGTATAATCACCAAATCATAATGCCTTCACGGCGAAGGTTAATGATGACGAAGAGTTCTTCTCGACGAAGAATCAATCTTCGTCGTGTATGATTTTGACGAAGCTCTAGGAGGGTTCGTCATAGGCTTGTCGACGAAGAGTCCATCCTTCGTCGACATGGGAACTTCGTGGGGAGGGGACCTTCGTCACTGTGTCTCAACAGTTTCACAATTACCCTAATCCCTATCAGTTACATATTAACACATATTCAACAACAGTGAGTGCAACAATAATCATTCCTAAAAATCACGAGATCCCTATTCCTCAAGAACAATCGTTAATCGTTGATGGCATATTATACGAGTTTCATTGATTCACACAAGCATACATCGTTATTCCCTGATTCATTTGTAACCATTCTACATCAATTGACATGTTCCTGTTCGACTAAATTTGAACACCAAACATCAATTAATCATGTAACTCTCTTGAACATATAACAATTTCTAACCCATTAAACCCTAGTAATATGCGAGAACCATCAACCCTACATCATTCCTATAACTCATTCATATCGCATCAAAGAAACACCCAAGAGTAAGATCAACAACAAGGAATACGTGCAAATAAAGATAATATCATACTAATCAAGAAGTATAGTGCCTCGAACAAGAGACGGAAATGCTTCACAGATGATGATGATGGTTGCCGTCAACCCAAGGAAGGAAGAAAGGATATTAGGGTTTTGTTAACTGTAGCATCGAATACGAATATGGAGTAAATATAACCGAGTCTCATCTGGGCCTCACTTGGGCCGAAAGCCCATACGGCGAACACTGCCTCGACGAAGAAACATACTTCGTCGAGTGATGGTGGTGACGAAGATTCAAGCTTCGTCGGAGGGAAAGGTGACGAAGGTTCAAGCTTCGTCGAGGGGAGTTTGGCTTTGGTTAAAAAGTTACAAAACATAAACTATTCTCAAGTTAATTAATAAATAACCATACATACCCATGCTCAATTTATTCATCAATTATGCACAAGTTACAACGCAAAACGAATTATGAAAACAGAGTTGCGAACAAGTGAGGTGTAGAGGAAAGACCTTGAAAACTCGGGTTATCACACACCCCCAACTACGGGTGGTCTTAGGTTGGGGCATTACTCGACACATAACAGGTGTGGGCTCCACCAGTCCACACCCAAGAAGTGGGTGTGGAAGGGGCGTGGCCATGCCGGCGTTGGGTGTTATGTGGCACATAAATTTCTTTTTTTATTAATCATTTTATTTATATTAAATAACTACAATAAAAAATACATTACAATACAAAAAAATCAATCATCTTCATCTTCATCTTCATTGGAGTCGAATCTAGAAAGTGTCTAAACATGTTCTACCAAATCAGTTCGAAGGTTTGAATTTATTTGTCTTGACTCGATTAGATATTGGTTTTGCATTCTTTCTTCGTCACTAATGTATTCGTTATTTGATTCAGGCTCCTCGTCATAATATTCGTTGAATTGCACGCCCTTCATCCTCTAAAATCATGTTTTGTAGAATGTTGCACGCGTACATCATGTTTCTTATTTGATCTTTTTCATACAATCGACAAGGCATGCTCAAAATGCGTCACCTTTTCTGCAAAACACCAAATGCTCGCTTGATGTCTTTGCGTGCCATCACCTGAACTTTGTTAAACTTTATTCTTTTAGGATCTAGGGTTCCATCTCTTGAAAATGATTTCACGAAAACAACATACTTAGGGTAAATTCCATCAACAAGATAGTACTCATACTTGTATTCAACCCCATTTAAAAAAATGTTCCTTTTAGTCCAATACCATTTATTAGATCATTGAATAGGGGTGAGTGATGTATAATGTTTATATCGTTATGTCAACCGGGTATACCAAAGAATGCATGCCTGATCCAAAGAACTTGTGATGCAACCGTTTCAAACATTATAGCCGGCATTCCATGATATCCACTTGTGAGAGCCTTGCCATGCAGTTGGACAAATTTCCCACTCCCATTTCATATAAACTAAACTACCAATCATCCGGGGGAGACCATGATATTCAGCGTGATGTTCCAAAATTTGTTGCATATCACTAAACGTTAGTTTTCTCAAGTATCTTTTCATATATAGTTCAATGATATACGCACAAAAATTGTGACGACTTTCCCAAGCCACTCGTGCGGACATTTTTAAATAGTCGTCCATTATGTCGGAACTATTGCTGTAAGCCAATTATCTTAGGGCGGCCGTAACCTTTTGCCACGTGGTAAATCCTAAATTACCACGTGCATCGGGTCTTTGTCAGAAAAAGCATAATTATCCTCTAAATCCTTTGATATTCTTAAAAATAATTTTTACTCATACGAAAACGACTCCTAAACATTCTTTCATCATACGTTGGTTCGGGTGAGAAATAATCGCTTACCAGCAAATCCTTTGTGGTTTCGCGTTCACGAACAATATACTTCCTCCGTTTGGGTTGGGGTTGGGAAGTCCCTTCATCTGCATCTTCAACAATAGCTTTCTCCACCATCGACACTGCTTTTAATATTAATTCCACACCGTCGTTGGATGAGGGTGACAAAACAAATTTATCATACGAATCGCTTGAACTTAAAGAATCCATTATATATATATTTTTTTGAATTTTTGGATGGTAAAAATTAATAAGAAATGTTTGGTTTATATGGAAAATAATTAAAAGATTTTTTTTAAATAGCCGTTGGCCAACGGCTAGCCCAACGGTCATCAAATACTAGCCAATCAAAGCCAGCCATGTCACCCTAGCCCACCACCCCACGCCATGCTCAATCCCCATGCCAGTGTGGCAACGCCATGGCCAACGCTAGCCGGGTGTGGTCTAGCTAGCGTTTTTGGCATTCCGCCCCCCAACTCACGCCCCACACCCCATAGTCTTAGAGAGGGAAAAATTCCTTTGATTTTTTTTTGAACAGCTGGATATATTTCACACCCAAAAAAAATTACATCAGAACCTCTAGCAAGTAATTAGAGTATTTACAGACCCAATCTCACCAAACAGAAATGAAAAGAATAAGACTACCAACCCATAGTTCCACCCTTTTGCCTTACTTTAGGTCTCAGCCCAAACAGAAGTTTCGCCATTGGTCCCAGTCCATATTCCGACACCTCGTTCGACTCTTATACCACATAAAAGAAGACGCTTGAATATCGCCAAAAACTCTTTCGCTACTGCACCGTTTCCCAGAAAATATTGCTTCATTACGCCTCTTCCAGATTGACCAACACAATGCCTTGAATTACCTGCTTCTTTATGCCGCCTATTTCGGGTCTTTTGTGTATACGTAGGAGGTCCCTCGTATTGAAAGCAAAAATTTGTGGAATTTTGCACCATTGACTAACCTTGTTCCAGATTACCGCATCCACGTAACAAGATGTAAACAAATGATCTGCATTTTCCTCCCTGGTCTGACATAGTATGCATAAAGTTTCTCTCCCGTTTTTTCAACCCGACCAATGTCGCTAACCTATCCTGTTCAGCCCGCCAACCGAATAAATTATTTTTTTCGGTAACCATTTCACCCAATCGAAGGGGTAAAAAGGAACAACAAATATGGAAAATAGCTCATGACATGATTTGACCAAAAACATACCACCAGAATCTAACACCCATTTCCATTCGTCCGTGAGGTCTGAAAATTGTACCCACATAGTAAAGCATTGCACCTGGCCAGTTCTTGTAGTTCCAAGAATGACGAAGACTCTCTAGTCCATCCTCTATTCTGTTCCAGCCAATTATATCTTCCGGCAATTGTCAATTTTTTATCAACTTCCAAATGAAAGATATTTAACAAAATCAAATAGTGGGGAGAGAGAATACGAACAGTCGCCGGAAATCTAACAACATCCGATCGTCGGTTGGCTCGACGAAGTGAAGTGGTTCTGTTTAGTGAGTGAGGTTTGATCAATCTAGCATCTCGTCTGCTAATCTGGACTCACCTTCCTTTCTAAATCGACCCCTTCATCATTCCATTCACCGTTCGGGATCGAGTTTTCCGTTTATGCGACTGCGAGACTTCCTATGGCCATTCCCAATATTTGATTGCTTAGTAGGTCTGTTATTGGTCGCGGCTATCTTGATAGTTAAGCTAGATCGATACGAGTCCTATTAACCTTTTAAAATCCTGTGTGTCTGGCCATATGGAAAGAGAGGAGGGAGAGATTGAAAATTCAGTTGAAAATATGGATCACTATAGAGAACAGCAAATGGAAGACCAAATGAAAGAGAAGGCGGTAACGTTTTACGTTACTAATATACACCTACACATCTCGGATGGTGAACTATGGACGGAGTGTAGAAATTATGGACAAATCGTCGACGCTGACATAGCGAAGAAACTGGATAAAAAGGGTCAACGATTCGGGTTCCTTAGATTCGTTAAAATCACAGACGCGGACAAAATGGTGAAAGCTTTGAACCAGTTAACTTTCTATGGATGGAGAATCAGAGCAAATGTGGCAAGATTCGTGAAGATAGTCAAAAATGAAAAAATAAACAAAGGAAGCAGATGGATACCAAAAGAGCATAAGGAAAACAGCAGGCCAGTGCCAAAAAATAATTCATTCCTAAAGAACGGGACAACCTGGGCTGGGGTGGTGGCCAGAAAAAAGATACAACAAGAAGAGGATAACGCGCTCACATTCGTAAATGAGTCAACGACATATAGGAACTGGAGAGGGAAATCAATACTGGGTGAACTTCAAAAGTTGGAGCATCTTAGAGAAATTAAAAGGATGAGACAACAGTTAGGTCTCATGAATGATCAAGTGAGGTATGTAGGTGGGGTGAGCGTGTTAATCCTATATGATTCAGAGGCAGACATGAAGTCATCAATGTTAAAAGATGAAGAAGCCTGGGATTATTGGTTTAACAGCTGAAAAATATGGAACGGGGAAGACATCCCATTTCAAAGAATAGCATGGCTCAAAATAAGAGGTGTTCCAATGCAGCTATGGATTGACGATGTGTTCAACTACATTGGAGAAAAGTATGGTAAGGTGGTGAGACCATCATTTGCAGATGATAAGGATCTTAGCTTTAATTATGACTCGGTCGGTGTACTGGTAAATCACGGAGCTATGATAAATGAGAAGATAAAGATAAGATGGAAAAATCTCTTGTATGATGTCTGGATAACATAATCTAATCAATTTTGGGATCCAGATTTCATAACTGATTTTGATAAGGAAGAGGAAAAAACACAAGTCAAACCTGCAACCTCGAATCAACTAGACGATGAATACTCGACAATGAAGTCGGTTACCGACAACGGGGATGAGGAACGGCCGAAATTGGAAAACTCCCACCAGAGACGGGGGCGGGGTACGAGGAAGGAAGAGGAACCGTCGGAAACAAGGAAAACGAGGAGACAGTTAAAGAGTCTCCGATGAACGAAATAAGTCCCGAGAAAAACGAGTTTAATGTGGATTTGAATTTAGGTGGCAGGGAGACAGAAGGAGCCAACAAGGATAATTCAGATGAAGTCAACATGCAAAATAATAATGGGCCAACTGACGAAACTGGGTGTGATTTTATTGGGCCAAGAATAAGGGCCCAAAAGAGAAAGAGAAATAATTTGGCTGATGCCCGCAGTGCATGTCTGAAACCCAATGCAGACATTGGTAAAGGTAAAATACCCGATCTCAACATAGAGTTATCTGATGAATCAAGGTTAAAAGCTAAAAGGAGAAACCTTAGTAAAAGGGGAAGGGCGACTAGGAGAAAAAACAAGATCAGAATAAGATTTTTAGAGAGAGAAATCGAAGATTTACAACAAGAAGAAGGGGGACTGGAGGATGAGCTAGAATCTGACTGGGAAGAAGGATCGAATTCAGAAGAGATCCAAATCAGCACAGAGGTACCAAAAACTCAGGTAACTAGGGCTCAATATGAAAACAACGTAGCTGTGATTAATGATGAAGTCAAGGCCACAAAGGAATTCGGGGAGAAAATCGGGATTGATTTATCAAAGGCAGAGAATTTGAAAAAGGAAGCAGTCGCAGATGATCAGGTGGATGTAGGGCATCAATGAATTTTGGATCCCTAAACATCAAAGGAGCAGGGGGGCCGGGAAAGCAATGGGAGTAAGAGGACTTCTCTCGAAATTCAACTTATCATTCATGGCTCTGCAGGAAACCCAATTTAGTAATTTACCGGAAAACAAGATTAGAAAATTTTGGGACAATTCAGAGTTTGAATTCTCTAAAGTTGATGCGGATGGTAGATCGGGCGGGATTTTATCACTTTGGAATCCAGGTATGTTCAAGAAATAAATGGAAATAAAAAAACCAAAATTTTTTACTAGTTAGAGGCCGAGTTACAGGGGTTGAAGTTGAAGTGTGGTAATTGTAAACGTATATGCATTAACGATTTTGGCTAACAGAAGAAGAATGTGGGATGAGTTGCTGGCTATAAAAGATGTATTATCTGGTCTTTGGATTTTGATAGGTGACTTCAATGAAGTGAGGGTACCAGAAGACAGGTTCAACTCTGTCTTCGATGCAAACGGTGCTTTGCATTTCAATAACTTTATTAGCAATGGAGGCTTTCAAGAATATAATATGGGAGGTAGATACACTTTCCTATCAGGTGATGGGACTAATCTGAGTAAACTAGACCGAGTTCTAGTCTGTGAAAATTTTATGATGAAATGGCCAAATGCAACATTATTGGCTTTAAATAAGGAGATTTCAGATCACAGCCCAATCATCTTGACGATAGTTAATAATAATTTTGGCTCGTCCCCGTTTGGACTTTTCAACAATTGGTTTACACTTAATGGGTTTGACGAAGCGGTAAGAAAAGGGTTGGATAAGGTATGCGATTCAAGGTTCAAAGACGAAGTGCTGGCTGTGAAATTGAAGGTTGTAAAAGACGAATTAAAAACTTGGCGAAAAAGGAAAAAAGAAGAGGATGAAAGAGAGATGGTAGAGGCACAGAACAAATTGAAGGTATTGGATGGGCAAGCCGAAAACAGAATTCTAACAGAGACAGAACTATCAATATGGCAGGAATGCAAGAAAGTAATAAGGGATTGGCATAAGGTCCAGGCAATGGATATGCAACAAAAGGCAAGATCAAAATGGGTGGGACTAGGAGATGAAAACACGAGTTATTTTCATGCTATCGTTAATAACCACGTCGCTAGAAACAAGATTATTGGCTTATGGATAGAAGGGGTTTGGGTGGTTGACCCAAACGTTATAAAAAACCATTTCGTAAAGACATTCCAAACAAAATTCAAAGAGCCGGTGAGTGTCAGACCCAGAATCGGCCCAGATGGATTCAAATGTTTAAACTCCGAAGAAGCAGCCAGTCTAATATTGCCCTTTACTACGGAGGAAGTCCGCAAGGCTATTTGGGAGTGTCGTGAAAATAAGGTCCCGGGCCCCGATGGAATCATGCTCAAGTTAATAGAGGCATACTGGGAAGGGCTTAAGGAATCAATAATGCAGGTCATGTCACAATTCTTCACACATGGGTCAATACACCATACCTGTGGAGCTTCGTTCATTGCAACTATTCCAAAGGTATCGGACCCTCTAACTCTATCCGATTTTAGACCAATATCATTAATTGGTGTGGTTAATAAAGTCATATCTAAAGTCTTAGCAAATAGAATGAAAGGGGTTATAAAAAGTGTGGTATCTAACATCCAGTCGGAATTTGTGTCAGAAAGGAATATAATCGATGGCCCATTGGTAATTAACGAAGTAGTCGGGTGGGCAAAAAAGACAAAACGCAAGATTTTTGTTTTTAAAGCAGATATAGAGAAAGCTTATGATACACTTAACTGGAAATTCCTAATATCTATTTTAACACATATGGGTTTTCCATCAAAATGGAGGAATTGGGTTATGGGAATATTGTTTGCGGGAAGAGGATCGGTCCTAGTGAATGGATCCCCAACAGGAGAATTTAATTATAAAAGGGGATTGAGACAAGGTGATCCTTTATCCCCTTTTCTATTTATTGTGGCGATGGAAGCACTCCACGTTATGATGGAAAGGGCGAAAAATAATAATGAGTATTCGGGTATAAAACTACCAAATGATGGACCATATTTAACCCATATGTTATTTGCGGACGACTCTATTTTTTTTTTTTGGGGGGGGGGGGGGGAATGGGAAGAGAATAACGTAAAGAATTTAAAAAGATTACTTAGAATTTTTTATCTTTTATCGGGCCTAAAAGTGTAATAACTATTGCCAAAATTATTATTTCTTATTTTAATAATGTCCATTAGGAAACCCTATTTGAGACCCCCAAGTAGTATGACATGACCCTTAATTTTTAAAACGATCGAAACTAGGAGCAAGGCCCCCTAAAACTCGAGGGGGTATCCCCTAATTGATAATTATCCTAAAAAAACAGTTGGAAATCACCAAAATTCGTTTAAACTGACTCACCAAGGCTATGCAGGCGACAAGGCTACCCTAGCCTAAATTGGTCGCTCTCGCGACACGCGCCAGAGGCCAGGGTTCCTGGCGCGACACGCGGGGGAGACCAAAATCCAGTATAAAGGCAGGGGTTTGGCACTTGCATGGCTGTTCAGTTTCAACGTAAAAATTCACAATACTCGCCAAGTTATACGGTGTTTCGTTCAAAAACACACACACTCACAAACCTCTGCTGCGACAACAGGGTAATAACTCGATCACTGCTACGATATAATGTCCGATCGATTGAAACCGATCTGATGGATGTTTAAGTGCTGCCCGAATCCGGGCTATACTTTGTCATTCGTCGTGAGGGTTTTGATTTCGTGAGTTTATCGTAAATGTTGTATTAAGTTACTGACCTAGTTTCGTGTGCATTATTATTTAACTAGGTTACCAAGCTTAATCCGTAGGCAGAACTCTGTCCAACTAAACTTGCAATGTGAGTCATTCTCTTTTTATCAAAAGCGTTTTACAATACCTAAATGTTTTCCAGTTATATGTTACAGGGATTAAGTCTTTGTTATCTTAAATTACTGGTAGTAAGTGGGGTATTGTGCACAATGACTACTGTTTAAATCACTTTTAGGTGAAAGGACCTAAATAGTGATATACGTCACGTTTGGGTGAAAGGACCCAATAGTGATATGACCACAGTCACAGATCCGGTCGAATGACAACTGAACCAGTTAATTATAAGATAGGGGCAATTGTAATCGCTCTTAATACTGTAATCTATAACAATGTGTCGTTTTATGCAAATTGAATGACTCACCAGTATTTCCCCGCTGATAAAATCTTTTTAAACATGTTTCAGGTGATTTACTGTGAACCAGGAAAAGTGCCGCGTAGCACTACCAGCTTGGATAAAGTGGCAAGTAAACAAATAAACATGTTTTGTAAACAGGGAATTTCCCCGTGAAATTCCTTTATTGTAAATTATGGGCTTTATCCCAAAATGTGAAATAAAATAATTGGGCATTTTCAGTTAAAAAGATCCTGTTAAAATTTCCGCTGCCAAAATAAACAACAATACCACGGGTTTTCTGTCCCGCGGCTTCTGAACCGGGTAAAACCGGGCCGGGGGCCGTTGTCACACCCCCAAAATACCACCTAGGGAGTGTCCCTGATAGGCGTGTGACGTACCGACATTGAGCCACTAATTACATTGAACCCACAAGTTTCAGAATAAAGTTCTCAAATTACTAATAAAATCCCATCACAAGTTTATACGAAAACCAATATGTTCAGCGGAAGCAATTTAATAAACCATAAGTAAGCTGTTCAAAATCAATGTATAACAGTAAACAAATAATCACATGAGTCCCATCAGTCGACCCATGACCACTCCTGCTCCTCCAGACAGCAAGTTTCCAAATCCAGGTTACCTAACGACCTGCGTGCATGCAACAAGTGTATCAGACAAAGCTGGCGAGTTCACAGTTTATGAAAACGTTCGTTACCAAGTGTTTATTCCAGTTCATTAACAAATGCAAAAGTAATATTGATAATATCTCGATGATAAACAAGACGGCTCCTGATGTATGTTTTGCCCTTTCCCCAGTGCTCCTATCAAAGCATTGGGCCCGACTGGGTAATTAGTTCACAACCGTCCTCCCCGGTACGGCGTGAGGGTGCCAAACCTAAGTAGCGCTACCAACTAATACCCCGTTACCTCCCCGGTAACAAAAGATGGGACTTAAGAATGATAGGATGAGAATATTATTCAATATATACCAGTTTTTACCCAAAAGACTTATCCCTCCCCGGGATACCCACTGACTGTCCCAACCACCGGGACACATGCTCAAAAGTAGTGAACTCACCTTAGTTTTGCTCGGTAAGATTAAAGTATGTGTTCACAGTTTGATCAACCACGCCCTAAAAGGGTTATCGATACAGTTAGTTTTACATGCACATGTACCACACCTTTTTCGTACAACTTATTCATGTATTCATGTTTCACATCAAACATGTTTATTGCTCACGTAACACACACATGTAAATCGAATCATCACAGTTTATTCATCCATCTAGAGCAACAAATAATCGCTTAACATGTAACTGCTCAAACACGTCATATACATACACACATAATCTACTAGCACACACTTCAAGTCCAGTTATCAATGATAACATAAGTCCAGCCAAGTGGGCTGGCCCCGTGCCTCCCGCAACTGAGTATTGCCCTGACGTAACAAAAGATGCAATTCATATGTTACTCCCTATTTTTCCTAAACAGGTTACATACTAGTTCTCGGCCCACATGATTTTACCGAGTTTGTATTACCCTGCCTAATTCCATTAGGCCCAAACTAGTGATCCTTTTTGTCAAACCGGTCCACTAACATCTCATTCTTAATACAACCCTTCTGAACCAATTATTCACCATTATGTTTTGATTTAAACACTCATTCAAGTTCGTTTACATCACTTAATATGGAAATTCTAAAATCAATTTAACCATTAATCAATATGCACCTTAATAATACAGATATGTTTACACATAATGCCAACAATTCGGTCACAATCCTATATCAAATAAACAAGATAAATCCATCAACAATATCATTCATCACGGCTCATGCACATGTTCCTAACAACTAAACCCACCCGTATGTAATTATATGTTATCAAGCATTAATCGGCCAGCATCTAATTGAGATATCATCTAACTATTGTCAGACCACTACATAATTTCGGCCCATGTGATTGTTTTGAAAGGTCCAATAGTATTGAGAATTGGTGGGTTTGGATCAGGATGTCATGCTCGATTTCATCAAAGGCAATTAGTGATTTCAAATGGCAATCTTTGTTTAATCAAAAGGTGGTCAAATTCATACGTCATCAGTAACATGAACTAATCATTAACATTGACAAACTCATGGACTCCTATCATGTCCACTGTTATACCAATCGGTTACCCACCAACATCATATGCAATCATAACAATTATCACACAACATGAAAAATCAATAAATGAGAGCCACTAACCAGAATCTTGATTAATCAGAATGCAATCTCGAACAGGGGGGGTCTGCTATGCCGTCGCACACACACAAATGGGGAATAGGGTTTGTTTTACTTTTAGTTCTAATTTACGTAGCATGATATTATATGGATAAAAGGTTTGGGCCGGTTACACCTCTAGTCACATTTGGGCCGGTTGTTTAAGGTTATCAAGACAACATGTTGGGCTGGTGATAATTTGCTAATCAAACAGTGAATTGGGTTGGGTTTTATCGCTAGCAACCACAATAATTTGGGCCGATACTATACACGTGAATTGGGCTGGGTTTAATGGCTTAATCTCGCGACACAAGGTTCGAGCCCAATTCACATACGTACACATATTTACTTAAACACGTAATGCATTTAACAATCCAATTACCTTCACAAGTGTTTACCGATTCCTACCGTCGTAAGGAATATGTAAGAAGGATAATAAGAAACAGGATTACATGACAAAGAGGTACTGACCTTGAAAGTTCGGGTTGTCACAGCCGTGACAAAAAGTGAATTCATGAAAAATCCAAATCATCGGAGTAGGTACCACTGTTGAGGAGATCACGCAGATGGCATCGGTTTTCATGTGTAAAGTTGGGAAACTGTCTTTTACGTACCTTGGGTTGAAAGTTGGGGCAAATATGAACAGAATAATACACTGGAAGGAAATTATCAAAACTTTTAATAAGAGATTATCAAGTTGGAAGGCTAGGCACCTATCATTTGCGCGTAGGGTAATACTGGTAAAGGCTGTACTCGGGAGCCTTCCAAATTACTACCTGTCCCTATACAAGTGTCCAGTAACCGTGTTGAAAGTGCTCGAAGGAATTAGAAGGAAGTTCCTATGGGGAGGGTGTAGTTCAGTTAACAAGATCAGATGGGTTAGATGGGAAAGAGTGGTAGCATCAAGGGATTTTGGTGGACTCGGAATAGGTAACATAAAGGATCTGAACTTAGCTCTCTTGCTAATTGAAGATGGAACCGGAAAGTATATGGGTCAGAACAATAAAATCGCTACATAAAAATCTAAGAAATTTGAAATCGGTTCCGGTAAAGAAATTATTAACAGGAGTCTGGAAGAACATAGGGGAGATAGATAAGGATTTCTTGAAATATAACGTGGACGTTAGCTTAAGATTAAGAAGTAAAGTCGGTACCGGGGAAAAACGTTGTTTTGGATAGATACATGGATTGGGAACGAGCCGCTAAGAAAGAAATATCCTAACTTGTTCCAATTGACTGCAAATAAATCGGCAAGAGTAGTGGATTCGTACAGGTTTAACAACGGATGCAGGTTATGGGACTGGGCATGGACGAGTATTCCGAATAGCGTGAAAGAGAGAAATGAGATGGCTGATCTGACGAACATGCTGCAACAACATCAAACATCAACAGATGGGGATTTTTGGCTCTGGTGCGGGTCTGAATAGGAAGGCTTCCAGGTAAAGGATGTGAGACACACACTTAGTCAGCAAACGGACCTAAACGAAACTGCTTCCAGTTTCGTGTGGAATAACTGGGCAACGAAAAAAGCATGATGTTCGTATGGAGAGCTATTGACGAGAGAATTCCAACAGCTACAGCCCTTGCACGAAGAGGAATGATTATGGCCGAGACAATCTGTAAAACATGCGGGCCAGCAGAAGAATCAGTAGCTCATATCTTTTTGCAATGCAACTTCGCGAAGCGGGTGTGGGAGAAAATAACAACGTGGACTAGGATACTGATGGTAAACACCGACGGTAACTTAAAAGAATTACTAATTGATCTAAATGATCTGAACCAGACCGTAGAATGAAAAAAAGCAATACACGCAATAGCTATTCAATCAATGTGGATCCTTTGGTGTGTTAGGAACAAGAAGATCTTCGGTGAAAGACAAAACTCGGTGCAAACAGTTATGGCAGTCATAATGGAGATAACTTTTCAAGGCATGAGGATGAGATCAAAATACAAAAGTATCACACAACAACATTGGTGGGATTTCAATATAAACTGGTAAAATATGTAGATAGATAGTCTGCGATGTTTTTTGTTTTGTTTTTCTCTTTGAATATGTTTGAATTACTAGCTCCTGGCTTGTTGGTTCAGTTTTGGTGGATAATAAAAAGGTTCTGTTTGCTATTAAAAAAAAGGAAAGATATTTGGAAATAAATTTTTTAAAGATTCCTCCCCCACCCACCTATGAATCCACTGTCGAGCCATCACCACCACCACCACTTTAATTAAACTGTCTGCCTGAATATTTGCATTTGCCAAATCGATGTCGATTTTAATGATCGCACTCCACACCCCGGGTTTAAATGGTAAGAAAGACCAAGCCCTCAGATTAAAATGGATTGCCTTGACCACTTTTTTCCATAGGCTCCCTTCCTCAACTCTCTATCGCCACCACACTTCAAAAGAAGACTGAAGTTCATATTGATCTTTTAGGAGTTTTTTCCCAAACTAGTGTAGATACAAAAAGTATTTACCTATTTGGGTACTTTGAAAAATATTTACCTATTTGGGTACTTTTCTATATCCCTTTAATTTTTTACCTAATTTATACATTTCTTTTTATTTTTCTACCCAAAGTAAAATTAGATTACTCACAGAATTAGAATCAGAAAAAATATGAGTAATTATTTTTTGTAAAAAAATAAAAAATTCTGCAAAAATTCTACAAAAAAAATCTGCGAAAAATCCACAAAAAATCTGCAAAAATATATTAAAAAATTCTACAATAATTCTGCAAAGTTAAAAAATCTGCAAAAAATATTATAAAAAAAACCATATAATCTATAGGGTAATAGTTGGTGGATTTGATGGTCCACATTGTGTAGTTCGTTTGGGGTTAATATCTATATAAAAAAACAAACTACTTATACGTACAGAATATTGGAGAAATAATCACTATTAATAAAATTGAAATAATTAAAATACTTAGGATCTTTTCTCAAAACTCAAATTTCAAGAAATTCGAAATTTGTAACTTTATTTTATAAATTGCTTGAGTTTAAATAAACTTGTTTGAAATATCAAACTTTCCACCAGATTACTATCACTTAATCGATATAACTTAGGGGGTAAATTTGTGAATTTGTTGTTTTATTTTTTTATGAGCTTAGTTTAAACGGGGCCTAGACAATTTCAGGTTATAAAAATAAAATAAAACGGAAAAAGAAATGGAGTTTTTTTTTCCCAAACTAGTGTAGATTATATGGTTTTTTTATAATATTTTTTTTGCATATTTTTTTAACTTTGCAGAATTATTGTAGGATATTTTAATATATTTTTGCAGATTTTTTGTGGATTTTTCGCAGATTTTTTTGTAGAATTTTTGCAGATTTTTTTGAATATTTGCATAATTTTTTATTTTTTTAAAAAAATAATTACTCATATTTTTGCTGAATCCAATTCTATGAGTAATCTAATTTTACTTTGGGTATAAAAAATAAGAAGAAATTTATAAATTAGGTAAAACAATCAATTATATATAATAAATGAAAGTTATTTGGGCCACTTGTCACTTAATTAGGGCATCGTTTTTCCTCTTTTCCCGCCCAACAGTACCACTGCCCTCTTCTATTTATATCCTCCCTCATTTACTCATTTAGGGCTTCGTGCTTTCTCTCTCCCTCTGCTCTGCTCTATTCCAATCGATGTTCAGATCCTCTTTCTCTCTGATGTTCATCCTTCTTCTTCTTCTTCTTCTTCTCATATTCATCTCCTCAACAACGTACGGCAGAGGTTACTTCTATTGGATACATCTGCGTTTGAAACCCTAAATCATGTACCGTCGAGTGGTTGAAGAAGAGAATAATCATGTAAGATCTATTTTTTCATTCAGAAATTTTATTTCGTTTTATCTATTTTCTCATACTCAGCACGATGAACCCTTTTGTACCCTCAGAAGAAGAAGCAAATCTCCTAGGGTTTCTTATCGTACTCGATGAACGCTTTTGTACAAGCTCCTCTTAATCGGTGACTCTGGTATGTTCTAATAATCTTTTTATTATTGTATATATCTGAAATTTATAAATAACTTTGTTTGTAGCTTTTGATTTTGTCTTTCCTTTGTTATTGTTTATTCAGATACTTGCTTTGTTGTATCATGTGATTATGAGTAGATTTATTTTGATATGTTTTGTAGTTTATGTCTTTCCCAATCTATTTTGTTCATTTATAGAGTTTGTTGATTAGAAGCTACCTCTGCCGGACGGTTGTTGAGGAGATGGAAATGTGAAAGGTGATACCAGGTCTGTTGATAGGTGATACCAGCGCAAAAGTTTAGGCTTCATCCATTTTTGTTATTTTGGTATGGTACTCCTTTACATTCCCACTTTCAATGAGGTTGTCTTAGTCATGTATTTGATTTTGGTATGGTACTCCTTTACATTCCCACTTTTAAGAAGGTGCTTTTGTCATGGACATCAAAGTGATTGCACAACACCAAGGTAACTTCAATTGGTGTGAATTATTTTTTTTGTATTTGTAACGTTTTGATTTACCGTTTATTGGTGCATTGATTCATTTGTAATCCCTTGCGGATCTCACGTCATCTCAATTTGAGCAATTAAACGTAGTTTTCTTACTCACTATCAGTGTTTTAATTACTAGCAGTGCTTAAAAGTTTTCCATCAGCTGTTTGACTTAACAGTACTTTGCGATATTCATTCTAAATTCATCAGTTATTGTAGGTAAACTGAAGTTTTTTCTACAATAAGCACTGCCCAGCTAAGTTTCCTACAATGACAGTGGTTATAACAAGTTAATATGGCAAAACCCTAATCTGCCTAACAACTGTTGGATATAACGATGGTTGTACATAAAGTCTGATGAACATTATCCACTGTTCAATTACGAAACCACTGATCAAGACCAAAGCACCTGTTGAAGACAAGCACTGATCAACTAAACGTGAAACACTGTCTAACAACAAAAGTGGTTCAGCATCAACATTAGTTATTCTATGTTTGTTTATGTTAACAGTGTTTATATGTAACAGTGTTTTTCACATCAGTGTTTTATAGTCTGTTAGGTTGTTAGATGTCATTACCTCAGTGTTTTGTATGTAACAAATTTTATGACATCAGTGTTTATATATAACAGTGTTTATCACAACAGTGTTTACATGTGACAGTATTTATCCCATCACTTCAGTGGTTTGATCTGTACTAAAAATTGAACAGTTGTTTCATCTTTATACTAATAAATAAAATTCCTATACACTTGGATGATTATTAAGCTCCTCATCTTGATTCTTTGGGTATAGTATTCTTGAAAGTGGTTCAAACATTTGATTGTTAAAAGTTATCCACTGCTGAAATAGAACTTCTGTTTCTTCAAACTCTGCGTTGAGTGTTGACCACTGACTGACCAAACATCAGTGTTTCAAAAACTTTTGTGTATCCACTGATAGGAAAAAATAGCCACTGCTCACTTTTTTATTGTTGACATCCACTGATATTGACCATCAGCGGTTTCCCTAAAAAACAGTCACTGCTCACATTTGATTTATTCATGTTGTTAATTAGTGATAGGTTGAAATTATCAAAAGAAAACTAGAATTACAATCAAATTACCATTTTACCTAATCTTTACATTCCAATGACATAAGAGTTCCCCCTACATTATTTTCCTGATAAAATTTAACACTCAATTAAAAAATAAAAAAATATTCTTGATGTCTATTTGTTCCCAATCAAATCAGTAATTAATGCTAATTTCTTGAGCTTTGGACATTTGAATTAAGAAAAATGTGAATTTCAAATTGACGGTTATTATCTCTTAACTAAATTTAAAATAAAATTTAAAAAAGTCATTATGACATTTGCTTTCAAATCAAGTCAGTAGTTAGTGATAATATCAGTAATTTTGAAATTCGAAATATGCAAAATGGTAATTTAAAATTGTCGTTCTCTCTCTTTTTTTTCCTACTTTGCATATCATTTCTAATATTTAATTACTTTAATAAAGCAGCTTATAAGAATATCCACTACTTACCTTTGAAATTAAATCTGAAATTTATGACGTCCAACAACAGTATCAAACAACAACAGTGGTTCAGCATCAACTTTAGTTATTCTATGTTTGTTTATGTTAACAGTGTTTTATAGTCTGTTAGGTTGTTAGATGTCATCACCTCAGTGTTTTATATGTAACAATTTTTATGGCATCAGTCTTTATATGTAACAATGTTTGTCACAACAGTTGTTTATATGTAACAGTATTTATCACATGACTTCAGTGGTTTGATCTGTACTATTAATTGAACAGTTGTTTCATATTTATACTAATAAATAAAAATCAAAACACACTTGGATGATTATTAAGCTCCTCATCTTGATTGTTTGGGTATAGTATTCTTGAAAGTCGTTCAAACATTTGATTGTTAAAAGTTATCCACTGCTGAAATAGAACCTCTGTTTCTTCAAACTCCGTGTTGAGTGTTGACCACTGACTGACCAAACATCAGTGTTTCAAAAACTTTTGGGTACCCACTTATAGGAAAAAATAGGCACTGCTCACTTTTTTATTGTTGACATCCACTGATATTGACCATCAGCGGTTTCCCTAAAAAAACAGTCACTGCTCACATTTGATTTATTCATGTTGTTAATTAGTGATAGGTTGAAATTATCAAATGAAAACTAGAATTACAATCAAATTACCATTTTACCTAATCGTTACATTCCAATGACATAAGAGTTCCTCCAACATTGTTGTGTTGATAAAATTTAAAGTTAAATTAAAAAATAAAAAAAATTCTTGATGACTATTTGTTGCAAATCAAATCAGTAATTAATGCCAATTTCTTGAGCTTTGGACATTTGAATTAAGCAAAATGTGAATTTCAAATTGACGGTTATTATCTCTTAATTAAATTTAAAATAAAATTTAGAAAAGTGATTATGACAATTGCTTTGAAATCAAGTCAGTAATTACTGATTAGATCAGTAATTTTGAAATTCAAAATATACAAAATGGTAATTTAAAATTGACGTTCTTTCTCTTTTTTTTTTCCTACTTTGCATATCATTTCTAATATTTAATTACTTTAATAAAGCAGCATATAAGGATATACACTCCTTACCTTTGAAATTACATTTGCCACTGCATTCAATTAAAATTTTTATTGGAGAATCGGTAAGCTTGAATTCCAATCTTGATATTTTTTAAGAACATCCATGCTTATTGTATTATCATATTACGTTTAGCAATAGTTATATTTTGTTTATTCTTTTTTTTATATACAGTCTTCAAATGGAGGTTACAAAGGTTAGCATGCTTAACGATCTTAATACATTCTCAAACAACTATTCTATTAGAGTGAAGATTGTTAGCATTTCGAAGAAGATGATGAATGATAACAAAAATGAAATATATCGTCTTGATATGATCTTCATGGATGAGATGGTACCGTATATATTTGTCTTATAATTTTTTTGGACATATGAATATCCAAATGTTATATAACACGTTTTTTATTTAATCAGATGTTTCATATTCTTAGGGAACTATGATACAAGCCAGCTGTTTGCATAAGATCCAAGGAAAATTCAAAGACTTCCTTCAGTTGGATGAATGTCTTATTATCACCAAACCGTCTCTTGCTACTAATAAGTCCTCTGCTAAGTATACCAAGAGAAATGACAAAATATCACTGTATTTCTATACTTCTGTTGAGAAATGCCTTGACTGGTGTAACAACCCTCGGTAAAACCAACACCCTTATAATATTTTCGACCCCTTATTATATCTTAAAATATTCTAATGTGTCTTATAATACACCCCGTATGTGAATACCGAGCCCAAAATATGTTATAGATTATAAAATAAATTAAAAATCTGAAAATGTAAGTTGAGGCGGGCCGCGAAAGACCTCACCTCAACTTCACGCGGGCCGTATCAAGATTAGAATTGACCGCGCTGATTTCCTTAGTTCAAGCGGGCCGCGTAAGGGTTATGCTTAGTTAACGCGGGCCGCGAGAGTTTGTGAAACGCGGATACACCCAGAGGCCGACACATGTCATGATCGTGGCGGTCTAGTGAACGAATCAGCTAAGCTACTGCGTTGACTGGTGTTGACGCGGGCCGCGTAAGGGTCCCTTGTCTTTTACGCGGGCCGCGACAGGACTGAAATCAGCAACTATATAAGAAGGCCATCAGTCTACGTTTTCCGTCGCTCATTTCTTTCTTTCAATCTCGAAATTCTGTAGAGAAGTTATAATATTTCGGGTATTATACCCCTAATTAGCGAGGTTCTGCTCCATTGTAAGTATTATAACCCCGGTTTCATAATAGTTATGCTGCCCGATTGATTTAGGGTTCCTTAACAACTGTCGTGGTTTTGCCCGACGTAGTTGTTGGAATGCCGTCTCGGGGAGGGTATCATTAATAATTTCAAAGGGTTATGGTACTAACCAATGTACATTTGTGTAAATTATAGATTATAACCAGGAAACCCTTACGAAAAGCCTAAGACAGCAATGTGAGTTTATCCTCTTTTTGTTAACCTTTTTGGAATGTTTTACAAAACCTTAAATGTTTTACAATGAAATTAAGCAGTGATTGAGTCTTTGTAGTCTTCAATTACTGTCCGGTATGTTGGGGTTTTGTATACAAAATTTGTACTACTTGCGAGTAGTAAGTCGAGGATGACAATACGTTACCATTGGACAATGAGTTAGCCAATGGGTAATATGACCCACAAGTCAGGGTTGACAGTACTAATGGAATAATTGTGTAGACATAAACAAAGTGTTCGCTCTCAATACTGTTCACTGTGACTTTTTATTTAAACTTGATTAAACTAGGATTCACTCACCAGTATTTCCGACTGACAAATGTTTTTAAAACGCGTTACAGGTAACACAATGTGAACAGCCAATTAATGAAAAGCCAGCTGGAGAGCACTGAAGGCTTGGGAAAATGTGGCTATAAATGTTACCTAATAAACGATGTTTTAAATTCAATAAAATAGGGTTTGTCCCTATAAAAGTATTGTAATAAGAAACTTGGGTTTTGCCCATGTATTTATTAATATCAAGTATGGTGGTTTTACTCTGATAAACATTTCCTAACTACGGTCCTGATGAAAATTCCGCTGCAAGACTAAACAATCTAATACCACCAAACTCTGTGATCACGTCCGCCCGTTCCCGGGGATCAGGGATCGGGGGTTGTGACAGAAGGTGGTATCAGAGCCTAGCCACTGGTCTAAGCCAAAGAAGTGTTCTGCTGACACTTAAAATTTTAAAATTTTGTGTTAGGAAATAAATTATGGAAATACATGCATAACTGTAATTATGTGTTATGTGTTATTTGACTATTTGTTAGTTTTCAGTATGAGTGATCAAGTGTTGGGATTGAACCCTATCAGAGGAACAGATAATTAAAGCCAAAACTGGATTAGAGCAGTGGATCCAGAATAAGCAGACGTTTACAGTTGGTTCATGCAAATCTCTCCCCTTGAAAGTGGCTTTGTATCTGCTGACCTCCTATCTGCTGATCTTACCAAGTGCTGATTCACAACTGCTGCCTTGCATCTACTGCCAAATGTTAAAGACTGATGGAAGACCAAAGCTCTGCTGACTCAATCTACTGCCTTGAGTCAAGTACTGCTGATCCGGACAAGCACTGCTGGGTTCACAGCAGTGGAAGGATGCGGCAGCTGTTTAAGTGTCTTTTATGTAATGTAATGTAATAGCAGTAGTTTAGTACATCAGTGTTTATAGATCAGTAGTTAGAGTTTGTTAGGAGGTTAGATGTCACTTTCATGGTGACGTCAGCTAAGATGCTCAGTGGTTTGTAAGTGCCTATAAATAGTTCAGTACTTTGTACTGTTCTATTAGCTCTTTCACCACATCGTCTTCTTTGTACGAACAAACTACTGAGCTCTGGCTGAGGGGGAGTTTGCATTCATTCATCAATCATTGTAATCGGTGTTGAAACAAATTTAATCTTTCGATTCATTGTGTAAAGATGTTTGATAAAAGTATTACTCTCGTTTGATTGTATGCAAAGTTTGTTTTCATTATAATTCCGCTGCACAACTCTTTCATTCCCATCTTAATTTCAAACGAAAATACAATAAAAAAGAAACTCAGATCCAACAATTGGTATCAGAGCTTGGACAGTCAAATTTGATTTAACAATCATTTTGACGTAAATAGTTCAGCTCATAACAGTTGATACTGATCGTTTGTTCGTCCGTTGAAAAACAGAGCAAGGATTAATCACCATTGAAGTTGATTTCTCAGTGTCTTTAAAACAACAAGAATGACGTCACAATCTCAGGATGATAAAAACAACATCGGCTCACTTTTTAAACCACCTATGCTAAAAAGAAATGAGTACAACATCTGGCAGAGAAGGATGGGTCACATCCTTGCTCAACAAAGCACAGGTTGTTGGAGGTCTGTCATTTATGGTCCCCATGTTCCTTCAGTGCCAAGCGCTGAAGATGCTAAAAAGTTCGTTCCAAAACCAGTTGAAAATTATACCGAAACCGACTTTCAAAAGATCGAACTAGATGCTAAAGCTTTTAGCATCATAGCATCAGCGCTGCCCAATGAGATATATGCTGGACTGTTACACTGTAACAGTGCCAAAGAGTTATGGGACACACTTAAGGAACAGTTTGGGGGAACTGAAGAAGTCATAGAAAACAATAGGGAAATCCTGAACCAACAGTATGAAACATTTTGCTACGTTAAAGGCGAATCACTAACGCAACAATTTGAGCGTTTCAGTTGTCTCATCAGTGAACTGAGGCTTGTTAACACCACTTTTACAAACTCAACTCAAAATAGCAGGTTCCTCAGGTCACTGCCTGAAAAATGGGACACCATAGCTTTTGTCACCCGAAACTCACCTGAATTCAAGGATCTGACCTTGACCCAACTCCACGGTCGACTCCTGACCTATGAAAGGGAGTTGAACCAGAAAAGGAGGTTACATGAGTCAGGAAAAGTTACCGATGATTACACTTTTGGTAATACTGCTCTTCTGGGTCAAGAAGAATCTGGGAGCAGTGGTAAGGATCAGGGTTTTGATCACTTCATTGACATAACTGCTGGTGCAAATTTTAACAACCCTGATCCTCACTCTGCTAGTTATGCATTCACTGCAAATGAAAACCAGATGTCAGACAATTTAAGTTTTGAACTAAATGATTTACAACATTTTGATCCCACTGATTTAGAGGAAATGGACATCCTGCACCAACTGGCTTTGCTAAGTGTTAGAACTAGCAAGTTCTACAAAAGAACAGGGCGAAAATTCCCTGGTTTGCATGGGAATCTAAGGGTTGGGTTGGATAAATCGAAAATCAAGTGCTACAAGTGTAATAGGTTGGGACATTTCGCTAGGGAATGTAGGAGTCAAACTACTGGTCCCATAATTACTCATCCTAGCTCAAATCCTAGACCTCAAAACCAAAACACTGTGCACTATGCCCAATATGCCCCAGCAGCTCAAGTGAACACTGCTCACTATGCTGCTACCCCTGTGCCAGTACATTATGTCCAAACTACTGTTCCCCAAATCCAATATGTTCAAACCCCTGCTCCACAGGTACAAGTGCAACCTGTTGCACCTCAAACCACTGCTCCAGCAGCAGCACAACCAGATCAACAAAGTTTTTTCACTCAAGGGTTTGTTGACTGGAGCAGTATGCCTGAAGACCTTAATGATGAAAATTTTGCACTCTATGCTTCTAATGATTCTTCTCATGATGAGTTTTGTTTGATGGCATTAGAGTCAATACAGGAGGGGGTTGAAACTGAGGAGGAACAGCAGTGCTTTGAAACAGTGGAAGAGGTGACTGAAGCAGTGGTTACTGCTGTGGCTGGTGAACTACTGTTGGGAGAAAGTTCAGGTACCCTGATTGAACCAATGACAGACCCATGGTCCGTAGAGGACAAAGAAGAAGAGAAAGAAGAAAAGGCTGGTGAAAAGAAGGTGAAAGCTGATGATGAAGAAGATCATCAATGTGATTGTGCAATGATGGCAGCTGCCAAGGTATCTCCTCAAGTTCTTGAAAAACTGTGTTCTGACAACTGCATAATTGCTTTTGCTAACATTAAAGAGGTGAATGAAAACCTTCGGGATAAAATCTTATCTGATGAGGTCAAATTTGAAAGGTCTTTAAAAGAACTTAAAAACAAATTGACTGAAAAAGAAAAAGAGAACAGCTGTCTAAAAGAAGAGAAAAGTATAACCAAAACCCAACTTCAAATTATGGTAGAAAAATACCAAGTTTGCAAAAAGGAGTTGGAGTCCGCCCAGATTACTTGTGAAAGATGGGTGGAATCCTGCAAAGGATATGAGGTTATGCTTGAAAAACAGAGAAAAAGCAATGTGAAATTTGGGGTTGGCTATAGAAAACATGATGATGAAAACATTACTTTTGAAAACTCTGTTCAAACCACTGATGTAACCACTGAGTTCATCCCCACAAACAAGAATGGCCAAGAAGTGAAAATCACTGACAAACTTGGTAACAAAATCATGCTTGACAGACCAATGGAATCCTCCACTTTCAAGGAGCTTGAAGAATACCAGTTTAAACCAAAATGGTCTGATGAGTGTGACATTCTTGAAAATTTCAAGCCAATGGACTTTACATCAATTGATGGTGTCAAGGCTCCAAAAGCTAAAGTCATACCTCTCAAGGACATCCCAGCAGTGGTTAAAACCTCTGCTGCAAAGGAGTCCGAAAAGAGAAAGAAAAAAGAAAAAAATTGATAACTTGTTTTGTGAATTCTGTGAGAAAAGGAATCATCTAACAAAAGATTGTTTCCACTTAAAAGCTTATGATCTAAACAGAACAAGTGTCATTATCCCAGCAGAAAGCTGCATTGTTTGTGGTAAGACAAATCACAAAACTCAAGCATGTGTGTATCTCAAAAACTTTGATGTAAAAAAGAATGAGTACATGGCTAAAACATCCTTGAGTCCACCATCATCATCAACATCTGTCAAATTCACCAAGAAACAACCACTGTTTGTGCCAGTTCAAACAGCTGTTACAAAACAGCTGAACCAAACATCTGTCAAAAGAGATGTTCAGGTTACTGATGCACCCCCTGCCAATCAGTTCAGAAAAGGCAGAGAAAAACAGTCTTACCAAAGGATTCCTCACGTTTATGAGGCCTACAAAAGGCCCTCTAAACCCAAAGTGAACAAGCATCCTTTTGGTTACCAGCAGATGATTGGTCAGGACCCACAACAGTGGTTAGAGAAACACTGTCCTAAAATAGTTCAAACTCCTGACCTAACCACTGTCCATCATTCTGCCTCCATCCCAGACACTGTTGAGACCCCATCCAAAGCCTTGTTGGCTTTGGAGACCTTAATGAACTAATCCTTTTACTTCATGTGCAGGGAGCTTCTGCATGCTTTGATAGTCTTTGGTATGTAGATAGTGGAGGCTCCAGGCACATGACAGGATGTAAAGCCCTCCTCAAAGACTTTAAAATCCATGGTGGGGGTGATATATCCTTTGGGAATAATAGTAAAGGAAAAGTTCTGGGGTCGGGTACAGTGGAGTCTGGAAAAGTAAAATTTGAAAATGTCAATCTAATAGACAATCTAAAATTCAACCTTCTGAGTGTGTCCCAAATGAGTGACAAGGGTTTTGGGTCATTCTTCACAAAAGATTGTTGTAGGATTGTTGGACCAGAAATGGTCAAAAAGATTGAAGCAATAATCAAAACTGGTCAAACTAAACTTGTTGCTCAAAGAAGTGGCAATGTTTATGTTGTTGACATGTCAAAAGAGTGTCCCAGAGCTGATGCCTGTCTGTTCTCAGCTGCCTCTAACAAAGAGACAGAACTTTGGCACAAAAGGCTGGGGCACACAAATCTTAAGACAATCACAGAAATTTCAAAAAATGGTTTGGTGAGAGGCCTACCACAAAAATTGTTTTCATGTCCTGAACATTGCATTTCCTGTTTAAAAGGAAAACAACATAAAAGTTCTTACAAGTCCATTGAAGAGTCCAAAACAACCCAGTGTTTGCAAATGCTACACATGGATTTGTTTGGCCCAGTTCAAGTCATGAGCCTTAAAAAGAAAAGATATTGTTTGGTTATTGTTGATGACTTTTCTAGGTTCACATGGACTTTCTTTTTGCACTCAAAAGATGAAACTGCAGGCATTTTGCAAGACTTTGTAATACAGGTTGAAAAGCAATTTGACCTTCCAGTGAAAAGCTTCAGGAGTGACAATGGCACAGAATTCAAAAATAGGGAGTTGGATGCCTTCTGTGTGAAGAAAGGGATTGTAAGGCAGTACAGCATCCCAAGAACACCAGAGCAGAATGGGGTAGTGGAAAGGAAGAACAGAACTCTGATTGAGGCTGCCAGAACCATGCTTGTAGATTCAGGTTTGCCATTAACTTTCTGGGCAGAGGCAGTAAACACTGCTTGCTATGTTCAGAACAGAGTTTTAATAAACCCCAGGCACAAAAAGACTGCCTATGAAATTCTGTATAAAATTAAACCACTGATCTCATATTTCAAAGTGTTTGGCTGCCCATGCTTTATTTTGAACTTAAAAGATTCCATTTCAAAATTTGCAGCCAAAATTGATTGTGGTTACCATTTGGGATACTCAACCACTGCCAAGGCCTACAAAGTGTTCAATACACGGACCAAGGCAGTGGAGGAGACTTTGAATGTAAAGTTCAATGAGCTTTCATCAATGAAAATCCCAGCAAACCCTGCAGATCTGTTTGATCTTGAAAAATTCACTTTTGAAAATACTGCTGTCAAGACTAACAGTGCAGGTCTATCAGAGGATACAACACCAGACTATGGGTATGAAATCATCATCCCTCAAAGGTCTGCCACAAAGGGAAAAGCACCAGCTGTTCAAAACAGTTGTCAAAGCTCAACCACTGCTACCTCAACAGTTGTTGACCAAAGTAGCCCATTAACCACTGCTTCCACATCCTCAAACACTGCTGACAAAAGTCCTCAAACAGTGGATAAAAGTCAGCAGTTGTCCACTTCATTACCTCCTATACCACCACCTTTTGAAACCACTGCTGGATCATCAAAGTCCCCAGCAGTGGTTAGCTCAGATGATACACATTTGCAGCCTTCACCAACCAATGCCATCATACCATACCAAGGAGATTTAATCTTCTTGAGATCTCATCCACCTGATCAAATCATTGGCAACATAAATGAAGGGGTGCTCACAAGAAGCCAAACCCAAAACATTTGTCTTTTTGCTGGTTTTCTATCACTCCATCAGCCAGTCAAGTACCAAGAGGCACTGAAAGACAACAGCTGGGTAGAAGCCATGCAAGAGGAGCTCCAACAGTTTAAAAGACAACAAGTATGGGAGCTTGTACCACTGCCAGAAGAGGTTAGTCCCATTGGCACAAAGTGGGTCTTCAAGAACAAAACTGATGAAAGGGGTATTGTTGTCAAGAATAAAGCCAGGCTTGTGGTTCAAGGTTACAGACAGGAAGAGGGGATTGATTATGATGAAACATTTGCCCCTGTTGCAAGATTGGAAGCCATTAGACTGTTCCTGGCCTTTGCTGTCAACCACAATATGAAGGTGTTTCAAATGGATATCAAAAGTGCTTTCCTCTATGGTACAATCCAAGAAGAGGTGTATGTTTGTCAACCTCCAGGTTTTGAGGATCCATTTTATCCAGATCATGTCTACAGGCTAAACAAAGCCTTGTATGGCTTGAAACAAGCACCAAGGGCCTGGTATGAAACTCTTTCCAACTTCCTACTCTCAAATGGTTTCAAAAGAGGTACCATTGATAAAACACTGTTTTTAAAATGGAGAGGGAAGGATTTAATGATTGTCCAGATTTATGTGGATGACATTATTTTTGGAAGCACATGTAACTCAATGTGTGAAGAGTTTAGAGAACTCATGACAGCTGAGTTTGAAATGAGTGCTATGGGTGAGCTGCAATGCTTTCTTGGTCTCCAAGTACAGCAATTGCAAAATGGAACTTTCATTCATCAAAGCAAATATGCTAAAGAACTTTTAACCAAATTTGATATGAATGATTGTAAACCATGCAGCACACCCATGGCAACAAATAAGCTGGTCATGTCTGATGAAAAGGATGAGCTGATTGACCAAACACTTTATAGAAGCATGATTGGGTCTTTATTGTACCTAACTGCATCTAGACCAGACATCATGTTTGCAACATGTGTCTGTGCAAGAAGTCAATCAGCTCCCAGAAAATCAAATCTCATTGCTGTAAAAAGGATCTTCAGATACATAAAAGGTGCTCCCACACTTGGTATCTGGTATCCAGCTAATGGGAACATCAAGCATTCAGGTTTCTCAGACAGTGACTTTGCTGGATGTCACACCACAAGGAAGTCCACATCAGGAGGGTGCCAGTTTCTAGGTGATTGCTTAGTTTCATTGTCACGGCCCCCGACCCGGTTTGACCCGTTTCAGTAGCCCTGGCAGAAAATACTGCGGTATTGATTTAATTAAGTTTAACAGCGGAAACAGGATCGTTTAAAGCTAAAATTTTTCCCGATTATTTTATTTCACAATTCGGGATAAAACCCGGTAATTTACAATAGTTTGATTTCACGAAGAAATCTTTTATTTTACAAAACATGTTTCTTTATTTTATACTGAGCCACTTTCTTGAGCTTGTAGTGCTATATAGCACTTTTCCTGATTCATAACAGGTTACCTGAAACATGTTTGAAAAAGGTTTTGTCAGCGGGAAATACTGAGTGAATCATTCTATTTTGCATAATGATGCATAATTATAAATTACAGCATAAGAGCGATTACAATGGCTTCTATCTTATTTTTATCTGGCATTCTGTCACAATGGTGACAAGTCACAATGGTGACGATGGTCATACCACTATTTAGATCAATGAACCTAAATAGTGATGATTATCCCTGTAGGTCAATGAACCTAACAGTGATTATCCCGAGTAGGTCAATGAACCTAACTGGGAGACAATTAGTAATGTGCACAATACCCCACTAACCAGTAATTCAAGATATCCACGACTTAGTCCCTGTAATTATAATCTTGAAAATAATTTGGAGTATTGTAAAATATTTGATAGAAAAATAATGACTCACAAACTGTGAGAAAAGGAGAATGACTCACAAACTGTGAGAAAAGGAGAATGACTCACATTGCAGATTTATACGGGTAGAGCCTAGCCTACTGATTAGCCTTTTATCCTAAATTCAAATAATAGGCACACAAAACTGGGTTAGTAATCAATCCAGCAATTACGATAACTCACGCGATCAAATTCTCACAATGAATGACAAAGTGCAATACTTTATCCATCGAATTAATGATGATCCGTTGAATTAACAACGAACGACAAAGTATAATACTTTATCTATCGAATTAACGATGATCCGTCAAATTAATGACGAATAATAAAGTATAACCCTAATGTGGGCGGCACTTAAACATTCATTGGATATATTGATCGTCGGAGAAATGAATCGTAGCAGCGATTGTGCTAATACCCTGATTGCGGCATCAATTAGGGACCTGTGTGTGTTAATTGAAGTATACAGAGCATAACTCAGTGTAGAATTGGAATTTCTTCGTCGTTTTCGTGCCAGAATTCAAGTCCCAAACCAACCTATTTATACTGAAAATTTTACCCCGTCGCGTAGCGCGACTGGTAACCCTTATAGTCGTCGCGCTACGCGACGGCTTATATATATTCAGATGGTTGCCACGTGTGTTTGGAGTTCAGCTGAGTCGACGGAACTAGAATTTTCGAAATAGACAGCGAGATATATGGATAATCGTCGAGTAGGGAATACCCCCCCTGAGTTTTAGGGGCCCTAATCCTGATTCTGAAAATTCTGAAAATTTTAGGGTTTGTTCAGAATCACTTGGGTGTCTCAATTAGGGTTTCCTATTGGTCAAATTAATTTAATAATTATGACTTTTGATGAGAGTCGTTACATTCTCCCCGCCTTAAGAAAAATCTCGTCCTCGAGATTTACTGGAATAATTGAGGATACTTTCGCTTCAAATTCCAGTTTCCAAGTGTATTAAAGTCCTATCTTTGAATCCCACTTTACTTGAACTAACACTTATTGGTTTACCTTTATATCTTGCAAAGGTACTACCAGTGATTCATTTGATGAATATTTCTTGAGATTTGGATACATGAAATATATCATGTACTCCATCCAACTTTCTTGGTAGTTTATAAATGATAAGCAACTAGTCCTATATGTTGGATTACTGAAAATGGTCCTACGTACCTTGGACTTAACTTTCCTTTCTTACTCCTTTCCAAGGAGATACTTTCAATTATATTTTGTCTCCAACTCGAACTCCAACGGCTTTTATCTATTATCTGCATAATCCTTATGACTATCTCTTGCCGTTTTCAGCTTTTCCTTTGTGATACTAAATATCATAGTCGTAGTCACTTAGGATTTTCATCCATCTCCTTTGCCTCATGTTTAATTCTTTCTGCCCAAATATATACCTTAAATTCTTATAATCCATATAGATAGTACCCTTACTTCCATATAGATAATTTATCCAAATCTTAAGGGCAAAAATTATGGCTCTAAATTCATACTTTTCCGATTGCCTTGAGGCATACGCAATTACCTTTTTGCGTTGCATATATCCAAATTATAACTTTGAAGCATTTACCTTATACTTCAAAATCTTCAATTCCTTCTGGTAAGGCTAGGATTTATGTTTTAATATCCTAAAAGCTTCTTCTTGTTTAGATCTCTAATCAAACTTAACTGTTTTACAGGTTAACTTAGTTAATGATATAACTATCTTAGAAAAATTCTTAATAAATCGTCTGTAGTATCCGACTAAACTTCTAATTTCCATTGCGGATTGTGGAACCTTCCAATTTGGTAATTGCTGCTATCTTAGCAGAATTTATGTGAATACCTTCATGATTCACCATGTGTCCTAAGAATTGTACTTCTTGTAACCAAAATTCACACTTTTGAGAATTTGGCGTACAACTTTTCTTTTCTTAACAAAGTTAACAGTACATGCAAGTGCTGACAATGTTCTTCCTAACTTTTGGAATAAATAAGTATATCGTCGATGAAGACAGTTACAAATTTATCCAAATATGGTTTACAGATCTTATTCATCATGTCCATGAATGCTGCAGTTGCATTCTTTAATTCGAAGGGAAGGACTGTAAACTAGTAATGACCATTCCTAGTTCTGAAAACAGTCTTAGGTACATCTTCCTCTGATACTTTTAATTGATAATATCCGGAACATAAGTTGATCTTAGAAAACTATCTATCTTCCTGGAATTGATCGAATAGATCATTAATGCTAAGTAATGAGTATTGATTCTTAATTATAACCTTATTCAATTTCCTCTAATCAATACATATTCTTATCGAACCATACTTTTTCTTAACAACCAATATTGTGCTAACCGATAAGGTTCCTTGGCTTATCGGTAAAATTCCTGGAATTTAGATGAATCTTAAATTCTATCTTTATATCTGGTGGTAATCCAGGTAAATCTTCTGGAAATATATCTGGGTATTCTGAAATTACAGAAATTCCTTAAGTTCTTTATCTTTAGTATTAATGATTACTGAAATCATATATACTATTCTTTGCTTTTGTTCATAATTAGCAACTTCCATTATTGATTATGAACTTTATGACTTATTTCCTGTAATCATTATTACTTCTCCGGTGGTTTGATTGAATTTCTAAGAAATTCTAATCACAGATAATGATCACAACATCGAATTCACTAATTTCATAAATAATAGGATTGCAGAAAATTTATAACTTATTTCTATGTTCTGCATAACCTTATTTATTTTAACTGAATTCCCATCTGCCGTTTCTAATATAGAAATTTATCTAATGCTGGTTAACGGTAAGTTAAGAGTTTGGCAGAGTAAAGTATTTATAAAACTTTGGTTTGCACCAGAGTCAAATAATACTTTTATGTAAACGTTGTAAGCTAAGAACATACCGGCTATCACATCTGGAATCATTTCGGCTTCATGAGTAGTCAGCTGAAAGGCTCTCGCATTCCTTTTTGCTCCTTCTGCTGGTTTGGCTTGATTGTCAAATGGTTTATTCAGTTTTGGACAATCTGGCCTAAGATGTCCAGTTTCTCTACAGTTGTAACAAACTGAAAATTTCTTCCTCCTACAGTCTTCCTCTTGATGCCCTGGAATTTTGCAAAAATTGCAATATCCTTTGCATCTTCCAAAATGCTTCCTTTTGCAGAAATTGCAAAATGGATTAGTAGAAGATTGCCCATTCCCTCCTTTCTTGAAATGGTTATAGTTACCCGAACTGAATTCTTGGGTAATCTTTTGGGCTACTTCCTTCCTTCTATTTTCTTCTCTTGTCCGTACTAGCTCGTCAGTCAAAGTATTGGCTAATTCTACTGTATCATCAATTGTGCGAGGTTTCGCAGCTTTGACAATATTACGAATCTCGGAAATTAATCCCCAAATATAACGAGAAATAAGTACCGGCTCTGGCGAAGCCAGGGTTGGTACCACTCGAGCATATTCGAAGAATGTCGTAGTATATCCTCGACAATCTACATCCATCATCCGGTGGGTTAGAAACTTATTTGCCATTTGATCTTTTTCGTACTCAGGACAGAATTTTCTTTCTACAAGACTCTTAAATTCTTCCCAGTTCATAGCATACGCCATCCTTTTTCCTTTTGCTTGTAACATCGTATTCCACCATTCTAGCGCCACTTCTTTGAAAAGATTTGATGCATACATGACCTGATCATCCTGAGCACATTTACTTATGGCAATTACTGCCTCGGTTTTCTCTATCCAACGCAGTATCGCAGTCGCTCCTTCATTGCCTGCAAACTCAGTGGGTTTACAAGCAAGAAATTCTTTGTAAGTGCAACCAGGTGTTGCAACTTTCCTTTTCTTAGGGAGCGGATCTTGCCGTGGTTCATTATCATGATTAATATGATTACCGCCTCCATTTACGCTATTACTGAAATTATCTTCAGAAATGCGTTTACTAGGAACAACTTGTTGCGGTTCGATTGGATTTTTAACAGCAGCAATGATTGCTGGAATAGCATTGGCTATCCCTTGAGCAACTAACTCTGGAATAGCGTTGGCTATCCCTTGAGCAACGATATTTTCTATATCTTGCCTAGTCACATATTGATCCCCCTGTTGTTGTTGCTCAGATTGATTAATCTCATTAACTGGTTCATTATTAGCGTTTTCCATCTGATATCTACTTTATAGATACATAATTAGTATAAAGGAAATAATCCAATGTTACAATTAATTGCACATAATTACATAAACGAATATACAAACAAAATTGTAACTTTCTAAAATTTCCTTATATCTTGTTTCTATATATACCCGTTTTATTATTTATTTTACACAAACTGATTTTACTATTACACAATCATAGTTTCATAATCCCCTATCTTTTGTCAGGTGATGTTCTAGTAACGGCGTTCCTTCTCATCGTATTTCCAGGAGATCTGTCCCAAAATTTCTTGGATTCTATTTTCAGCATCCATTTTGTCAAAATGATGAAGTTCAGTCCTATTCTCATTACTTCTTGGTGAATTTAGTAAAGGTTCTGGATTGTACTTAGGAAAAAGCCTATAGGGATGGTTTTGTAACAGTATTTCATTATCCAACCATTCGTCTATATTCCAGTGATTAGAAGAGTTTGGAATAGATGGTTCTAAGTTTAAAAAATTATTTTCATTAACAGACTCAATAGTATCATCGGTTGCCATTATAAAATCTAGTTCTTCTTGAGATGGTAATCCCTCCATTTGCCTAGAACTTTCCCCAATTTCCATTTTCTTAGGCTTAGGTTTCTCGAGAGGTAAAGCGTTGAATTCTATAGGTTCTTCTATGTCTGGAATATACCTATTGAAATCTCTGGAAACTTCAATTCTTACTGGATAGAGATTTAAATTCTGAAGGGCTTCCGACAGATCACTCATGCTGTTTTAGCAACATACACAATTACTAAGTCATAACAAAATTTTTATAGAACAACTTGTTAAATAGTATTTTATACTACCAAAACAACTAAAAATTAAAACATATTAGGTTTTATTTATAATTTATTTATAAATTTTCTTGACTGTAGATAATAAAAATACTAAACTTTAAATCAGAATATTTAAAGATTTATATTTACTATTACAGTAGTTAACATATAAAAATCTATATACTAAATAAATATGATGACTTAATTTATATATTAACTAGTCATTATCATGGTGGATATTGGTTAGCGCTGCCTTGTTTAAGCATAGGTGATCAGTCCATGCCTAACTAAGGCTAGGTTATCCAATATCTGCCTTTGATAATAACCATAGTATTTAAAAATAATCTTAATACTACTACTACTACTACTATTAATATATTATTATTATTAATAAAATTATTAATAATAAATAACTAGCAAAATTTTAAATAAGAGTATACTTTAAACATAAAAATATAATTTCTTTACCACAATATAGTAATACTATATTAGGTAATTCCATATATTAATCAAATAAATTTATATAATGTTTTTCGATTAACGATGATAGAGCAACAAATATTGCAATATATATAAAAATATGCCCATATTAAAATTAACAAATAGCCAGTTAATAAAACACATATTCATATAATAGTAATCAGGAAAAATTAAGTATTTCTAAATACTTAATTAGCTTAACCCAGTGGCTCTGATACCACCTTTTTCTGTCACGGCCCCCGACCCGGTTTGACCCGTTTCAGTAGCCCTGGCAGAAAATACTGCGGTATTGATTTAATTAAGTTTAACAGCGGAAACAGGATCGTTTAAAGCTAAAATTTTTCCCGATTATTTTATTTCACAATTCGGGATAAAACCCGGTAATTTACAATAGTTTGATTTCACGAAGAAATCTTTTATTTTACAAAACATGTTTCTTTATTTTATACTGAGCCACTTTCTTGAGCTTGTAGTGCTATATAGCACTTTTCCTGATTCATAACAGGTTACCTGAAACATGTTTGAAAAAGGTTTTGTCAGCGGGAAATACTGAGTGAATCATTCTATTTTGCATAATGATGCATAATTATAAATTACAGCATAAGAGCGATTACAATGGCTTCTATCTTATTTTTATCTGGCATTCTGTCACAATGGTGACAAGTCACAATGGTGACGATGGTCATACCACTATTTAGATCAATGAACCTAAATAGTGATGATTATCCCTGTAGGTCAATGAACCTAACAGTGATTATCCCGAGTAGGTCAATGAACCTAACTGGGAGACAATTAGTAATGTGCACAATACCCCACTAACCAGTAATTCAAGATATCCACGACTTAGTCCCTGTAATTATAATCTTGAAAATAATTTGGAGTATTGTAAAATATTTGATAGAAAAATAATGACTCACAAACTGTGAGAAAAGGAGAATGACTCACAAACTGTGAGAAAAGGAGAATGACTCACATTGCAGATTTATACGGGCAGAGCCTAGCCTACTGATTAGCCTTTTATCCTAAATTCAAATAATAGGCACACAAAACTGGGTTAGTAATCAATCCAGCAATTACGATAACTCACGCGATCAAATTCTCACAATGAATGACAAAGTGCAATACTTTATCCATCGAATTAATGATGATCCGTTGAATTAACAACGAACGACAAAGTATAATACTTTATCTATCGAATTAACGATGATCCGTCAAATTAATGACGAATAATAAAGTATAACCCTAATGTGGGCGGCACTTAAACATTCATTGGATATATTGATCGTCGGAGAAATGAATCGTAGCAGCGATTGTGCTAATACCCTGATTGCGGCATCAATTAGGGACCTGTGTGTGTTAATTGAAGTATACAGAGCATAACTCAGTGTAGAATTGGAATTTCTTCGTCGTTTTCGTGCCAGAATTCAAGTCCCAAACCAACCTATTTATACTGAAAATTTTACCCCGTCGTGTAGCGCGACTGGTAACCCTTATAGTCGTCGCGCTACGCGACGGCTTATATATATTCAGATGGTTGCCACGTGTGTTTGGAGTTCAGCTGAGTCGACGGAACTAGAATTTTCGAAATAGACAGCGAGATATATGGATAATCGTCGAGTAGGGAATACCCCCCCTGAGTTTTAGGGGCCCTAATCCTGATTCTGAAAATTCTGAAAATTTTAGGGTTTGTTCAGAATCACTTGGGTGTCTCAATTAGGGTTTCCTATTGGTCAAATTAATTTAATAATTATGACTTTTGATGAGAGTCGTTACATTCATGGCAAAGCAAAAAGCAAGCAGCTGTTTCAACATCCACTGCTGAAGCTGAATACATTGCTGCTGCAAGCTGTACAGCCCAACTCCTGTGGCTTCAAAATCAGTTGCTGGATTTTGGTATCACTGCCTTAAAGACACCACTCATGTTGGACAGTCAGGCAGCAGAAAATATCATCAAAAATCCAGTTTCCCATTCAACCACCAAACACATCGACATCAGACATCACTTTGTGAGGGATTGCTATGAAAAAGGTTTGATTTCTCTGCATCATGTCCCAACTAAAGACCAGCTGGCAGATGTGCTAACAAAAGCACTTGATACAACCACTTTTGAAAGCTTGGTCTCTAGAATTGGGATGCTGAACATGGAATAACAAGCAACATCTTGTTTTTCTATGAATAAAAGCAACAAAATGTTTTCAGAAAATCAAAACTCCATCCTTAAAAATAGCTAAAAATGAAATTTTTCATTAAATCCTTAAAAGTCTGCCATTAACCACTGATTGTTCAAAAGTCTGCTCTAATTGAAAAGTCTGTCCACTGCTGAAAGTCAACCCCTGCTCTCTCATTCCTTTGATAAACTCTGTTGTTCAAAAGCAGTGTCTTATCCACTGATATGCTATCCACTGATAGTGAAAATCATCCACTGCTTTCATACCACTGCCTTCATTTGTCCCTATCACACAAGTACTGTCCTTCACTTTCAACAGGGGTTGTCACGTGGGCAGTACATATTGGTCAGACCTTTTGTAACGGCTGCCACCTCAGCATTCACTTTCTTCCCTATAAAATCCCCCACTCACCACCAAAACAGGGTTTTACTGTCGAATTGAATTCTTAAAAATTCTCTTCTCAAAGCAGTTTTTCATCTCATTTCTTCACAAATTTCTTCGATCAATCATCTTCAAAATGACAAAATCAAAGAAATCTTCAAAACCCTCATCCAAATCATCATCGAAAACAGCCTCTCAAAAGGCAATCTCCACTGAAATTCCACATAAACCATCTCACAATCTCCTGGGTCTTCTCACAAAACCAGGAACCACCAAAGTTTTCGATTCCATCATTGATCTCATGGCAAAATCAAAGTACAAAACTTTGTTCACTGCCGATGCACCAATCTATTTGGCGACCCAAAGAGAGTTCTGGAAAAATGCAACCCTTGAAAAACAAGGAGACACTGCAACCACCATAAACTCTTCGATAAAGGGTAAAGCTGTCCAAATCACGCCACAATCCATTTCAGAGGTCTTTCAACTCGGTGATCAGGAAGGTAAAATTTCTTTCACTAAAAACGAGTTACAAACTGACTTCATTGAGAGAGGGTATGAAGCCACAATGATGAAGAAAATTACCTTAGAAAAAGGTTATTTTCCTTCTGCAACCAGATTTTTATTTCATACCCTCCTACTATGTGTTTCAAATAAAACCACTTCTTTCAATGAAATCCCTTTAAAGATTCAAAATCTGGGATATGCAATTCTTCAAGGAGAAAATTTTAACTATTCTCGGGAAATTTTTAAAGATTTGGTTAATAATGTTGAAACAAAATCATTCTTACTGTTTCCAAGGTTTTTCAGTTACTATTTTGCAAAGAAATTCAGTAAGGATGATTTAGCTGTAATAAACCAAGGTGATTCTACTCAAATAAACAGTTTAACAACTGAAACTTTTTCAAGAATGTTAGCACCTTGCAAAACACAAGCAGAGGTGCCTGAGCAGATTTTAGCAGTTACAACTGCTCCTCAGGTATTTGCTGCTGAGCCCACTGCTCAAGGTGATCAAAGCAGCAGCACAACTGCTTTGAAACCCACACCTAAAATCACCAAAAAAACCAACAAAAAGAAAAACACAAAAACCCCCAAAAACCATCAAAACGGCATCTCTGGAGGATGAGATACCAGAGCGTCTGCCAGTGACAACACAAAAGTCACAAGAAACCACTGCTGCTACTTCCTCACAGCAGTTGGTACAAATATCTCAAACCATAACCGACACTCCTCCTGTTTCTTCACAAAAAGAACATGTTGTACAAATAGGGCCTCCACATCATGATGCTCTGGAAACACTCGTTTCTATCATCCACAATCCAATGCCCGGGACACATCCTATTTCTACACCAATCCTCACATCCAAAATTCCCTCACCAATAAAACCACTGTTGGATGCAATTGATTTGAACCAGGCATTATCCAGTCATTCTCAATCACCTATTAATGAGAATATACCTCAACAACTGACTGGGTCTGATGTATCAATCTTTGCTAACCCACCAACACAACCTGAGGAGGTTACACCCCTTGAGTTACAAGTAACTCTTGGTGGTAATCCAAGTGAAGCAGCCACTACAACTGTTACACCCACTGGGTTACATTTGGACAGTGGTTACATTCATAAGACTTCCTTGGAGGCAATTCCTTTTATAGCACCTCTGCCAACCACCAGTGGATTTATTTATCCTACTGGCAACATCAAAAGGTTGTCAAGTGTTGAAGGAAGAAGACCCCAGTACCAAGAAAAAGGGGCATCAGTGGTTAATGTTTGGAGTATATTCCCTACATCTACCACTGATAAAACCACTGCTAGTGGGAAATTAGATGATCCCATTAACTTAGGTGATGATTTAAAGTACCAGAAATTGACGGATCGCATTGGAAAACTTGATAACTCTGTTGCAGAACTCAAAGATATGCTACAACAGGTGTTACAAGTACAAAAGGTACAATCAACTGCTATTCCACCTCAAGCACCTGCTCCACAAAGAGCACCTGCTACAAATGAGCTCTGGGATTTATTTCAACCTTTTCTCCATCAACAAGCAAAACTAGCAGATCCGCAACATGAAAAACATGTTCAACAGCTGAGAAATGCAATGGAGTCAAGGTTCATGAACACTCAGGCTGATTTAAAGGCTCTCAAAACTCAGATCTTGCACACCACTGGCACTGCTCCTCCAAAAGTCCGCTACATTTATCAACTCCCAGAAGATAATGCCAAAAAGGGGGAGAAAATTAAGGAGTGGAAAAGGAAGGGTATAGAGGATGGTCTCTATCTTGAACCAGAAAATTCAAACATGACCAAAAAGATCCCTTTGCCAGATGGCAGCAAGAAAATTGATGTGACAACAAATGCACTAGCAGAAGCAGCTGCAAGTGTAAAAAGGGATAGAGAGGCCAAAAGGAAAGCCAGGGTGGAAAGAATGGATCATCCAGATCAGGGTACTTCTGAGTCAAAGGATCATGAAAATCCTGTTGAGGAAAAGAAGAAGCCTACTAGAAAAGTGAGGCAACCCAAATCCATTCCAACCAGACGTTCAAAGTCTGCTAAAAAACCACCATACAAAACAGCTGATGCAACAGGAGTTACAAAAACTACTGCTTGCCAAACAGCTGTTCCATCAACACACATCACTTCAACACACACAACAACCACTGCTTTACCATCATCACCACCAAAAACAACACCTGCTGACATACAGCAGAAGACAGCAGATGTTATAACATCTGTTGTAATGACAACAGTGGTTGAAACACCAGTTGTTTCAACAGCTGTTAGTCAATCACAATCCACTGCCACTACATCTACCACCACTGTTCCATTCAAAACATCATCAGTCTCTCCTAAACCAAAAAGGAGAAGGCTAATTTTAAAAGGTGATGACACATCTCCATCACAAACATCTTCAAAATCCCTATCACTTATCACTATTCCAAAACCCATACCTCTCTCTTCAGCTCAAATTGTAAAATCTCTACCTCCTGCTGGTGTCTCATTTCCTCTGGAACTCATTGCAGTCAGAGAAGAAATCAAATCCTTTTATTATGAAGATGACCCAGCCAAAAGGAGTTTACCATCAATTGCAAATTATCCCAGGCCTAACAATATTGAAGAATACTTGAAACTTAAGGCCAAACAAGCAGAGGATATTGCAATCAAAAATAGAAAAAGGAAATCTGATAGAGAATTTCAACAAAACTATCAGTTTTTACTCTCACAAGTCAATGCTATGGAGCGTTTTGCTAAAAATGTATGTCAGCAAATTTCTGAAAGGGCAGATGAGTCCTTGAGGAAAGACTACATTGAGAACATCATGTCCTACAAGAAATACAAGGGGGAGAAACACATGTACAAGAGCTGGACCATTCCTGAGCTTGAAAAAGAAGCAGCCAGGATTCAAGATATGATCATAAATAAGGTCAAGCAGACTCCTCCTGAAAAGTTTAAACAATTTGAAGCTGGGAAGATGCTAGAGTTAAGGAGAATGAAAGAGGAGCTGATTGCAGCTGATTATGGGTCAAAGAACTCTGTGACAAAGTGGGGAGAAGATAGAGTCAGGGCAACCTATAAACGCTTAGAGGAACTTAGAAAGAAAGATCCAAGAGTTCCACAAAAGCCTGACTATTCCAAAGCAGAGGTCTCAAAAAGACCACAAAAGCTGCAAATCAAAAGAACCACTGCTCCATCTGGTGCTGCCATCTACAAAAGAAAGAGCAAAAACCAGTTTAGCATGGAAACAATTCAAGATCTATTAGCTGGAGATGCCATTGTAAAAGCAGGCACGGAAGTAATGATAAAAGAAGATCTTGAATTGGAACAATCTGCAAGTGCTGCTCAGCCAGCTATGAACAGGCCAGCCTCACCAAATACTTCTGCAAATAAACATCTCCCAAGAAACCCACCAGGCTCAAAAATACAAAAGTGGGAAACTGACAAACAGACCTGCGTATTGACTTTGCTCAGGTCTGGTGGAGAAGTGGAGAAAATATCAAGGGAACAAGCTCTTGGCCTGAGTCTTGAAGATTTGCAGGATCTCCTTGATCTTCCACTTAGCAGGGATGATGAAGATACAGATGCCCTAGACTTTGAATTACAATTTAAAGGTCAGATAAGGGAACTGTTGATGAGGCAATAAAGAAGTCCACCAATAATGAAGAGTTTTGGCATTATCTGTTCCAGGGGGAGATTGTTGGGATTGAACCCTATCAGAGGAACAGATAATTAAAGCCAAAACTGGATCAGAGCAGTGGATCCAGAATAAGCAGACGTTTACAGTTGGTTCATGCAAATCTCTCCCCTTGAAAGTGGCTTTGTATCTGCTGACCTCCTATCTGCTGATCTTACCAAGTGCTGATTCACAACTGCTGCCTTGCATCTACTGCCAAATGTTAAAGACTGATGGAAGACCAAAGCTCTGCTGACTCAATCTACTGCCTTGAGTCAAGTACTGCTGATCCGGACAAGCATTGCTGGGTTCACAGCAGTGGAAGGATGCAGCAGCTGTTTAAGTGTCTTTTATGTAATGTAATGTAATAGCAGTAGTTTAGTACATCAGTGTTTATAGATCAGTAGTTAGAGTTTGTTAGGAGGTTAGATGTCACTTTCATGGTGACGTCAGCTAAGATGCTAAGTGGTTTGTAAGTGCCTATAAATAGTTCAGTACTTTGTACTGTTCTATTAGCTCTTTCACCACATCGTCTTCTTTGTACGAACAAACTACTGAGCTCTGGCTGAGGGGGAGTTTGCATTCATTCATCAATCATTGTAATCAGTGTTGAAACAAATTCAATCTTTCGATTCATTGTGTAAAGATGTTTGATAAAAGTATTACTCTCGTTTGATTGTATGCAAAGTTTGTTTTCATTATAATTCCGCTGCACAACTCTTTCATTCCCATCTTAATTTCAAACGAAAATACAATCAAAAAGAAACTCAGATCCAACATCAAGGACCATCAGATCTGAACCGTCAGTTATCTGATTCCCCTAAGAGTGAAGGTACATCATCACAGCCTGCCCTCTCGGGGTATGTTGCTGATCAGGAAGACGGAATATTTGCTTTTAGAGCTAAATCTGAAGAGCCATTTCCTACTAAGAAACGAGGATGGTTCAGTAAAGAAGCTTTTGCTCGTAGGAAGAGAATGAGAAAACTGCAACAGCAAAGGGCTTTAGCAGCCATTAAGAAAGAAACAGATGCTCATACTCAAGATATGCTAAATAGAAGCTTAGCTAATTTTCATATCTTAGCTACAACTGCTGCTGACCCAGGTCTGGAACAATTAGTAGCTCCACAACCACAAAACCCAGAACAACCCATGGAAATAGAAAATCAGGAAAACCAAGTAGAGATGCACGATTTTAACCCAGAAGAAATCCCAAGGGTACCTGCACCAAACCCACTAGACCCGAATTACGACCCCTGGTGGGACGATAATAGGGACTTTGTGCAACGCTACCCTATCCAGGATTATCCACCCATACAGAACATAGAAGCTTACCCAGGTATGGACCCTTTAGATCCCTATTATCAAAATGATTATATTAGGGAGATATTAGAGGATCCTTACCAATTTCAGGAATTGTCACCCCCATATCAGGAAACCGTACCCCAGATTCCAAACCCAGTCCGAGAACCTGCACCCCCAATGAGTGCAGAAAACGTGCAAGAACTTAGGACTTTCGGGGAGGAAATTTTAGAGAACAGTGAGAGAATGCGTCAGGTGGGAGAGCGTCTCGTATGGAAATACGATGAGCGCAATATGGATTTTTGGATGAATCCATATCCGTGAATGTTAGAATGGAAGAAGCAGTAGTAATAATAATATAATAAAAATAAAAATAAAATAAAAATATGTGTGTACGGATGCATATTACTATTTTATTTCTGTTGGTATTGTAATCTTTATTTCTGTACTAATGTGTAATAGACGCATAAGTATATGAAAAGAGTAAAGTAGCAATGATCTACGTTTTTTGCTAGATTGTGTGTCATGTGATCAACTATATTACTTACTATCTTGTGATATTAATATGGAATAAATGTTTAAAATTCAGATGGCCGACGAAGGAAATCAAGGAAATCTGAATAACGATAACCAGAGTAACATTAACGTGGTTAATGAGAATCCAAGTATCAATAACAATGGAAATCAAGTGGATAATAGTGCTATCCAACACATAGTAGCACAGGGAATTATAGATGCAATGCCATTTATACTTCAAACTGTTAAAGATGCTGATAATAAAAGTAAACATAGCAGTAAGCGACCACTTGAACCAGAAAACAGCGTGAACAATGGACCTATACTTCAAATGCCTATTCCCAAAAGAAGAAGAACCGTGCCTAACGGTTGTTCTTATAAAGAATTCTGGTCTTGTAAACCAATGGAATTCTCGGGCAACGAAGGGGCCATTGCAACATTACGCTGGATAGAGAAAACTGAAGCAGTCTTAAGGATAAGCAAGTGTGCTGAAGAAGATAAGATACTGTTTGCTTCTAATTTGTTTAAGAATGCAGCACTAGAATGGTGGAACACTATCCTCCAGACAAGAGGAAGTGATAGGACCTATAATATGGAATGGGAAGAATTTAAAAACAAGGTAGAAAGGAAGTTCTGCCCACCCAATGAAAAAGAACAGAGAGCAAACAAATTCCTAAATCTTAGGATGACTGGTGTAGATAGCAAAGGGTACACAAAGCTATTTTTCGAATATGCTAGGATAGTGCCAACTCTTGCTTCACCAGAACCAGTGTTAATTTCCCGTTATATTTGGGGATTAATTGGGGAGATAAGACACGTAGTCAAGGCAGCTAGACCTCAAACCATAGAAGAAGCTGTAGAATTAGCCAATACCTTGACTGATGAGTTAGTCCGTACCAGAGAAGAGGATCAAAGGAGGAACCTAACCCAGAAGTTGACTCAAGAATTTCGTTCTGGAAATTCTAACCGTGGAAGGAATACAGGTTCTACATCTGCACCATACTGCAAGGTCTGTAAGAAAAAGCATTCGGGAAAATGCTCCATTCTCTGCAATTATTGCAAGATGCCAGGACACAAGGAAGAAATTTTCAGGAAGAAATCCAGTAATGGATTATGCTACAACTGTGGAGAAAAAGGTCATATCAGGCCAAATTGTCCGAAATTGACCCCATCGGCAGACAACAAAAGTACTAAAAATGCTAGAGCATTTATTCTGACGGCAGAAGAAGCCAAGATGATTCCAGATGTCATAGCTGGTACGTTTTTAGTTAATGATGTCTTTGCTAAAGTATTATTTGACTCTGGTGCAAACCAAAGTTTTATTAATACATCGTTTTGCAAATTTCTAAATCAGTCATTAACTAAACTACCACTAGAATGTCTAGTAGAAACCGCTAATGGAGAAACCGTTAGAATTTCTGAGATCTTGCAGGGAGCAAGAATAGAAATTTCAAATCAGAAATTTATAGCAAACCTATATCCTATGAATTTGGCAGGATTCAATGTTGTTTTAGGGATGGATTGGTTAATAGCCAATAAAGCCAATATTTTATGTGATCAAAAGTTAATTCACCAAAAGGTAAAATGATCACAATTAAAGGAGATAAGCCCTCTAGATCCACAAAATTTATATCTGTGATGAAAACTGCAAGTTGTATAAGAAAAGGTTCTATAGTGTATTTGATTTCTATAATCACTAACACTAAGGGAAAAGAACTAAAAGATATTCCAGTAGTATCTCAGTTTTCAGATGTCTTTCCAGAAGAATTACCAGGACTACCTCCAGACAGAGAAGTTGAATTCAGAATTCATTTGCTACCAGGAACATCACCAATTGCCAAAGCACCTTACCGTTTGGCACCTGCAGAAATGCAAGAATTGAAGAAACAATTAGATGAATTGTTGGAAAAAGGATTTATTCAGCCAAGTTCGTCGCCATGGGGAGCGCCGATACTGTTCATTAAAAAGAAGGACGGATCGATGCGTATGTGCATTGATTATCGTGAATTAAACAAAGTCACAATTAAGAATCGGTACCCATTACCGAGAATTGATGATCTGTTTGATCAATTGCAAGGAGCGCGATTTTTCTCTAAAATTGATTTAAGGTCAGGATATCATCAATTAAAGGTACAGGAAGAGGACATTCCTAAAACTGCATTCAGAACGAGGCATGGTCATTATGAATTTACTGTCATGCCATTTGGTTTAACCAATGCCCCAGCTGCATTTATGGACATGATGTACCGAATATGTAAGCCATATTTGGATAAATTCATAATTGTATTCATAGATGATATTCTAATTTATTCTAAGAATAAAGAGGATCATGCAAAGCATTTGCACGCACTTTTAAGTTTGTTAAGAAAGGAAAAGCTTTATGCTAAATTTTCTAAGTGTGAATTTTGGTTAGAACAGGTACAATTCCTTGGACACCTAGTTAATCATGAAGGAATTCATGTAGATCCAACAAAAATCGAGGCAATTACTAAATGGAAAACCCCTGAATCACCAACCGAGGTTAGAAGTTTCTTAGGATTGGCCGGTTATTATAGAAGATTTATTCAAGATTTTTCTAGAATAGCCATTCCCTTAACTAAGCTAACCTGTAAATCTGTTAAGTTTGAATGAGGATTAAAACAAGAAGAAGCCTTTAGAATTCTTAAACAAAGATTAACCCATACACCTATATTAGCATTACCAGAAGGAACTGAAGACTTTGTAGTCTATTGTGATGTTTCTAAATTAGGTTATGGAGGTGTATTGATGCAACGACAGAAGGTTATAGCTTACGCATCTAGACAACTTAAGAATCATGAAGAGAATTATTCAACCCGTGATTTAGAATTAGGAGCTATAATTTTTGCTCTTAAGATTTGGAGACATTATCTTTACGGTAGTAAGTTTACCATATTCACTGATCATAAGAGTTTAAGATATATCTTCAAGCAAAAAGAATTGAATATGAGGCAAAGACGCTGGATGGAATTTCTTAGTGATTATGATTGTAATATCCAGTATCATGAAGGAAAAGCAAATGAAGTGGCAGATGCTTTAAGTCGAAAGTATCATGAAAAGCCAAAAAGAGTACGTTCTCTTAAATTAAATCTGCAAGTAGATTTAAATGATCAAATAAGAGAAGCACAAGAGTCAGTGATCAAGGAAGATACTGAAAAGTTAAAAGGTATGTTAAAAGAATTAAAACAAGGAACAGATGGAATTTGGAGATTCCATGAAAAGAGAATGTGGGTACCTAAATTAGGAAATTTACGCCATCGTATATTAGAAGAAGCCCATAAGTCTAAATATACAATGCATCCAGGAAGTGATAAAATGTACCAGGATTTAAGGAAAAATTTCTGGTGGATAGGAATGAAAAAAGGACATAGCAACCTATGTTTCTAAATGTTTAACTTGCTCACAAGTTAAAGCTGAACATCAGAAGCCCTCAGGTTTGTTACAGCAATTAGAGATGCCAGTGTGGAAATGGGAATTGATAACAATGGATTTTGTTACTAAATTACCCAAAACTAGGAAAGGAAATGATACAATCTGGGTGATTGTAGACAGACTAACCAAGTCAGCTCATTTTCTACCAATGAAGGAAACAATTAATATGGAACAATTATCTAAATTGTATGTAAATGAAATTGTTTCTTTACATGGCATTCCTTTATCAATTGTTTCTGATAGGGATAGTCGATTTACATCTCACTTTTGGTCAAGTTTCCAAAAGGCAATGGGAACCAAGTTAAGGTTAAGCACAGCTTATCACCCACAAACAGATGGACAAAGTGAAAGAACAATCCAGACAATGGAAGATATGCTTAGAGCTTGTGTAATCGATTTCGGAGGTAATTGGGACGATCACTTACCATTAATAGAATTTTCTTATAATAATAGTTATCACACAAGTATCAATGCTGCACCATTCGAAGCACTTTATGGACGAAAGGAACCCCAGTCTGTTGGGCAGAAATTGGGGAAAAGCAACTATCTGGACCTGAGATAGTACAGGAAACAACTGATAAGATTATTCAAGTCAAGGAACGACTGAAAGCAGCACGTGATCGACAAAAGTGTTATGCTGATAACCGATGCAAGCCGTTGGAATTTCAAGTAGGAGATAAAGTGTTGTTAAAAGTCTCTCCTTGGAAAGGAGTGGTAAGATTCATCAAACGGGGAAAGCTAAGTCCCAGGTATGTTGGACCTTTTAAGATTATTAGAAGAATAGGACCTATAGCCTATCAGCTACAACTGCCAGAGGAAATGGCAGGAATGCATGATGTGTTTCATGTATCAAATCTTAAAAAGTGTTTAGCTGATGAATCATTGATAGTACCTCTTAATGATATAGAGGTAAATGAACAACTCAAGTTTGTAGAAAAACCTCTACAAATTGAAGACAGGAAAGTTAAGAATCTCAAACATAAAAGACTAGTTCTAGTCAAAGTGAAGTGGAATTCCAAAAGAGGACCTGAATATACATGGGAACTAGAGTCAGAAATGCAAAAGAAATATCCGCATTTATTTCAGTAGATCTCGAGGACGAGCTCTAAAACCAACACCCTTATAATATTTCTGACCCCTTATTATATCTTAAAATATTCTAATGTGTCTTATAATACACCCCGTATGTGAAAACCGAGCCCAAAATATGTTATAGATTATAAAATAAATTAAAAATCTGAAAATGTAAGTTGAGGCGGGCCGCGAAAGACCTCACCTCAACTTCACGCGGGCCGTATCAAGATTAGAATTGACCGCGCTGATTTCCTTAGTTCAAGCGGGCCGCGTAAGGGTTATGCTTAGTTAACGCGGGCCGCGAGAGTTTGTGAAACGCGGATACACCCAGAGGCCGACACGTGTCATGATCGTGGCGGTCTAGTGAACGACTCAGCTAAGCTACTGCGTTAACTGGTGTTGACGCGGGCCGCGTAAGGGTCCCTTGTCTTTTACGCGGGTCGCGACAGGACTGAAATCAGCAACTATATAAGAAGGCCATCAGTCTACGTTTTCCGTCGCTCATTTCTTTCTTTCAATCTCGAAATTCTGTAGAGAAGTTATAATATTTCGGGTATTATACCCCTAATTAGCGAGGTTCTGCTCCATTGTAAGTATTATAACCCCGGTTTCATAATAGTTATGCTGCCCGATTGATTTAGGGTTCCGTAACAACTGTCGTGGTTTTGCCCGACGTAGTTGTTGGAATGCCGTCTCGGGGAGGGTATCATTAATAATTTCAAAGGGTTATGGTACTAACCAATGTACATTTGTATAAATTATAGATTATAGCCAGGAAACCCTTACGAAAAGCCTAAGACAGCAATGTGAGTTTATCCTCTTTTTGTTAACCTTTTTGGAATGTTTTACAAAACCTTAAATGTTTTACAATGAAATTAAGCAGTGATTGAGTCTTTGTAGTCTTCAATTACTGTCCGGTATGTTGGGGTTTTGTATACAAAATTTGTACTACTTGCGAGTAGTAAGTCGAGGATGACAATACGTTACCATTGGACAATGAGTTAGCCAATGGGTAATATGACCCACAAGTCAAGGTTGACAGTACTAATGGAATAATTGTGTAGACATAAACAATGTGATCACTCTCAATACTGTTCACTGTGACTTTTTATTTAAACTTGATTAAACTAGGATTCACTCACCAGTATTTCCGACTGACAAATGTTTTTAAAACGCGTTACAGGTAACACAATGTGAACAGCCAATTAATGAAAAGCCAGCTGGAGAGCACCGAAGGCTTGGGAAAATGTGGCTATAAATGTTACCTAATAAACGATGTTTTAAATTCAATAAAATAGGGTTTGTCCCTATAAAAGTATTGTAATAAGAAACTTGGGTTTTGCCCATGTATTTATTAATATCAAGTATGGTGGTTTTACTCTGATAAACATTTCATAACTATGGTCCTGATGAAAATTCCGCTGCAAGACTAAACACACTGATACCACCAAACTCTGTGATCACGTCCGCCCGTTCCCGGGGATCAGGGATCGGGGGTTGTGACAACTGGTCTGGACCGAAATACCGTTTTAATTTCGTTAACCTCAAGGATGTTGTTAAAAATAAAATTGAAGTTAATACAGTTATTGGTATGTAAATCACTACATGATATATATCTATTGTTTTGTCTTATTGTTTTTTTTTGTTATCTCTTCTTAATGCTGTTTTCTTTTAACAATATATTTTTGTTTATAGATTGGATTGGTTATGTGGCTGTATGTTTCAATTTAGAGGATACATCAAAGAAGGATGGGAGCAAGGGCAAGAGACTTAATCTTAGACTTGAAGACCTTGAGTGAGTTCTTTTTATTAAGTTGTTGCATTTTGACGTTTAAAGCATTACAAGGTTGCTTGATGTTATTATGTTTTATGTTAATATTTTAGAGGCCAAAAGTGTCCGGTTACTTTGTGGGATGGTTTTGCTATTGACATATTTGCTTACATGAATGATAAGAAACGAGAGAAATATGTTGTTATCCTTTGTCATTTTGGTATTGTCAACCTTTACAAAAGTACAATTTAAACTGAATTAGTTTAATTTTTTTTATTTTTAGTAATTTATCTTTATATTTATTTATATATTTTAAATTTGACACTATTTATATTGATCTACATTTGTTTTTATTTTTAAATTCAGGCAAGCGTGGAGTTGCAAATGGGTTTGAACTGAGCAGACTTTTTATTGACGCTGACATTGAAGAGATATCCTCTTTTAGGAAGAGGTATAGTTAGTAATATGCATATAAACATTGAACAGTATTATTTTGTACTTACATTTAATTTTTACGTTTTAATTTGATCACATGAATCTGTTTAGGTATGTAGAGAAAATTTATGCTTCATCTTCATCAAATGAGCATGTTGGTTCAAATGTTATCTCAAGTGTTGAAGATGAGTTTCTTAATAACCCTGATTTCATGCTTATTGGTTTCCTTGGAACGATATCAACGGTGTGTATTTTCTTATAAGTACTCTACATGCTGAGTTTTTTTATACTCTTTTCTAAGTGTTATTATTTTTGTTTGATATTGATAGACAAAGAAGGTTTTGATTCTTGGCACAATCACAGCTATAGGCACTGATAAACTTTGGTATTACAATGGTTGTAACCACTGTAAGTCAGGTGTGGAGGAAAGATTTGTAACGAAAGAAAATGCGGATGGTTCATTTGATGTTGATAATGCAAAATCGTTGGTGTGTACAAATGATAAATGTGAAGGAGTCGACATCTATTCTATTCCACGGTTTGAGATTACAGTTTTATTTCCTTATACTAAATACTAATATGAACCACCCTTTTGTTATTAGTAATACTAATGTTTTCATTTGTTTTTAACTTTGATAGGTTCAAGATACCTATTAGGGTGTAAGACTCTTCCGGTACTGTGTCTTTGACACTGTTTGATTTCGAAGCTTACAAGATTCTTAAGAAAACTGCCAAAGAGTTACTTTCAATCCAAGATCAGGTAACAAATACCTGCATTCAGTTATTTGGCCATGTAGTTAATATAATTTAAAATTAATTTTTATAAAATTCTATGTTCTCAATTATGGATTCATTCTGCTCATTGTAATTTATATTAATTTTGATAAAATCATAGGTTGTTAATTCTGGAGAGATACCGAACCCATATCCTGAGATCTTTGACACATTGATTGGAAAGAGGTATGCATTCATCATAAGTGTTAAAGACTATAACATTGAGCATCAGGTTGAAAACTATGGTATTTCAATGGCCACTAACGATGATGAGATCCTTGCCGCGCTTTCCACCAAATTTAGTCTTAACCAGGTTTAAATCTTCATTATGTCATTCTTTTAATTTCATAGTCATATCGTTTTGAAATATATTTATACCATTGTGTGTATTTTATGTTATTGTGTATTTTGTACTTAAAGCATGAACAGTCCGAATTGTTGGATGTTCCAGATTCCTGCAGTTTGTCTACTCCTGTTGACCTTATGAAGGTAATATGAGAATTTGGTTATTTGTACTAAATTTTTTGAAACGTTAGTACTTATTGTCTTTTTATATCAGGATGAGATGTCATGCTGTGGTGACAATGTTACCCCTGCATCCCAAGCACTTGTAGGCACTAAGAATCCCTCTTCAGATGAAACAAAACGTAATATTCGTGAAGTGTTCGATGTGGATGAAGCATTAGGTTGCACCTCGACAAAGCGCCGCATCAGTGATGAACTGTGTCAGGATGAAGATGCTGATGTTTCGATGCTTTTGATTCCAAAGATTGAGAAATAGTTTTTTCAGTATTTTCAAATACATTTACGTGTTGATTTCATATGCTGTTGCCATGTTGAACTTATGGTTTTCGTTTTGTTGCTTTTGGGTGTTTGGTGGGTTATGTTTTGGACTGATTGTGTGGTTTTGAATTCCTGAAAACTTATCTGCTTATTATACTGTTATGTTCTAATATTATAATGACTATGACCTTTCTTTGCATATTATAATGTATATTGTTAAATAAATATTGAGATGTTCAATAGTCAATATGTAAGCTTAAAATTTATGTGTATGAATAGGAGCAACAATTTATAATATATATTGTATAAACCCAAATAACAACTTTTTTATCTACAAACATTTTGTAATCTTTAAGCAATTTTAATCTTATTATCTTATCTCATAATTTATATAGGATTATCAGTGGATGTGGTTGTTCTTTATTGGTTTTTACCGTTATCCCTGATGGCTAAGATTTAATAAGTATCCGTCATATGTTACAGTTTATAAAAAAATATTTAATTTGTGCCTGTTTCTCCCATTAACTTATTTAAGTAATCTCATTCAATAGTTTTTTTATATACTTCAAATTTTGTCTAAGTCATTCAAAGTATGTTGTTCAGAAAAATCGTAACCAAGTATGAAGCGTAAATTCAAACCCATTTTATTTGGTTTTTTGTTCGGTTTATCGATCCACGTTTTATTTTATTTGTTTTGTTTGGTTTATTTGGATAACTGAAAAAATACAGTTTAACTTAATTATTTATTAAATAAAGATAATAATATTTTATTTTAAAAATCATATACAAATAAACCGTAAACCTAACCGATGAACATCTGATTTACATTCCACAAAGATTACAAAATTTGTTGTTAAGTTTTTTTTTATCAATGTAATAGATTGCTTGGAATAATTTATTCAATAATTTGAAACAATTCTATTTTGTTTTTCATGAAATGATTTTTAATTACAAAATGATAAAATGGAATATTATAATTTATTGAGGTTATGTTAATCCCTAGAATTGACATATTGTAATTCAAAATTTAAAAACCACTCTTTTCTTCTTTTGAAAGCATCTCCTTCTTTCATGTATGCAATGTCAAAGAATTCACGTTCATCTTCTACAGCTGCTAATTCATCTCAACGAAATTTACATAGTAAGTGAAATTATAACTTCTTAACTCATCATTTCCCAAATCAAAATCAGCTTTCAGATTAAAATCATAATTCTACTTGGTTTTAAATGGAATAGTTTTTTATGGAAGACTTTGGCTTCAGGTGTTCGATGCAGAAATGGAATAGTTTTAAATGTGGCTTCAAGTGGTATTGCTTCATTATTACTTTCCCGTGGAAGGACATCTCATTCTCGGTTCCATATCCCCATTAATCTAACAGAAGATTCAATGTGCAACATTAAGCCAAATAGTGATATTGCGAGATTATTAAAGGAAACCCAATTAATCATATGGGACGAAGCACCGATGGTACACAAACATGCCTTTGAAGCTTTAGATAGGACGATGACCGACGTATTTTCGGAAGGTAGGAGTATTCATTCGGATATTCCTTTTGGAGGTAAAGTTATTGTATTTGGTGGTGACTTTAGACAAATACTACCTGTTATTCCTAATGGTACTAGACAAGAAATTGTTAGTGCATCTTTAAGCTCTTCATACATATGGGCAAAATGCAGACTCTTACGGCTGACTAAAAACATGCGTCTAACTATTGGAGCTGAAAGTTCGAATATGAAGTCTATCAGAGAATTTGCAAAATGGCTTATTGATATTGGTGAAGGAAACGTTGGAGATGATAATGATGGTGACGCCATTATAGAGATACCAGATGATTTACTAATCACCGATATTTGTGACCCGATACAAAGTTTAATTGACTTTGTATATCCTTCAATTATTGAACAATTTAGGATTCCTGGATTTTTTTCTGAGCGAGCAATTCTAGCACCCAAAAATGAGGTAGTTCATGAAATTAATGATCGATTGCTTTCGTTATTTCCTGGTGATGCAAAAGAGTATCTGAGTTCTGATAGTATATGTCAAACTGAACAAATTCTTGATTCTTTTCAAGAAAGCTTATACTCAACAGAAAATTTGAATGCTCTTAAGATTTCTGGCTTGCCTAATCACAGATTAGTTCTTAAAGTTGGTGTTCCCGTGATGCTTCTTCGAAACATTGATCAACAGAAAGGGTTATGTAACGGTACAAGGCTTCAAATTACTTTTCTTGGTAAACGAGTTATAGAAGCTGAAGTTATATCTGGTGGGAACATTGGCACGAGAGTTTTTATTACAAGGAGTAATATGATCCCGTCTGACAAAAAAATACCTTTTCAATTTCAACGAAGACAATTTCCGTTATCAGTTTGTTTTGCTATGACAATTAACAAGAGTCGAGGACAATCGTTATCAAAGGTTGGTCTTTATTTGAAAGATCCTGTCTTCACTCATGGTCAGTTGTATGTTGCATTATCAAGGGTCAAGACCAGAGAAGGCGTTAAAATACTAATATTCGACGCTGATGGAAAACCAACAAATAAGACTTCTAATGTTGTTTACAAAGAAGTTTTTACTAGCTTGTAATCATTGTGAGCAATGTTAAAACGCTGTTTGACCAAAGTCAAGCTACTTATGTTAAAAGCTAATTATAATAGATAAAACACTGTTTGAGCAATGTTAAAACGATGTTTGACCAAAGTCTACTTTTGTTAAAAGCAACTTATAACAGATAAAACACTGTTTCAGCAATGTTAAAACGTTGTTTGACCAAAGTCTGTTTGACCAAAGTCAAACTACTTATGTTAAAAGGTACTTATAATAGATAAAACTAGATTTTCACTCGGCATTGCTTCTCGAGGTCATGAAACTTACTTATGTTATAACCTAATTATGATTAATACATGATTTAAAGCATTGAAAGTATATGATATGTTAATGGTTTTGCTATAAGAAAAATTATTTTTCTTTGTTAATTTGAATACCAAATCAATTCAACTAATCATCTACTTTACTCTTGTATCTCAATGTAAATGTAAATAACAAATTCAATAAGGGGTGTATGTGTATTTCATCAGTTGAAAATATGGGAAGAGAAAAACACAACCGTCATTATTTCTTCATCATTATTACACATCAAACATCTATCATCTCTTCTTTCAAAAATCTCTTCTTCCCAGTCATTTTCTAGGGTTTCAATTTTCTCATCCTCCGTCGTCTACACTTCAATCACCTGAGGTTTTATTATTTTTTCTTCAGCAACTGGTATGTACATTTCTATTGTAATGAACTTTATATTGTTTAATCGATCTTAATTTAAATCCTATCTTGCTACTAATACAATTTTAAATGTTTATTGCTATACATTCAAGAAGGGTTTACTTATGTGTTTGAATCATTTGTTGAGAACATGTTAAAATAATTATTATTTGCAGAAAATTTTTAACTCATACTCTGTTTCTATGATTAATTTCACTACATACTCTGTTAATACAAAAACTTAATGTTCATTTTCGAAGCCAACTTTTTAATTACAATCTTTTAACATCTTTACTGATTCAGGTTTTATAATGTATACTACATTTGTTAAGTTTCTTGATAACCCAGAATCTTTGAAACTGGTATGACATGTTTTTACATACATTATTTATTTTTATTGAGATATATATATTTAACAGTTCTTATGGTTTATATTTTCTTACACTTTTTAAAAATTATATACAGGATGTACCTATATTCTTTGCTAATCAAAAGTGGGGAGATTGTTGGCAAAAAAATAGTTTGCGAATATATCATGAGTCTGGTAAAAAATGGGTTGTGATGGTCAGAAAAGAAAATTCAATGCCGATAATAACTGACGGCTGGGACAATGTTGTTAAAGATCTCAATTTGCCGAGGGATACTTTGTTGGTTTTCAAACCGTTAGGTGATTTTGGACTTGAACTTTCATGTTATGTTAATGGCATGTGTGGGAAATCTTATTTCACCTTTAATCGTTATGCAAGATTTGGTTTTACGGTTTGAGTATTGATCTTAACTTCAATTCTTTTGCATCTTTAACCTGTTAACACTTATTCTCATAAGATACATACTTCACGTATAGTATTCATTATTTTTAATTTTATGCAGGTAATTGAAGACTGCTTCATTAAACAATTTTACGTAAACAGCCCACCAAGTGGCAAATTTCAAATCTGTTATAAGGGTTCCTACTGGAATGTTGAGGCGTCTAAGGTTGATACCAACTTTGTATTTTCTAGAGGATGGCCAGAAATGTGCAACGATGTTGGGATACTGGAGGATGATTTGCTTGTGTTTAGCAGAATTGATGATGTTGTTTTTGAGGTAGTAGTTTATAGAGATGAGACTGAGATTTGCTTTTTGAAGAAACCTGAATCTGATGATGATAGTGTACTTGAGATATCGAAGGCTGATTATGTTGATAATGCATTCAAGGTACGTAAGTATTTAGCATTAGCAATAAAAGTTTTAATTTTTTAGCATTATATTAATTATTTCATTAATGTTGACCAGGATATCTATGAGGATGAAGAAGTTGTGTCTGTAGGTGAAGGTACAACCGTTACTCAGGTACTTGATAAATTATTAAAATTATTTATTTTTAATTTAACACATATAAGAATTTAATGTTTTTACAACTATTAGTAATGCTGTTTACTGATGTTATATTTATCCAATAATGTATTATTTACAAGAACTTACCAATCAATGCCGAATGCACGTCGAAGAGACGCATGTCTTCACGATTGAACAAAACCCAAGATGTAAGTATTCCATCTTAAAGATTGTTATATTACTATTGTTAGTAAAGTTACTCTATGACAACAGGTTAAGAAGAAAGTTAAAGTTACTTCTGAGAGAAAGGAGATGGTCAAGAATAGGACTAAGGGAAATGCTGCCTTACCTGTCGACACAAGTGATCATATTGGATGTTCTTCTTCTGTTCATAAAGTTAAGGTATCTATACTTGCCAGTTAATTAGTATATGTTATATAAACTGTTTTTTTTTTGTGCATATATTCAACATTCCTTTAATTCACATGTATATGTTTACTTTTTCATCAAGGGGAAGAGAGCCGCCAACGTTCAGAAAAAGCTTAACCGTAGAAATAAGATTGTAAAGACTGCAAAAAAAACATTCTGGACATCCTCTCGACCCTGAGTTCTTTCATTTGATTGCAAAGGAGACTATAGGCTGGTATACCATTTTTTATAACAAACTAATGATTTATGTTTATTTGTCTGGCTATTATTTTTTTCCACACAATACATGTAGCGTCTTCCTGCTGAAGTTGCCAGACGAGCAGGTCTTTCTCTTGATCTTCATCCTTTGAAAGTTCAAAACATGGTTGGAGTTGTGGAGGTTTATGATGTTAAGTCGGAGTTAAATGAATTGAACCCACGTTATGCGTTGGACGGTTGGCGAAAGTTTATGACTGACAATAACTTGAGGTTTGGTGATATGTTGCACTTCACATATGTGTCTTCGCAACAGAAGATTGTATTAAATCAAGTTACATCAGTTTAACAAACACATTTAAGTCTGTTCTGATATCAGATACTATAACTATGAATTTTTTTATGGTGATGTTGTATGTTTTTTTTTTAATTATTAACTTGATGATTTGTTGCTATGTATGGCTAAGATGATAAAACATTGTTATTAGCACTTTATGTTTTATATTTGCCCAATTAGATTATGTGTTAAATTATAGTTCTTTAAGTCATTGTTTCATTTTCTTTAATTCTATCTAATTTTGTAAAAAAAATCAATAGCAAACAGTGGTTTGAACATCTGTTTGCCTTTTGGTCAATAGTTAATGGAAACCCATGTTAGGTTGAACAGTCTTTTTAAGAGGAAAACAGTGTGAGAAGATAGTATATCTTAGTAAGTTAAACATCTGTTAAGGCTTAAACAGATGTTTGGCCTTTAACAGATGTTTAGCCTTTTATATCAGTTGTTTGGACTTAAACAGTTGTTTGACCTTAAACAGATGTTTGACCTTAAACAAATGTTTTGCCTTAAACAGATGTTTCGCCTTCTATATCAGATATTTGGACTTAAACAGATGTTTGGCCATAAACAGATGTTTGGCCTTAAACCAAACATCTGTTTAAGCTCAACATCTGTTTGACTATTTGTCAACATCTGATTGACTTTTGGTCAACATCTGTTTGAAATTTGGTCAACATCTTATTTTATAAAGAAGTACAAAAACAAAGATTTTTACAAAATCCCAAATCACCCTATCATGTAAGTGCATTGAAGTAAAAGTGGAAATGATATTATTCATATGGTCCTGTTGTGCTTTTGTTTGTCCTCTAATATGAGTTCATGATCTAATCCGGTGATTTGAAGACATTGTTGTTGAATCGAATGAGATGGTTGATGTAATGTGGTTGTATTAGTAACAAATCATGAATAATTTAGTTTCTTTTTAAATAATTTTTTTCTCATTCATTTGTTTTCCAGATTTAGGACGATATGCTACACGATTGTATGTTCGTCTATGGCTCCATGGACTCTAGCGGGGTTTAAGATCCCTTGACGGTAGTACATATTGGTAATGGTCCATCTTCTAACTAAATGACTAAAGCAGTTTATTCAAATTAACTTTTGACAATGTTATTTTATTGAAAATATCAATAATGATATTTCATTGGAATATGTCTTTGCCTTTAGCATGGAAAGTGTTTTTAGTTTCAGTGATATGAACCAAGCCATGAGGGAGAAGATGAGCCATAATGATATTTCATTGGAATATACCTTTGCCTGTACTAATTTTTTTAGTAAAAATTTAATTTTAATATATTGTGGTCGTATTAATAACAAATAGTAATTAATATAACTAAGTTTCTCGAGCCCGGGAAGCAATCTCGGGTAAAAACCTAGTTAAAGGGATATAGAAAAGTACCCAAATAGGTAAATATTTTTCAAAGTACCCAAATAAGTAAATACTTTTTGTATCTACACTAGTTTGAGAAAAAAACTCATGTTTTAGTTATTTTACTTCAGTGAATTTGATTATTTGGTTTTTCTCCTTACATAAATGAGAAGCATGCGCAGCATAACACCAAGGGCCTAAAGCCCTAAACCCAACTTACCTTGCTTTTTTTGGTCTCTTATGAGCCCAATAACAATATATTAATGGACCACCCATGACCCATGGTCACCATTATAGGTGCACATTTATATTTATACTAGTTAAGAAATAAGAACGGGTATCCGATCCCAATCTGATAGTAACCAGTGACGGACCCAAGAATTATTTGTTGGGGGTGCGGATGAGGTGTTCAACCATATTTTCAAGAGATGTGGTCGGGGTTTTTGCCTAAACACACCAACAATAGGGTTGAAAAAGAGTTAAGTCAAGTCAGGTTCAACAAGGTCCGTGATCGGCTGTTAGGATAATTTTAAACTTATGTTGATAGATTGATGAGCCTTTATGATCGAAGCTTGAGTTTGGTTTGAAGTGGATTCAAGATTCCTCTTTAGCTAAAAAAAACTCGAATATTTATATATAACCAACTTTACATTCGATAAATTAAACTCATTTCGAAAATATATTTGTGTGTATATAAACATATATTAATGTTAGAATATTTTTCATTTATGTATACGAGTTTATGGTACATAATGGCACCAAGTAACATGTTATAACTATATATTGTTAATACGTGTCCAAAACTCATTTTGGACCTGGGCACATATACACATCGTATAAATTTTTTAGGACAAAATTGCACAAATCAACATTTGTGTTATACATAAACTGCACTTTATACATTTCACTATGAAATCGGTGAAACTCAACCTTTATATTCATGTTTTGTTATAGAGTATAACCTTTAACACAAACGGCGTTTAATTTCTTGGTTAACACTCCTCACATGCATGTGAGGGAATTATTGTCATTTCCATCTTGTTTTTAATGACTTCTTATTTTATTATATAAACCCAAAAACAAAAAATGCAAGTTGTCTTCCCCAATTCAATCCCTCAAACCCTAATTTCCCCAAAAAGTAATGGTGCATTAATTAATTAATTACATATAGCCTTACTTTTACATAATATGTTGCACTAAAAACTAGTCATTTTTTTACATGTTCAAGTTAAATGTGATAATCTTTCTAAAGGGTTGATTGTGATAAGTGGACCAACACAGACCCAAAAAGTCTCACTACCTAACCAACCAATGAAGCAGTTAATTGATTATACACGAATGTAAGATTATTTGTAATGGAGATCAATCCAGGATTGACAATCCTGTATACATAATTTTGATTAAATTAACAAAATGTTTATTGTACATGTAGAAAGAAAGAAAGAAAGAAACAGAGCTCTATACAAACAATCTAATGAACTAGTTTATGAGGAAGACATGCAGGGATATCCATCTATTGCTTAATTTGTAGTTTATCTAAGTAGTTTTCGAGTTAATATAAACACTGATGGCTTTCTTATGGTTTGAATTTTATACATGATATGGATTGGTTGTTGTTTGGACCGTCGTCATCGGTGATCAAGGAGGATTTGGGCAAGAATCCGTCGGAAATCAAGGAAGCGAAGAAGGCGAACAAAGCGCAACAAAACCACAAGCATTCTTCGACTCTGCAAAGATAAAAATTATCTAACTTATTTCCTAACTTTAATCATGAAACTACAAATTATGATATTGAGTTTAAAAAACACACCAACAATAGGGTTGGAACAGAGTTCAGTCACATCAGGCTCAACAAGGTCCCTGATTGGCTGTTAGGATAACTTTAAACTTAAAGTGATAGATTGTTGAGCCTTCGAAGCTTCTAAAATATATTTGTGTGTGTATATAAATATATATTAATGTTAGAAGAATTTTCATTTATGTAATCGGGCTTATGACACATAATAGCACCAAGTAACTTGTTATAATTGTGTATTGTTAATGCGTGTCCAAAACTCATTTTAGACCTGGGCACATATACATATCGTATAAATTTTTTAGACACACATGTGTAACATGTAAAATAAGATAAGTGCACCATGAAAACGGTATAGCCGCATAGTTATATCATACTATATTACACTTTTTTTTTTTTTTTTTAAATGTCATCTTCTTAAAAAAGATAATAGTCTTATATTAAATAAAATAAATTTCTGGTTTTTATGATGTAAATGAACATTCATTTTTCTAATCTTAGAAAACTTTATAAATAAAAAATACTATATATAATCATTATTATTTCTAACTTATATCTTCTAAAACTAAAAAAAACAACAAATTAGTTTAATTGTTCGTTTATGTAGATAACATAACTATGAGTAGATAAACGAAACAAAATTAAAACTTATCTGACAATTACGTACATAACCTATGCCTATTTATCTAGGGAAGGTTACTGTACAAAAGCCCCTTAACGTACGAAGGTACGAAGTAAATTACGCATGTTCATTTTTACAATATGCACGTTACAAGATCCAAATCCCGTATACCATATTCAAACATGAAAATTACGCATGGGTTAAACTTAAATTACGCATGAGTTAGGTTAACCTTAGTTACGCATGTTATAATACATAATAACGGACATTATTTTGCTCACTTCGCATAATCTAAAAAAAAATACAAACCATTAGTAACAAAAAAAAAAAGTGATCTAGATTTGTTTATTAGCAGTAAATTAGTTTCTTGTAATGAGTCTCTACATAATAATATGTATAAAGAAACCCACATTGAATCTAATGTGATCTAATCAATCACATGTGAAAGATATAAGATTCATTTAATCACAACTCACATAAAACTAAAACTTTTTTAATTAAAAAATTCATATATAAAACTATAAATATCTGTATAAATATCTTGAGAATTCTAATATCCATAACACATGGCTTAAAGAACTCAAGCCATACACAAAAGGCTCAAAAAACTGGAGTCCCAACACTTATACAATCTTAAATCGATTCAATTACGCAACAGAAATGGATTTGTCTACATCACTAGCTATAAAAACTAGTTTATAACACCATTACATCAAATCTATATTTCCAAGATCTTAATTATATCGATAATGGATGTACCACATGGGTGTAGTGCAAGAAAAACGAGTGATGTTTTGTTTGACAACCAATCAATTCGATGGCCCATGTTTGATGTTCTTTTGGTTGTCATTCTTTATAGTTCATATAATATCTTCTACCTAAATCATTAAATGCCACATTCTCTTTATCTTAATTATCCCAAATTAGTGTCACATCTTATAATTATATAGTTTAATCATATAAAATTGAATATGATCTATAAATAATTTTGTAATCATATATCATTAAATTTTAGCATAATTTTGGTCTTCGTCAAGTAATAATTTGTTTTGTAATTATAAAGTGATAAGACAGTGAAAAAGTATTATTACATTACAATATAATACAATGAAAAAGGAGTATCTTAATAATAGATTTATGCGAACACTTAGAATTTTTAAAACGTACCCATTTGCAATTCCATATATGAAAGCTTAAAAAGAATATCAACAAAAATTTTTGAAGGAATAGAAATTTTTTTGGCATTTTTCTTTAAAGTTGATGTGGTATATGTTGATTACCGGTGACGAAGCTTGAGATTTCCGGTGTGGGGGGGGGGGGGGGGGGGGGCGAAAACGTATATACCTAAAAAATTCTATACGAAAACCACATACCGGACACTACTGAGCGAAAAGTTCGGGAGGGGGGGGGGGGGTCAGGCGGCCCCGGCCCCTACAAAGCTGCGCCCCTACTGATTACGTGGTATCAATGAAGACTCCTCTACTCATGGTTGTGAAGTAGTCTCCTCTACCCGTATCTATGTACGTGTCGTTAAATAATTATTGCAAATTCATAGAAGCTGATTAAAGATGAATACACTTGCAAGGCTAGAGTCCCATGAAGCCTGGTTCGTGGATTAATCTCATTGAACCTTGTTGATATTGATAGACCGTTGTTCATCTTTTAACAAATACCTTAGAGAGCTTCAATTCAACAGTCTTGGTTGCTAGAGTAAGACTAGTTATCACCATGCTTGATGATATCAATTTATTTGGTGCATACCCTATGACCTTTATTTAGGATTCATTCAAAATAGCTATAGAAGAAACATAGGTAATGTTTTACTACACACTTTTTGTACTTATATCATCCTAATATTGATGGTTTTCATTTCCTTGATACAAATATTGGGTGTCCTTGTCCTTTTATGTTGAATCTAATAATTGGAGGTAAGGAAATAAGATGAGGCATATAGTGTTAAGTAACAAAATTGTTTTGTTTCTTTTGTAGAATTTGGGGGGAAATGGAATCCTATGTCTTGCATGGAATCTTATATGCATCTCAAAATGGACCCCTACACTAGACCTAGCCTTCTAATACATAGCCGAGCAATGTGGCATAGTTCATATGCTTGCTTAAGTTGGCTCTTTGATAATAGCATGGTTGCAAAAGTCGCTAGGCGCTCCCTAGTCGGATTCGGGAGTACTCGGGAGTATTCGAGAGTACTCGGGGAGTAATTGACCTGGGAGAAGAGTACTCGTGCCTCGGCAGCCTACCTTGTAGCGAGTACTCGGGGAGTACTCGGAGCCTAGTCGGGACTTTTACAACCATGGATAATAGTCGTAGAAATATTATATGTTATATCATATTCAATACTCTTGCTTAAGTTGGCTCTTTGATAATACTCGTAAAAATATTATATGTTGTATCATATTCAATACTCGTTTTTGTTTTCGTTTACGTCTTCAACACTCGACTAGCACCATTAAACAAATCATAGGTATGCCACTAGTTCCTGTCTACCATCCTCAATGAACTTAGACTAGTCGGGTTGGAGAGGCATAAAAAGGGAGCATATAGCGTTATGTGCCAACTGCGTCACTAATGTCAGATTTTCCCTTTAAGCCCCCAAAAAGCATGAGGTGGGATGAAGCGTGAAAGAGTAGCTTGGATGACATGACATACATTTTTTTTATTTAATTTACAAATCTATTAAATTAAAAAAATATTAATATTAAATTGAGAAATAACATTAATTAAAAAATTACATAAACTTGAAAAAAAATTACATAAATGAGAAAACATTAGTATAAAATACAAATTTCAATTCTCATCTTCATCATTGTCGTTTCGTGGAACACTCCAAATATGTTCAACCAAATCTACTCGAAGGTTGTGATATATGTGATTGTCATAAATTTCTCGTGTATTCATTTCCCTCGCTTCATCACTGATGCATTCAATACTTGGTTGCATCTCCTCCTCATAGTACTGGCAAATTGCACGTTCTTCATCCTCCAAAATCATGTTATGTAAAATAACGCAAACGTACATTGCATTTCTAACTCTATATTTTTTTTCATAATCCTACACGGCATGCTCAAAATGCGCCATCTTTTCTCCAAAACACCAACGGCTCATTTGATGTCTTTTCATGCCGCAATTTGAGCACCATTAAACTTCGTTCTTTTTTGTCTAACGTTGCACGCCTTGTAAATGATTTTACAACCACCGCATATTCCAGGTAAATTGCATCTGTTAGATAATAACCGTATTTGCACTCCGCATCGTTTACAAAAAAGGCCTTCAGTCCAACACCGTTTATAGATTGTTGAAAATAGGTGATTTATTAAGAATATTTAAATCGTTATTCGAAACATGTATACCAAATAATGCATGTCAAATCCAAAGATCTTGTGATGCAACTACTTCAAGCATCATAACCGGTTTTTAGGATATACACTAATGTGATTGATTAAGTGTGTTGGACCACTTTCTCACTCTCATTCCATACAATCTAAACTACTGCTCGTCCTAGGAAAACAAAGTAGATCTTCATGAGCCTCCAAAATTTGTTGTATGTCACCTAACATAGGTTTTCTCATATATTTTTTTTAAGTATAGATCAATGACATACTCACAGAAATAATGAAGGCTTTCCCTAAGCCACTCGTTCTGACATTTTTATATAGACATCCATTATGTCGGATTCCATGCCATAAGCCATTTGTCTAATCGTGCATGTGACTTTTTTTGCAACGTGTTCATACTACCACGCACTTCAGTTATTTATTGGAAAAAAATATTTATTTTGTAAATCGTTTAATATTCTTAGAAATAAACCTCGGCTCATACGAAAACGACGCCTAAAAGTCCTATCGGTCATATGTTGGGTTGGGTTGGGTGAAAAATAATCATTTACCAATAAGTTATGTGCGGTAAGCTGATTGGGTACTATATATTTCCTCATTTTGGGTTGTGAGGTCCCTTCGTCTTCAAATATAATTTGAACCACTTTCTGAACCGCTGATATTATTAGCTCGGGTCCCTCGTCGTCCAATGATGAGAATACAAGAAGCTTTTCAAGCGAAGACGATGAAGATGATGATCTTGAGTCTTCCATTTTTTAGAGAATGATAAAATTGGGAGTGAAAATATATGTTTGTAGCGAGAAATAGGTTGGATATGTTGTGTGTGTATGAAGAAATAAGGTTTGAATGGTTTAATATATAGGAATTTTTTAGATTCTTTTTTAAATTAGAGCCGTTCAACGGCTATATACAAGAACCAATGAACAACCATCACGTCACCTCCCTCAACCCCTCCACGCGGGTGGATATGTAAAATATTATATAATTTGTTTCTTAAGTTAAATACATATATTATTTTTCCATGCCAATGGGTTCAATTTTTTATAAAATCAATGATGTCAATCGTAAGATAACAATGGCGTCGCACGATATGGTCCTATTACATGTTTGTTATATACGATACACGAAATACGTTGAAGCCGAGTTAACCCGATCACCCAATGTGGCTCCGCCACTAGTTGCAACACATTTATATCTACATTTTGATATAAATATATTTAAAACCGAACCGTCAATAACCCACAGTTTTATAGCATTAATCATCATACCATAAATCAAACTTTAAAACATTTATATGATAAACCCCATAAGTTTTAAAATCTTAGGGTGGAAGGGGTGCTCACCTTTTTCTCTAGCGAATAATTTCATGTCATGTCAACTTTCCTTAAAACTTCCTATTTTATTCTCAAACACTAGTGGTAAACATTTTTTTTTAAATAAAAATAAAAAACTAAGAGCATTCACTTCCTGCGAATCAAAATCTGTGTGTGCGGTTTTTAAAATATAAAGAGTATAAAAAGTGGTTGTGAGTGGAGAAGAGAGAAAATGTTACTATTCATCTGTATATTTGGGGGGGCCACTGTTTACCTACTATAATTTTTTAATATATATTGAAAGTGGTTGTGAGTGAAGGAGAGAGAAAAATGTAATGATAAAGGTATAAAAATATTATTTAACTGAAAATGAGAGAGAAAAAAATATTTATTTTTAGTGGAAATATATTGATATATGAGTTGTTTTTTAGTGGAATGTATGTATATTTTTAGGAAGCTGGATGTAAATGCTCTAAATGTGTGATTGGTTGGAAGAGAGTAGGCCCCACCATTAACCCTCTCTTTCTTCTCTTCCCACATTGGTTACTAGTCAGTGTAATAAGCATTCACCATTAGGGCTGTTCAAATCGCTCGCCGCTCGCTCGACGCTCGGTTGTAAACGAGCCGCTCTGCTCGGTTCGGTTTGTAAACGAGCCAAGCATGAGCAAAGGTCCGCTCGGCTCGATTCGGCTCGAAATATTATTTTTAATTAGTATATATATATACATATACATATACACATACACATACATATATAAATATGTATATACACATATATAAATTATACAAATATATACACACACACCTATATATACACACACATTACACATACATATATACATTACACATTACACATTACACATACATATATACACACACATTACACAACATAAACTGTAATTTTACACCCTGAGGTTATGGGTCATTGGCACTCCTACCCCCCCTAAGGAAATAATTGCAAAATTACACCCCACTGTTAACCCTTATGTCTCACTTTTACCCCCCGCCGTTAAAGTGGGTTAACAGTCTGTTAACTCTAAGTTGAAATTACTATACTACCCTTACATTTTACCCCCCAACATTCCTGTTAAGTCGCACAATTACCCCCTGAGATTTACAAAACCCTTCCCGCCAAAATCAAATACATGTTCTATGATTCTAAATAAGAGTAAAATGCACGGATAGTCCATGTGGTTTTGCAAAGTTTCAGCTATAGTCCCCAGATTTTGGAAATTACACTCATAGTCCCTGTGGTTTGACAGTTTGTTACGCGGATAGTCCCTGGAGCGGATGGAGGTTAGTTTTCTCAGTTAAATTGGTGTGAAATGACAAAATTACCCTTAGTAATAAAAAAAGATAATTAAATCAATAAATAAAATAAAAAAAGGTGGGACCCACCTTTCACTTCTTCTTCATCCTAAAACCACCACCGCCCACCACCGATTGAAACCACCACTTGCCACCACCACAGAAAACCACCACCCTCCATCATCACCCTTTCTCCACCAACACAATCCTAAAATCAACTACCACCTCCTAAAAAAAAAACCCAAATCTGCAGTAGAGCCATTGATATCGTCAAGTCACCCACAAAATTTAATCTTTTCACAATAAAACCAAAACCCACTACTCCTCAAAATTCTAGCAATTTTCTTAGGGGAATAATTTGCAGGTTTCAGACGGGTAATAGGGTTTGCACTTTCTGATACTTGAACCACATTTGTATCACCATCAATGTGTTCGGCTCCATTGTGCACCGGATTAGCACCAACAGGGGAGGGCGGAGCCGTCGTAGAGACAAGAGCTATAGTAAGAATACCTGAAGGTGAGCGATTATCTTCATCTCCAACCAAGTTCGTCCCACAAGAAACATCCTCAAATCGGTGAGCGGCTTGAAGTAGAGCATTAGGGTTCTCCAATGAAAGCGGCGGCTGGATAACAGAACCATCAAGGGGCTTCAAAATCATCTCTAAATGCACTCCAGAGGGAGTAGCAGGAAGATTAGATGCCGAAATTGATGGAGGATCAGGTGGGTGAGGGGGTATCAGAGGAGAGATTGGAGGATTTGAAGAAATTTCGGTCATGGAGGATGAGGAACCGTAGATCGAAGCAAAATGGGCGGTGGTGGTTTTAGGACGAAGAAGAAGTGAAAGGTGGGTCCCACCTTTTTTTTATTTTATTTATTGATTTAATTATCTTTTTTTATTACTAAGGGCAATTTTGTCATTTCACACCAATTTAACTGAGAAAACTAACCTCCATCCGCTCCAGGGACTATCCGCGTAACAAACTGTCAAACCACAGGGACTATGAGTGTAATTTCCAAAATCTGGGGACTATAGCTGAAACTTTGCAAAACCACAGGGACTATCCGTGCATTTTACTCTTCTAAATAAAAAATCTGAACCTGTTTTTTTATCTAAAACCTAATAGTTTCATTTTGAACACGTAATCTGAAACAAAACACCAAAAGCTTTTTTGATCAAGATGGAGATCATCAGATTGTTAATCCTAGTGCATTGTGTCCTCATTGCCGCCAACACATGAACACTGTGATGAACTTTGTGGCTGGTAATGGTGCGGCTAAAGTGGCGGGAGAGGTGAAGGACTCATTGCAGTGCAGGGGGGTTGTGACAGACATGGTGATGGATGATTTGGTGGTCTGATGTTTGTAGGGTCTGATGTTGCTGAAGGACTCATTGCAGTGCAAAGGCCTCATTGCAGGCCTCATTACTGTGTGACATAATCAAACATAATCATACCTGTTCAAAAGCTTACCCAAAAGTTTTTTTGATCAAACATAATCAAACATAATGTCAACAACCTAATTTTGATCAAACAACATACTTGTTCAAAAATACCTGTTCAAAAATAACTATAAGGTGTTCAAACCAATCATACCTGTTCAAAAGCTTACCCAAAAGCTTTTTTGATCAAACATAATCAAACATAATGTCATACCTGTTCAACCAGTGTGAACATACAGCAACTGTGAACATATGCACATACAGCAACATATGCACATACAGCAACCATCGTCCCAAACTGTCAGCACATTCAGTAACTGTGAACATATGAACATATTCAGTAACTGTGAACATATGAACATACAGCAACTGTGAACATATGAACATATGCACTTAAGCAACTTATGCCCAACCTGTGTGTTATTTACAACCTGCAAATGCCCAAACTGTCAGCACATTCAGTGTGATCAACCAAGTAAACTGTCATTTTAGAACATCCGGCTTAGTAAACAAGCTGCAAATGCATACAATCAAACATAAGGTTCAGATTTCATGCCCAACTTTCAGAACATTCAGTGTGATCAACCAAGGAAACTGTCATTTTAGAACATTCAGGTTAGTAAACAAGCTGCAAATGCATAATCAACCTGAATGTATGCATTTTAACACAGAGGATATAGGAGATTGTATGCATTACCCAAAAGCTTTTTTGATCAAACATAATCAAACATAATGTCAACAACCTAATTTTGATCAAACAAAATACCCAAAAGCTTTTAGACAAAAGCTAAATAAGTTACCTTAGGTTAACCTACATATTACACAAAAGCTTCGATTAAGTTAAGTTAACCTACATATTACACAAAAGCCTAATAACTAATAGACTAAACATCCGCTCAACTCTCCGGTGGTAGATGGAAGTTGAGGACAGGCCTCCCAAACACAGAGACCACCAGGTGGAACACCAAAGATGAGCTTGATAAGCTCATCGTCAGGTCAACTGTAAAAAAACCAACATGAACCAAATCAGACCCTAACCCCTATGTATAACATGATAATGACTAAATCTGACCCTGATTAACTAACATTGGCAGATTATACCTTTGGTGTGGCGGATGATATAGCGGAGTAGCCAAAAGAAGACCGACATTTCGACTGATAGCGGCTGTGGTTGTGATCAGACGATGGTGGAGAAGAAGGTTGAAGTGGCTGTGGTTGTGATCGGACGATGGTGGAGAAGAAGGTTGAAGTTTGAAGTCGCCGGTGTATGGTGGAGAAGAAGGTTGTGATCGGAGAAGGAGGTTGTGATCGGAGAAGAAGGTAAGAGATCGATGGTGGGAAGGTGGGGGGGGGGGGGTAATTGTGCGTGGGTATGTTACTTATAGGGTTTAGTTTATCCAAGAAGCTTTAGATAAGAGCGAAAGGACAATTTTACCCTTTGACCTTCATGTTATACAGTTGACTGTTAACCCACTTTAACGGCGGGGGGTAAAAGTGAGACATAAGGGTTAACAGTGGGGTGTAATTTTGCAATTATTTCCTTAGTGGGGGGGGGGGGGGGTAGGAGTGCCAATGACCCCTAACCTCAGGGTGTAAAATTGCAGTTTACTCTAAATTAAATTTATAGTTTTATATATACCACTTTATTAGATTTTGGTCCGCTATATACATATTTACATCTACATCTATACGTACTAGCCCAACCACGTCAATAAAAAAAGTAATATCAAATCTAAAAGTTAAACCCTAAACCGATAAATGATAGGCTGCTCATCGCCTCAATCTCATCGCCTCAATGTTTCATGTCGTTACTCTAAGTCGATTGTCTACTGCTCTCAACGTAATTGTTCGTGCAATATGATCATCGCCTCGTCGGCCACAATATTGTAATTCATAAGAAAAATATTATGCCACGAAATTGAGGCCAAACATTGTCACTATCTCTCTCATCAAATTTAAATCGGGCGACACGGTTGTCCAAATCGCTCGAACTTCGCTCGACGCTCGCTCGGAATATTTACTGCTCGAAAAATGCTCGCTTGATTTGAGGCTCGGTTTTAAATGAGCCGCTCCGCTCGGTTCGGTTTGTAAACGAGCCAAGCACGAGCAAAGGTCCGTTCGGTTCGGCTCGGCTAGTGAACAGCCCTATTCACCACTCACCGAACTCATGGTAGGAGTGCCTCTCCGATTGGCGAAGAAGCTCACCGAAAAGATCATTGAATGGTGCCCTTTCACCCTTGGAAAAAATATTTCCGTAAGTTTAAAGTGAATTCTAGCACATAATTGGCATGATATAATATTATATGACTATGCATGCATAGCAGTAGAGACAATATCTGGAAACTCAACGTCCATTATTTATTGTGTACTTGTCAGATGATGCACGAGCAGTCACATGATCCAAACCCCACGTATTACATTATGAGTTGTTACGGTTGAAGTTTAATGCCCACCTCCGACGGCCACCCTGCTATCACCGCCAGCACTTGACGGTGGCTAATCGACGGCTGTGGTCTAATATAACATTGTCGGTCACAGTTTTGCTATTTGGCATGCATCCATTGCTAAAGGCCTAAAACAGATACAAATAATATAGTATAAATATCCCTTATTTATATGTTTGTGTGTTATCAACTTTTTTTCTTCAGAAAACAAGTTAATATTAAAAAAAAAAAAATTATACTATAAATTTGTCGTGCTAAAAGTGAGTCTTGAATTTGATTCCTAAAACGAACACCCAAGTCAAGTGAATCAATTATAAAAAGGAGATACTAATATAAATATTAATAGTGAAAATAAATTGCGATATTAAAGATCTTTATTCTATCAATCTTTTATCGCTTTATATTAAGATATTCTTATTTCTATTAAGCACCTACATTTTTTATTACACACGTATGTATATATTTGTACCATGTTATGTTTTAATACACACGTATGTATATATTTTTTTATGGTATAAACGTGTTTGCTTGCATAAAACATAACATGGTACAAATATATATTCAATACATAGAAATACATAGATGAAGGATTCTATGAAAACCCATTAATCTAGCTAACACACTAGTCTAGCTAAGTCAGTAGTCTTAGCTAGATCAAGGAAGTTACAGAACCCATCATGGATGGAGGATTCTATCAAAACCCATTGATTCACTCATTTGTGTCTTTACGATTTATATAAAGCGTGTTAACTTCCTGTAAAGGGGTTAGAAGGGCTATTGGGTAAAGTTCTTGTCTCGTTCAGTGTATAGATCCTGCGAGTACCTTGAGGCAGATAGCATCAAATCGGGAAGTAAGAACGGCTTGTAATCCCTTATAAATTAACTACTATTAAAACTTTAAATCGGCATTGCGGGACTATATCCCTGCTGACTCAGACCAATATGGTCGAGGGTAGTGTTGCCTCCAAAATAGGGACATGCCACTTTTTGCATTAATAACTTACTTAATTATCTTTCAATAATCCGGCCTTGCGGGACTGTATCTCTGCTGACTCAGACCAATATGGCTGAGGGTAGAGCTGCCTCCAAAAGAGGGACATGCCACAATAACTAAGGTAATCTCTTAAAAAACCCAAAGCGAGGAAATCATCAAAGGATACATAAATGATGAGTCAGATCCAAGTGATTCTATGTTGTTTATTTGTTTTATTTATTTTGTCTCTTTATTTTTAATTATTTGAAAAACAAAAAAAAATTCTCTCTACTTTTGGTTAGATTAGACGTCGAAGATATTCCGGTATTAAAAGCTCTTATGTTTTTGGACGGCCTCGATATCTAACAATCACTATACTACGCCAACGATGGGTGCACTTGCCCTAACGTGTTGTAGAGAGTGAAAGTTTTATATCGTATTGTATAAATTTAAAGCTTGATTAAAGAGTAAAAAGGTACTAAAAATATATTAAAAATCCGTACACACTCCGACACGTCAATTGGTTTAGTGTATTGATGTTTATACATGACTTTTGTTGTAGAAATTATGTCGATATATATATATATATATATATATATATATATATATATAGGACAAAGATCCGTTAGGAACCACCCTTTATTGCGAGAACCGCGAAAACCAATGTGAGCACAACCAAAAATGCATAAAAATAGCTAAAAAACACACCAAATTTATTTTTTATTTTTTTTAATATTTTTTATAAAAAAACGCTACTTTTAGTAGAAAAAAAAATTAAAAATTTTTTTTGGCTACTAAAAGTAGCGATTTTAA